>CM068831.1:103941129-104541129 GCA_028554795.2 Sinohyriopsis cumingii
TAGTTTAGAAACACATTTGATTCGTGATGTTGTACTACACTACACTCCTTCACGGAATAAACAATTCAACTCTATGTAGCAAAATTTCCTTAGTAGTTTTCATTTGGAAAGAATTGAGAATATTTGAACGTAAAGATAAAGGAAGTTTACTTTTTACAAGTGTTTAATCTTATTCCATTTTAATGATTCGAAGAAAAAAAAAACCATGAAGATTTACACCAGACTCGAAGGTTCATAGTGAAATCACGTACTTTATATCAAATATAGTGGAATCGCATAATCTATATCTAATGAAGGGGAATCACATAATCTATATCAAATGTTATGTATATTTGATTTAATTTAATTGTCTAAGTTTTACTTTTTTTTAAAAATTTCATTACAATTTAATGTAATGAAATTTTGTTACTAAAAATTTGATATTTTCCAGAAAATTAAGTTTGACCTGAATCTTTTCATAAATGCCTATTAATAGAAACAGTTTCTATTTTTGACTTGGTTCCCGACCTTGATTCAGAAATCACTGAGACAAGTAAACAACTATTTTTATTTTATTCTCCTAGTAAAACGATTGGTTTTTATGAGGGTCATACTGGGAGCATGTGACTTTAGATTGTAAACAGCCCTATTTCGAAATTCTGGGTTTTCCGAAATTGCGCAGTAGTTAGATTTATTAGTGATGTTTAGAGGGATTTTTCAGTTTGGGCTTAAAACACTTCATGTAAAGGTATTCGTTTGTTTGTGACCAGTTTGGAGTTGTTTTAATTTTTATTCAGATTATTTGGATTATATAAGATTCTTTCTTCCTGAAAATATTTTGAGTGCTCATACAGAATTCTTGAACAAAGACATTTCTTAAAATTTATTCAGAAATTCAAACGCCGGAATATTATTGTTTGTGAATCGGCAAAGAGCTGCAAACACTTCCACACCATACTGACTACAGTAGACGTGATCGCCTTTCATTTTGGATTTTTCGTCGGGACTCGGAACTTGAATTAGAACATTTCATTACTAGGACTTTTAAAATGTAATTAGTGGATTATTCTTGGATTATTTTTGCATTTGATTATTAAAACCATAAGTTCTTATTTTTCATTTGTGCCGTATTTTTCCAGGGAAATACATTTGTTAAATTTGTCAGATTTTTTCACTCTTTTGTTACTGTTTAATAGAGCCTAAACAACATAAGAATATAGTGAAATCACATACTCTATAACAAATATAGTGGAATCACGTGCTCTATATTAAAAATCACCCAAGTCTCCCATTGCTCAAGACTGATATATTTAACCGGAGTTTGTTTGAAATACTATTGGGGTTTTAAACTGGAATATCGTAATGATAGTAAAACATGTACACGTTTGCTGCTTTTAAACAAATAACAAATATACTTGGCCGAAAATGCGATTGTATATCTTCATTAAGAACCTGGTGTATTTTATTGACTCCGGTCTGTAATAATACTTATTTTGTGATTATTGCGTTTTATTGACTCCAGTCTGTAATATTAACTGATTTTGTGTGGTTCATTGTATTGTTGACTCCAGTCTGTAATAATACTTATTTTGTGATTATTGCGTTTTATTGACTCCGGTCTGTAATAATACTTATTTTGTGATTATTGCGTTTTATTGACTCCGGTCTGTAATAATACTTATTTTGTGATTATTGCGTTTTATTGACTCCAGTCTGTAATATTGCTGATTTTGTGTGGTTCATTGTATTGTTGACTCCAGTCTGTAATAATACTTATTGTGTGTGGTTCATCTATTGTATTGCATATAATATGAATTCTCTATATCTTAATGCATTTCGACACTGTGTGAATAGCCTTGAAGAAAGTCGATGGTGATGATGTTGATGATCATTTCTCAAAACGAAAAACACGGAGCAATTTCCAGATTCTATGTCGCAATGAAATTGAAAATTTCCTAGGGATAACACTGGAATATACTGAAGCTTCAGATAAACAAACTCCATCTTCTGTTTGATCAATACCAGGCCTGAGCTTGATAATAAAGGTACAAGTGTGGACTGTCGCAGAGGTGGAAATTCATAGTTTTCTCTCTACTTCAAGGAACTTTTAGCAAACAAAATTATTCAGATATAACCCATCTCTTAGTAAATCTGTTGAACATTAGTGGTCTAGACGTGCGTATTCTGCTTCGTTTGGTCATAATGACGTTTGAACAAAAGATAATGCTTTGTTCGTTTTACAGACCTAACTACTGCGGTGGCTGCCATGCAGAGTGTCGCTGAGGTGAGTGAAGGCAGTCATCAAAGATGTGGTTTCGATTCATCATCATGGGGTCTAGGAATTTACTCTTAATCTGCAGAAGTTGGAATAAAATTTGCTTTCATATTTGTTTTGTCAACTCATTTTTTATCCCTTTAAATCTCTTGCAAACAGCCTAGCTTTCTCGCAGACACCGTCCTGAAGATGTCAAAGAATTTATTTTAGTTTCGCAGCCTGCTGGAACGATGTATTTATAACACTTTCCACAAAGAAATGTCCCTTTTATGCTTCATGATATTGTAACGGCCAAGCTAGGTCCTGATAATACTATCTTGGAGTATCGCACCAGGGATGAGTATGCTTCTTATCAGCTGACTAAGGAGGGGGAGAATGGAGTAAACTCGAACTCTTGATTTCTTTTCAACCGTAACACAAGATGATTCATTTATTAAGAAACAGCGAATAAAGCCAGTTCATGACCATGACAGTCTTGTTGTTTTTGTCCTAAGCCAAAATATTATCATTGTTTGATGGTACTGTATGGTATATGATAATTTCATGCAAGGTCAGGATACACATTAGCACTATGCTATTAGTTCATTATATTATTTCTTCTGATGAGTGAAGATTATATTAGGGTTACCATATGTGGATTTAGTTGCAAAAAAGGTTACTACAGAAGAGAAACTGATTTGATTGTAATTGTGAAATGTGAAAGTCTGCAAGGAAAACACTTGCTTGACTTTACACCTCAACTATAGCGTAATACTTATTTGAAGTGAATTGGTATAAATGGAAGTAAATTGGCTGTCAAGTCGGTGAGGAAAACACTCACAGTGACTTAGACAACTAATAAATTATAAAACAGACAAATAACTTATGTTTTATAGATTGCTAGAATAATCAAGTATTGTTGAATTGAATTTAGAATGTCAAGTCGGTGAGGAAAACACTCACAATGACTTAGACAACTAGTAAATTATAAAATAGACAAATAACTTGTTTTTTATAGATTGCTAGAATAATCAAGTATTGTTGAATTGAAGTTAGAATGTCAAGTTGGTGAGGAAAACACTCACAATGACTTAGACATTTTATTTCCCTAAGAACTTTGTTGGACCTATAATTTAAGAAAAAAAAAAGGAATTATATATTTGTAGTGTAGCAGAACTTTTCTGTATGTCTTTAGCTTCATAAAACTAATTAAATAAAGAAAATAAAGAAATGAATAAAAGTACTGGTCTGTGAGGACAACACTCACTTGACCATATAACTGAATTTCAAATAACAAATGATAAAACAATATCTATGTTGCTTGTAAAATAAATTAGAAATGACTAGAATGTGTATAAGTTGGAAGAGAGAAAGGAATTAAAAATAATAAAAAAATAACTTAAATAAAAATTGATTTGCACTTAAATAAACTTTATAAAAATATTTACTGTCCAAAATATTGCCTAAAGTTACATAATTCTCTAATAAACTAAACAAAACAAAATAAAAATAAAAATAAAACTCACAATAACTGTGATGTACCTAGTTTGATGGCTGCTAAGCTGACTGAACCCCCTCAAGCAGCCTACAAAGCCTTGTATACTCCTGACAATGCCCACAAAACCCACAATGCCCACAAAACCCACAATCCTTGTTGGAATGTTCAAACCATCATGCGCTAGTATTGAATGTGTATATTTAGTAAATTTTCAGTGATTATTTATGGAAATTACCAGCTGGATATTTTACACATTGCTACATTGCGAATGAATTGCCATAAGTAAAAATAGAAAAAGAAAAAAAAATTCAGATTTGTATTTCGCGGCACATACCGTGTTAGTCTGTCGCTGTAGCAATGGTTCGGAAACCGTGTTATGCACTCTTACAATATTACCGAGGTAGACCGCATGAAAGGGTAGTCAACAGTTATATGTACCAAATAAACAAAGAGGAATAACAAACTTAAATGCAATGACGTATACAAATGAAACCCCAGGGACTATAAACGCATTGAGTATGTAGTGTACAGTCTTAAGCTGTTAACTAGAAATAGCCATTAATCGAATTATCAAGGATGCCAGCCGCCGGCATGATACTCCCTATTTTCGCTATCACAAAAACACGTAGACTATACCAGCTAACTATTAATCGACAAGTAAACAAAACACAGGATCCAAATAATAGTAATGTCAACTCATTTGAGCAATTCACTGCTAATGCACAGATTTATAATTTAAAAAAAAAATCTATACCGAATTGGACGGCTTGTATAAATAGTGTTTACCGTATATATGCATGCATACCTCACTCCCTAAATGCAAGTTATTACAATATGTTCGAAAATAGTGTATTGGCAGTAGTGAATGGGGATACTAGAGTGTCAATGGGACTTGGCATTAAAAACACCCCTGGGAACATATAGCGTCAAGGGAAATTTAACATGGAGAAAAATCGTGGGAACATATAGCGTCAAGGGAAATTAACATGGAGAAAAATCGTGAGACTGTTGAGCGTCAAGGGGAATTGAACATGGGAATAGGGGACTGTATAGCGTCAAAGGATTTAAACAGGGTGGGACTGTATAGCGTCAATGGAAATTGAACATGGGATTTTTTTTAAAAATTTTTTTAAAAAAGGGGGTAGGCAATGGAAAGACTCTTTTCGAGAAATATGGGGGCCCTGAAAAGGGCCTTTGGGTTTTCTTTTCTTCTTCTGCTTCTAATTTCTTCTTTTCCTCCACCAACTTCTTATTTTCTCACCTACACTCTTTTTTTTCTTTTTTTTCTCCTCCTCTTCTTTCTTCTCTTCCTCCTCTTCTTCTTTCTTCCTCTTCTCATTTTCTTCTTCTTTTTCAAATTTTTCGCTCCATTTTGTGACGATCGTCGATAAATACCTATGTATCTATAATCAGCTGAAATTCCTATGAAATCCCACTATCTATTTATAGCTCCAACTTGTGGGTTTTTCCTTTGGAAAATCCCACTATCTTTTTATAGCCTCAGCTTGAGTGACGTTCCTGTTTATGAATTCTAGTATATATGTATAGCTACAAAATGTGGAAATCCCCAAGTCGATATTTATAGTCTCGAAATTTCCAGCGTCAGTGACGTCACTGTACTGAACACTAGGGATAAATATCAACAGTGTTGCAAGTGGCTGACCTGAATACGCGCTACTGCAGGTAGGTAGGTAGAGTGTATCTGATAGGGATAAAGTGAGTTTTATACGGACAGAGACCAATACACACACCCACACAACGTACGCGCGCAGACACACACACACACACACACACACACACACATACACATATACATACACACACACACACACATACAGAGGGAAGAGGAAAAAACAAACCCCAAATATAATATCAACACAGAAGGGAGATGATACAAACCCCAAATAAACTATCCACACAAACGTACGCGAACGCATACAAACCCCAAATATACTATCAACAGAGTGAAGAAGTAAAAGTTTTTTGAAAGCACCTAAGCCCTCACCTGCAATGACCAACTCTGCCAAACACCTACACCCCACCCCACCCCACCCCCCACTCCCAACACTACAAAACCCATTTAACCCGTTATTTTATGGCATCAGTGTGTGATTTAGGAAACATCAAGACACAAAATAATGGAGGAATAGACTGACTATTGTTTACCGACTTGCATGCCTAAAGAGCGTGCGTGAAGGAAAACATCCTTCCATTTCAATTCTAACTAAAACATGATCCAGAGGGATAGAGATAGGTGAAAGGGCACAATTTCATAAAGTGTGAGTAGAAAACAAAACACGCCATCCTTATTATACAATGTCAAGACCAAGAGACACTTACGTGTTCTTCCTGGTCTATTCTCTTTTAGAAGGTAGTATGAAATTTCACATCAGGGCCAACGCATCGGCTCACATTGTCAATTTTTCCATTTCCATGTCTTTACTGGCACAAGTTCTTCATCATCTTCAATTTCTTCTTCTTCTGAATCCCTCTTCTCTGTTTCGTCTTGTTTTTGTTTATTCTCTTTTCTCGTAGGGCACTCTGAATTCCAGTGTCCTTTCTCCTGACAACGATATTAGGTATCTTGACTTTTGTCTCTCTTTCTTAGACGAAGCAGGTATTCTGGAGACAAATACCCATTTACCTTTGCAGATATAGCAAACTTCATTAGCACTTACACACTTTCGTATGACTCTTATCAAATCAACGACCAAAAGAGTAAGTTTTGTTGCCACTTTCGCATGTGAATTATGCTTTCGTATGACTTTTAGCAAATATTTGACCAGCAGGTCGATCTGTGCTGACTCTTCCATCTTTGATCGTTTGAGAGCGGAATGAATACTCTGACGCTAAGACACTCTCCTTATATACAGAGACCTGCTGCGTATGAAACCTAGTCAAATGTAACTTTGCAATAAGATGAAACGATTTCATTGAGGAAGTAAAAGGCAATGATGTACCGTATCGCCTCACACAAAACCTGAAGTGTTAGTCCAAATCCGTGTCAGCGATTTCGAAGACGACATAACTGGGCTTTAATCAATGCTCTCCATTTCTGCCACAAAACCACGAGTCCTGATTCACGCCAAAAGAAATTTCGTTCGGTCCATAAAAAATAGTATCACATCTGAGAAACGCAAAAACGAACTTCCAGAAAACTGAGAACGACGGCTTACACCTACAACGTAAATGTATGAGTTCAAGTAGTGCGTAAAACTTAGTCAAATTAAATTTTTATAGTCAAGACGAAACGATCTCTTTTCGAAGAAGAAAGCAGACACCAAACGACAATGGCGATCCGTGTCACACAACACTTTTCAAAATGTGTATGATCAGAGGTTTATTTAGCGATCTGCACGGTTAAATTAAATGTTGATGTATTTTGCAATAAGACGGACACAATTTCCATGGGATCGCCCATGGTACGATTGTTCGTGCATTAGTTTAATTTTTAAAAATATTTTTTTATATAAATCGCCTATAGGATAGACCCAGTAAAGCATGGCCATTCTCGTCACTGTCTGAATAGCTACTCAAGTCAATTCGAAGCGAACGCGGTAAGAAAATAAGTATAGCCAATGAAATGGCTTACAACGGGTGATGCATTGTTTTGTTCTAGGACTGTGTGGCATAATAATCCCTATGTTCTTGCGTTGTTACCATTACAGTGCAGACACTGAAATGTGAACTTACAAGCCCTCTTTGTGTGTGTGTCTTGTACCATTTCCTCTTACCACATCAAAATACTGAGCGTCACAGTATTGGTTCGCGTTTTCAAGCTGACCATTTTTTTATATCTCACTTAAACATTTCGACATAAACACTCACATCGGTAGAATCAGAACAGACGTGTTACAGTATTGAGGGGCATGTTATCTTTTTTTTTCAAACTAATAAATTTGGGGTTTGTATGAAGTAAAGAACCGAAAGTACAGTGAAACTCAAGGATGATGACCCAATCTGTCTGTCTATTGATGCATGTATTTACTTAAGAAGAAATATGACCTCTAAAACACAAAGAGATACGGCAAGCATGATTAGATTAAACACAACGATGTTTTTCCTTCACGCCTGTGTAATTTAGAGTTTCAATCGTCTTTGAACACAAACTTGGTCTCCTTTTGTAGGGCTTGAAATAATAAAAAAAAAGCTGAAAAATCTTAAGCACTTTGCTATAGATAATTTCATCAACAGACTAAACAACATAAATACCGTTACAACAATAGAAAGCCTTAAATCTTCTATCAAAAAGAAATGCATGAAAAAAATTAAAGATTAACGATAACTAACCAATGAAACCGAATTTAACAAAGGCAATGACATGTGAAGAAATGCCTCTCACTTTGGAAAGGTAGGCGAATGTACTCTGTCATGCACCATCAACTTGAAAAAAATTATAAACAGAGAGAAACCTGAATTCAAAATTCAGTTGTTTTTTTTTTTCTTCAAAATTATTTCGTTTCTTTTTTCTTTTTTTTTTGGAACAAATCTAAGCACTAATATAGAGTGGAAAAGGGAAAATGCACATACAAGCTTTGATATTTCTGAAAAAATGAGGGGATATTCCTAACGTTCATAACCACCTATATATGCTTGGACTTGTCTGTGACTTATCCACAAAACAAGATGTACATATTTCTGGTCAAGCTGCAAGTGTGTGCGTGTTTTTGAAAATGGTAAAAACTTGGATATACAATTTTCTCGTGACACTCATAAAGTGAAGAGTCTGTGCAAGTGTCAAAAGCCAAAGTCAGATAAGTTTTGTATTTTGTACGGCTTGTAAAGATTTCCACTTTAGGAAATGTGAAGTATCACAAGTTATTATCACAAACAGAAGTGGAACATAGGGGCTTGCAAGAAAGAAAATAACCCAGACAGTTGGTGTCATCAAGAGTGCTAGAGACGGTACCCGAACTTGCTTGCTTGCTTACTTGAATTAAAGTGATTTTCGCTCTAATGGAGCATGTATCACTGGTTTAATAACGCACCGCGTGATTTTTAATTACTCCTGGGGAAGGAAAGGGAGCCTCATCCCCCAGGCTTTTATGTACTCACAGACTATTTTTAAATTTAGCCACTCAGGTGTAGGACTAACTAGTCCTTAACAACCTGACTGAAAGGCTTTACACATGAGTGGGAATTGTCTCACCACACACTCATTTTTCTGTCCGAGCGTGGTAAAGGAGGAAAAAAGGTGCTCAGCAAGACAGCCATGGATGTTAAGTACTCACCAAAACGCTAGCCCGTACTTATTTCAAATCAAGTCGTGTCACCAAAAAAGACGACGTGTACGACATCAAAGGCATTGTCAAACGCAGAATGCCTCAATGCTAACTGGCTAGGTCTGCATTTTTTGCTCTTTCTGCTGTTGCGTATATTTCTTCCCTCCACACCGAGTTCTGGGCCTAATTATTTTAATTTCGTTGTACCCGAACTTACATTATCCATATTATCACCAACAAAAAAAACAAAAAAAGCGCACAGACCTACAAGAAACATTCACTCACTTTTTTACAGAATATTACTATTTTTAAAATTTTGATAATCGACGGAAACGAACAACTTAGAGTCACACTTTCTAACCAAGATAAAGAAATCATGTGCTGATAGACTCACTTCTGTATTTTTTCTTCTAACTGACTAACATATCATAGGCAATGGAATGTTATTTCTTTTCGAGAGTATGGGGTAGCCCTGAAATTTTTTGGGAACTTGAAGCTATGGCGATCGCTTAGGTTATAAGATGGCGGCCTCCTCTGACGACAGGCTTTCTCACAGGATAAGGTCTGCTTCTTCGGAAAAGAGAAGAAGAACTCTTTGGTGTCGATACGACAATAGACAAAGCCTCTGTCAGGTTCATACTGCTGCTGTTGCTGCTCTCTCTGCCGTTTAGGAAGTCTGTACTTCTCCATCCATTCTTCTTTCTCCTTCTTGAATTCCTCCTTGAAGAGCTCTTCTTTCAGGTCTTCAGTGACTTTCAACATTATGATATTGTCTATCTCTTCAGGTCTCGGTATCAGACTTGTCATGACCCTATGCAAATTCACATAGGCTTCGTTCAACTTGGCTAATCTTGAGCACATCTTCGTAGGAAGATAAGTTAACAATGGATGGGCAGACTGGAGACTTCCCGTTTGTATTGTCAAAGCGCGGACGTGAAGGAAAACATTGCTACACGGTTTTCGAGCCGGAACGTTCAAATAGTGTTATGGGAGGGATAGAAAGAAGTCAAAGAGCATCAATTCAACATTCCTATAGCCAAACAAACCACAAAGGCATTTTTTTCTTCAAAACACAACATTTTTTTATTCATACTAACAAACAACTCTAACATTTTTTTAACAATAATCTAACACTATAACATCAAACATTTTTTTCAAATACCAAACGTTTTTTTAATTCACACTCTACTTTAAACAGGGCTGACAATGTTGTGAATGAAATTGTGATTTCCACTGTTGGAAATCATTAGGCCATTGATGGACACTACGTTTCCTAGCTTGAGACAAAAGATAAGCATAATGGTCACAAAACCATCGATCTACTTTCACATCGTTTCTAGCAGAAGAACGAGGATCAAAATGAGTCACTAAATGTTCTAAGGAATAGCCCAGGCTGCGATGATGCAGAAAATACACACAGTACTGTCCACACACCAAGGAATCTGTGCCTTGTAATTTCACGTTATTGAATCGGGTGGTTTGAGCATTTCTTCTCATAAAGTCGATGATATCGTCTTCCAAAGGGGGCAATCCGTACGAATCGAAATATTCCACACATCCTTCTTGAGGAAAGTAGACGGCTACCCAGTGGGTTCCTGGGAGATGACTGTCGTCCGTGTTGATCACGTAAGCTTGATGGTCTTTAGGTTTGCGATGAGGGAGTTCATCTTTAGCACAGACGACAGGATTCCAAGAAGCCGTATACGAACTGTGGTTCAAAAGGTAATAAAGTTCTCAGGTATCCATTTTTTGTTTTTTTTCTTAAGTCATCAATTCGATCCTGACTTTCTGCTTGAAAATGTCTGACAAGTAATCGTTTTCTTCGCCTTGTCTCCCAACTCTGATCCAACAGAGCTTCGATGTGATGGATCTCTTGAGTTGTTAATGGAGGACAATAATGTTCACGCAAGCCTTTATACCACTGTTGTAACACGTCTTCTTCCGAGATGAGACTCCAAGCTTCGTCCAGATATTCGTCCAATTTTTCTTCTTGACTCAGCATTATCATTTATCGTGTTGAATTTGACTGGGATGATCGTTATGACATCCATAGCAATCTTTCTTGATCAATTCCTTAATTTTTTTTCTGTCAAGACTATAGCATAACAGGAAACTATATGTGATTCTTGTTCTGGCCATCTAGACTTCATCATGTTGACTTCTTCGTCTTTGTCTTGGGGTTCTCCTTCCTCAGGATCTTCACATTCCATGTCCAAAGAATCCCTACTATACAAACATTGATAAAAGTCTTCCATGACTTCTAATAGTCTAGAATGACTTCTCTCAAACTGTTGGCTTATATCGTATTGTCCAATTCAGCATACAGGAGGACGTTCACCGTATTATCTGCGCGTAGATTTTCTGCAAACTGAAATTCCACACGCATCTGGCCGGATTTTATAGGGTGAAAATGTCACTCGTCGCTGTCTTGACTTACAATTCGTTAGAGAACCGTTTTCGAAAATGGAGTTTCACTGTAACTTTCCCTTTGGAGAAGGGAATATTTTGTCCCAGATCTCCTTTTATAGCAATGTTGACAGTGTCTAAATACGACTTATTGACGGGTAAATAGTGAGGATGTACAAATTCACGGTGTACGTGATAGGTGTTTGCACCTTCCTGGTCATTGTTTGTGGTACTATCCACTTTGAAAGGAATGACACGCAGTAACGGCACAGAGGTGTGTCCCACCACGTTGTACTCCACCACATCGGAATACACAAAGATCAAATTAAGTCCTTCGTTCAGTTCTACCGGGTTTCCAAAAGCTCTGTAAAAATCCATATTACTTTTGATCTTGGGGCTCATATTGTTTGCGACCATTTCTGCATGTCCACCCAAAATTTCAAACAAACTACCATTGAACCTGAGGGACAATGTGTCCGTATCTTGAAATTTGATCACGAGACGATGAGCCACTTTATGGTACTCAATCTTCACACTTTTTTTGGCTCTGTTCAGTGCTTTGCCAAAGGCTAAGTTGAACCTGTCCGCAATAGTGTCCACCAAATGTTCACCACTAAAATAATAACCTGAAGAAATTTTCAAGGTGTAGATAATGAAGGCTGGATTGCTGGCTGCTCTTGTGTCCCCTAAAAACCCGATTTTGTTGATTTCTTCCTCCAATTGGGCATTCAGGATTTCCACCTCGAAAGTGTTTTGCTTTTCGGTGATGTTTTTGATTTGTGTTGGGTGAATGATTTCCACTAAAGCCACTTCCCAATGGGCTTCGTGATCTAACTGGATGGTCTGAGGTAATTTGACCGTGTAACAGCACAACGTGTTGTTGGGAAACACCTCCATGGAACTGTCACTGGGTAAGGTTAAGTAAAATTGGCTGTTATTGCTCATAATTCCAGAGTTTTGTGGCTCTCCGAGGCGATACTGGAAGTCAGAGGAGTGTCTCCGCCCAAAATGGAGTTGTTGTTGGAGTGGTGGCTGGCACTGACACTGGACACAAGGTTCCCGTGGTTCCCGTTCGAGGAGAATTTCAGGGAGGGATTGGGAAGCAGGTAATCGATGTAACTGCTCAATACAATGGTCCACAATTGTTTGTCTCCTTGTTGCAAACTCAAATTGGCGATGGCTGCCCCGATGACACAATACACCACGAAGATAAGGCAGAAAAAGACGATTTGCGTTTTAGGCACACGTTCTCCACACTACACCCACAAGGGATGTTTTTGTAAATCTTGCAGAGAAGAATTGGGTGAAGGAGTGATCGCAGTAGCTGAATCTGTGTGAAAGGGAATGATGGTCACTTCTTTTTATAGTCGATGACGTGCGAAGCGTCGATCCAAGAATGATAACTGGTCGGATATCCTTTCCAACGTACTTTGACTTCTTTCACGTCGTTTGCCCACTTTACGGTTTCTGCCAGTTAGCACTCCACCCACCTCGAGAACACAAATAACATCTAGTCAACAGCCGACTATACCTAACAAACAACCCGTCCCGGAAAGAGTGGTGGCAAAACAAAGGTCCAATTATCTTAGACAAACGGTATGGCAAACTCAAATGTAATTATCGGAGGCACTACGTTCTTTTCTCACTCCGATACTACAGGCAATCTCAGCTGAAATAACAACCACAACAACAATAACAGCGACAGACACCATAGCAGCGGATTTGAAACTATCTACCTCAACTGAAGAATTAGTATCAGAACCAGAAGAGGAAATTGAGGCGGTTGAGGAGGAGGAGGGGGACGCTGACCCTCGTTGAAAAGTACACCGAAATGGGGCTAGATCAAGCATTGTATGAAGTCAACATAGCAGGGCAGTTTATTAGAGCCATACAATACGTTGCCTACAGATCTCTAGACACCTTTAAACCAAGACCTTCTCAATGGGGATTAGGGGTCAGAGTTCTTCCCCAATTCTACAGACAAACCTACACTGGATACCCCCTCAGTCAACTGGTAGAAGCCGCTGCTTACATTACCGCCCATCATGGCTACGCATTTCCTGATATCACGAATCATGAGACTAGGAGTGCGGGAAAGAACGTGAAAGCAAAACAGACTTTTTTTAGGGCTCCAAAAGATTGCTTTTTATTAAATAGGGAACCATATTTGGCTTGGTATCCCTCCTTGACTAAACTATTCTCGAAACAAACTTGACCCATTGGAACACTGCAACAAACTTAACTTTTTAAACCTAACAGTGACCAAACTGGTATATGTCGCTTAGACATAATAATTTAAATAAGATCAGTATGGCTATTTTTATGTACACTAAGTACTAATATTAGACAGATATGTTAGGAAATTTAACAGACTCGTTAGATTTGAACTAATTGCACAGGTGGTTAACACATTATTGGTACTTATTATTGTCGATTAGCAAAAAAACAGGACTTGATTTGAAATAAGTACGGGCTAGCGTTTTGGTGAGTACTTAACATCCATGGCTGTCTTGCTGAGCACCTTTTTTCCTCCTTTACCACGCTCGGACAGAAAAATGAGTGTGTGGTGAGACAATTCCCACTCATGTGTAAAGCCTTTCAGTCAGGTTGTTAAGGACTAGTTAGTCCTACACCTGAGTGGCTAAATTTAAAAATAGTCTGTGAGTACATAAAAGCCTGGGGGATGAGGCTCTCTTTCCTTCCCCAGGAGTAATTAAAAATCACGCGGTGCGTTATTAAACCAGTGATACATGCTCCATTAGAGCGAAAATCACTTTAATTCAAGTAAGCAAGCAAGCAAGTTCGGGTACCGTCTCTAGCACTCTTGATGACACCAACTGTCTGGGTTATTTTCTTTCTTGCAAGCCCCTATGTTCCACTTCTGTTTGTGATAATAACTTGTGATACTTCACATTTCCTAAAGTGGAAATCTTTACAAGCCGTACAAAATACAAAACTTATCTGACTTTGGCTTTTGACACTTGCACAGACTCTTCACTTTATGAGTGTCACGAGAAAATTGTATATCCAAGTTTTTACCATTTTCAAAAACACGCACACACTTGCAGCTTGACCAGAAATATGTACATCTTGTTTTGTGGATAAGTCACAGACAAGTCCAAGCATATATAGGTGGTTATGAACGTTAGGAATATCCCCTCATTTTTTCAGAAATATCAAAGCTTGTATGTGCATTTTCCCTTTTCCACTCTATATTAGTGCTTAGATTTGTTCCACAAAAAAAAAGAAAAAAGAAACGAAATAATTTTGAAGAAAAAAAAAAACAACTGAATTTTGAATTCAGGTTTCTCTCTGTTTATAATTTTTTTCAAGTTGATGGTGCATGACAGAGTACATTCGCCTACCTTTCCAAAGTGAGAGGCATTTCTTCACATGTCATTGCCTTTGTTAAATTCGGTTTCATTGGTTAGTTATCGTTAATCTTTAATTTTTTTCATGCATTTCTTTTTGATAGAAGATTTAAGGCTTTCTATTGTTGTAACGGTATTTATGTTGTTTAGTCTGTTGATGAAATTATCTATAGCAAAGTGCTTAAGATTTTTCAGCTTTTTTTTTATTATTTCAAGCCCTACAAAAGGAGACCAAGTTTGTGTTCAAAGACGATTGAAACTCTAAATTACACAGGCGTGAAGGAAAAACATCGTTGTGTTTAATCTAATCATGCTTGCCGTATCTCTTTGTGTTTTAGAGGTCATATTTCTTCTTAAGTAAATACATGCATCAACAGACAGACAGATTGAGTCATCATCCTTGAGTTTCACTGTACTTTCGGTTCTTTACTTCATACAAACCCCAAATTTATTAGTTTGAAAAAAAAAGATAACATGCCCCTCAATACTGTAACACGTCTGTTCTGATTCTACCGATGTGAGTGTTTATGTCGAAATGTTTAAGTGAGATATAAAAAAATGGTCAGCTTGAAAACGCGAACCAATACTGTGACGCTCAGTATTTTGATGTGGTAAGAGGAAATGGTACAAGACACACACACAAAGAGGGCTTGTAAGTTCACATTTCAGTGTCTGCACTGTAATGGTAACAACGCAAGAACATAGGGATTATTATGCCACACAGTCCTAGAACAAAACAATGCATCACCCGTTGTAAGCCATTTCATTGGCTATACTTATTTTCTTACCGCGTTCGCTTCGAATTGACTTGAGTAGCTATTCAGACAGTGACGAGAATGGCCATGCTTTACTGGGTCTATCCTATAAGCGATTTATATAAAAAAATATTTTTAAAAATTAAACTAATGCACGAACAATCGTACCATGGGCGATCCCATGGAAATTGTGTCCGTCTTATTGCAAAATACATCAACATTTAATTTAACCGTGCAGATCGCTAAATAAACCTCTGATCATACACATTTTGAAAAGTGTTGTGTGACACGGATCGCCATTGTCGTTTGGTGTCTGCTTTCTTCTTCGAAAAGAGATCGTTTCGTCTTGACTATAAAAATTTAATTTGACTAAGTTTTACGCACTACTTGAACTCATACATTTACGTTGTAGGTGTAAGCCGTCGTTCTCAGTTTTCTGGAAGTTCGTTTTTGCGTTTCTCAGATGTGATACTATTTTTTATGGACCGAACGAAATTTCTTTTGGCGTGAATCAGGACTCGTGGTTTTGTGGCAGAAATGGAGAGCATTGATTAAAGCCCAGTTATGTCGTCTTCGAAATCGCTGACACGGATTTGGACTAACACTTCAGGTTTTGTGTGAGGCGATACGGTACATCATTGCCTTTTACTTCCTCAATGAAATCGTTTCATCTTATTGCAAAATTACATTTGACTAGGTTTCATACGCAGCAGGTCTCTGTATATAAGGAGAGTGTCTTAGCGTCAGAGTATTCATTCCGCTCTCAAACGATCAAAGATGGAAGAGTCAGCACAGATCGACCTGCTGGTCAAATATTTGCTAAAAGTCATACGAAAGCATAATTCACATGCGAAAGTGGCAACAAAACTTACTCTTTTGGTCGTTGATTTGATAAGAGTCATACGAAAGTGTGTAAGTGCTAATGAAGTTTGCTATATCTGCAAAGGTAAATGGGTATTTGTCTCCAGAATACCTGCTTCGTCTAAGAAAGAGAGACAAAAGTCAAGATACCTAATATCGTTGTCAGGAGAAAGGACACTGGAATTCAGAGTGCCCTACGAGAAAAGAGAATAAACAAAAACAAGACGAAACAGAGAAGAGGGATTCAGAAGAAGAAGAAATTGAAGATGATGAAGAACTTGTGCCAGTAAAGACATGGAAATGGAAAAATTGACAATGTGAGCCGATGCGTTGGCCCTGATGTGAAATTTCATACTACCTTCTAAAAGAGAATAGACCAGGAAGAACACGTAAGTGTCTCTTGGTCTTGACATTGTATAATAAGGATGGCGTGTTTTGTTTTCTACTCACACTTTATGAAATTGTGCCCTTTCACCTATCTCTATCCCTCTGGATCATGTTTTAGTTAGAATTGAAATGGAAGGATGTTTTCCTTCACGCACGCTCTTTAGGCATGCAAGTCGGTAAACAATAGTCAGTCTATTCCTCCATTATTTTGTGTCTTGATGTTTCCTAAATCACACACTGATGCCATAAAATAACGGGTTAAATGGGTTTTGTAGTGTTGGGAGTGGGGGGTGGGGTGGGGTGGGGTGGGGTGTAGGTGTTTGGCAGAGTTGGTCATTGCAGGTGAGGGCTTAGGTGCTTTCAAAAAACTTTTACTTCTTCACTCTGTGTTGATAGTATATTTGGGGTTTGTATGCGTTCGCGTACGTTTGTGTGGATAGTTTATTTGGGGTTTGTATCATCTCCCTTCTGTGTTGATAGTATATTTGGGGTTTGTTTTTTCCTCTTCCCTCTGTATGTGTGTGTGTGTGTATGTATATGTGTATGTGTGTGTGTGTGTGTGTGTGTGTCTGCGCGCGTACGTTGTGTGGGTGTGTGTATTGGTCTCTGTTTGTCCGTATAAAACTCACTTTATCCCTATCAGATACACTCTACCTACCTACCTGCAGTAGCGCGTATTCAGGTCAGCCACTTGCAACACTGTTGATATTTATCCCTAGTGTTCAGTACAGTGACGTCACTGACGCTGGAAATTTCGAGACTATAAATATCGACTTGGGGATTTCCACATTTTGTAGCTATACATATATACTAGAATTCATAAACAGGAACGTCACTCAAGCTGAGGCTATAAAAAGATAGTGGGAT
Source organism: Sinohyriopsis cumingii (assembly GCA_028554795.2). NCBI lineage: Eukaryota > Metazoa > Mollusca > Bivalvia > Unionida > Unionidae > Sinohyriopsis > Sinohyriopsis cumingii. Next base: position 103,958,730 of record CM068831.1, read on the forward strand.
TTTCCAAAGGAAAAACCCACAAGTTGGAGCTATAAATAGATAGTGGGATTTCATAGGAATTTCAGCTGATTATAGATACATAGGTATGTATCCACGATCGTCACAGAAGTTGATATTGTAAGTAGTTACTAATTTTATCTATTTTATAGTGTGTGTGTTTATGTGTGTGTGTGAGTATGTCTGCGCGGGTACGTTGTGTGTTTCTCTGTGTGTGTGTGTGTGTGTGTGTGAGTATGTCGGCGCGCGTACGTTGTGTGTGTGTGTGTGTGTGTCTGCGCGCGTACGTTGTGTGTGTCTATTGGTCTCTGTTTGTCCGTATAAAACTCACTTTATCCCTATCAGATACACTCTACCTACCTACCTACAGTAGCGCGTATTCAGGTCAGCCACTTGCAACACTGTTGATATTTATCCCTAGTGTTCAGTACAGTGACGTCACTGACGCTGGAAATTTCGAGACTATAAATATCGACTTGGGGATTTCCACATTTTGTAGCTATACATATATACTAGAATTCATAAACAGGAACGTCACTCAAGCTGAGGCTATAAAAAGATAGTGGGATTTTCCAAAGGAAAAACCCACAAGTTGGAGCTATAAATAGATAGTGGGATTTCATAGGAATTTCAGCTGATTATAGATACATAGGTATTTATCGACGATCGTCACAAAATGGAGCGAAAAATTTGAAAAAGAAGAAGAAAATGAGAAGAGGAAGAAAGAAGAAGAGGAGGAAGAGAAGAAAGAAGAGGAGGAGAAAAAAAAGAAGAAAAAGAGTGTAGGTGAGAAAATAAGAAGTTGGTGGAGGAAAAGAAGAAATTAGAAGCAGAAGAAGAAAAGAAAACCCAAAGGCCCTATTCAGGGCCCCCATATTTCTCGAAAAGAGATAGTCTTTCCATTGCCTACCCCCTTTTTTAAAAAATTTTTTTAAAAAAATCCCATGTTCAATTTCCATTGACGCTATACAGTCCCACCCTGTTTAAATCCTTTGACGCTATACAGTCCCCTATTCCCATGTTCAATTCCCCTTGACGCTCAACAGTCCCACGATTTTTCTCCATGTTAATTTCCCTTGACGCTATATGTTCCCACGATTTTTCTCCATGTTAAATTTCCCTTGACGCTATATGTTCCCAGGGGTGTTTTTAATGCTAAGTCCCATTGACGCTCTAGTATCCCCATTCACTACTATTGGCTTCAATGTGGGTACGAGTCTGAGAGAGATCTGCTGATAAAGAAACCAAACGTTTAAAAAAAATGGATGAAAATTGTTAAAATATTTGAACAAAACTATCACAAATTAATTGCCAAGTTCCAAATGCATGATACCCAACTTGATAAATACTGTCCATATAACCCAGCGCGAGTCCGGTTTCGTCCTGGCAGACGCACCCAGTTTAACAAAATAGGAACATTGCAATACTTTTAGGCAACTTTAGTTTACAGACTGTATTTTCTCCCTTGATTTGAATAATTGTAATTATCTAGTTTCAGGACTGGAAGCGAGAAACAGTCAAATCTACAACAACAAAAAGTTACTCGGCGAGAAATAAATCTCGGAGTAAAACTAACTATAGATGGAGTTATTTGCCTCCGAGATCGATGATTTATTGACGACATGAGGGGCCTTGTATTGTCACGGATGAAAGAGCTCAACTCTTTTTCCACTTTAGGACTTATTACCATGGTAGTCCGAGGCACTGGCCTTTTGATATCATACGCCTCGCACGTCTGTCCGTACGGGATAGAATCTTTGCCGACTCAAACTGAAATAAACCTGATCTGAATATTTATTCTATAATCATAGAAATGTTAGCTATGTATTTTGTTTACAAAAGGTCACATGTCGGGTAGACCATTAACATGATTTTGGACTAAAATCAATTACAAAATAGATATACACAACATATAATCATTGAAAAAGCAACATACATTACAAATTAAATGTATATAACCGAAAATATTTCCAATAATGTATTGTCCAATCATTAAATTGATTTGGTACAAGTGACCATCGTTCTTCCAATGAGTGGAATTGTTTAATTTCCTTGTTCGAATGCTGTTAATTTAATCAGAAATCAAGAGGTCACAACACATCTTTTTGTAACATTGCATATTGTTCAGAAATAGATTCAGTAAAGGTCGTGATTTGTGTCATTCACAAATTTATTCCAACTCGGAGATTTAATAAGAGTACAAGTATCGATCTCGACATAGTGAACACGCAAACACATTTCCGGTACAACTGTTGATGTGCACCATTCATTCTCATGGATACAATTTTCTACAGTGGATAGTATTGACACAAATTGTCATAGAGTGGATATTATTTGCACAGTTAATATATTGTACATCTGACTCGATTAAATCATCGGAATATATATAGACTGCCACGTAGATTGACACGAGAAGGACTCGTAAACAGGTATAAGCCTTAATAGGCGTGTCCAAGAATGTGCTTTTCCTTAGCTTCTTTCCGGATCGAAATCAATTGGCGCATCTCTTAAAATAAAACGTAACGAAGCAGGATACGTTAACGGTTCTTGTCGGTAGGGTGTTGTGCTTTGAATTGTTTAAGTCGCACATTATGTACATTATGTAACCGTACAATATACGCGGTCTCTTTATGGTTTGTTTCGTGCAAATGTTACATTCCCGAAGCATAACCAAAACAGATAATAAATCCTGAAATGAACTCTCTTGTATCGGAGATTTATTCCTGTTCCAGAGTATTTTAATAACTCCAGATTGTGACAGATATTTTACCCCTCCCCGCCCCAAAAAAATAATTTTGTCTTGGAATACAAGCGTCTATTTTGTTTCACCGTTTGTATTGGTTTTGTTTCAGTTACGTGTAGATTTAATTTGTACAGGTCTCCAGAGGCTCTCTCGTATAAAAAAAAACAATCATTGCACTTATTTAAGGTATTCGTGTATGGACTTGAAACTCTTTAACACAGCTAAAAAATGATTATAGTCCAAGACACACACACACACACACACACACACACACATATATATATATACACACACACACACACACATATATATATACATACATACATACATGAGAGGTAGGTATGTATATGAGAGGTAGGTATGTGTGGTATCCAAATGAAATATATCGTGCATATATAAAGGGTGATTTCGAGGTGGGTGGGGAGTCGGGTGCGACTGTATACATGCTTTTCTGGGCCATCTTTTTTAAATTTTCTCGTCGCTGCTAGAATAAAAGTAAACCTCACAAAGTCCGGAACGACCACTGGCTATTCAACAAGACGCTGCTACTTTATATAGTAATCGACTTGTACCATGGGGTTTTGTGCAAAAGACCAACTGTTGTGTACATATATTTTTGGTAACCTTTGGTACCAGATTTTAAGTTTTGAAATTTTTATTTATGACTGTACGTGTACAGATTATCTTTAGATTTTACATACCTGACCTGGGTCTGTTTATTAATATTAAGAGCTTAAATTTACATAGGATCTATAAATAGATGTTTACACAAGTGTTGACAATTCCTAATAATAATCATAATACTTGATAATGACGTTTGGTTAATGTGTCATTCGCTGATGGGGTTTGGATGGTTCTCGAAACATTCAGTAACTTCCCATTGGTTGGACTAGGTCATATGAATAGGCAACGTCGGAATAAATTGAGTAGCAAGATTTACAAGGTTATGTATGCTGTGAAATATAGCCTTAAAAGAAGGTATATATACGGAGGGAACTGAGCAATCAGATTCATTCCTATTTTGGAGTAATTCTAGTGTTCTAATTGCAAGTCTGCAGACGTGTTTTATGTTGTACCTAGATATTATTCGAGAGGTAAAACATTAGTTTGGACTGTTCAGTGGAAACGGAAAGTGCTCATTATTTGGACTATACTATTATTCTGGGACTATTGTGAATTATTCACAGGAGTTTGGATAACGCCATCTTCACAACGTCGCGATTCTTGAGGGACCAGTACATTACCAGTCTTGACATTTATACGGAACTTTGAATTCTTTAGGACTTTCATAGAACTTTTAATTCTTTAGGACTTTCATAGAACTTTATCATGATTAGTTTGGATTTACTTCATAATGCTATAAATTCCCCTCATATTTTCATTTATAACACTGGTAAATAAATTGTTAGCAAAAGATGTTGGTTTTGCTTCTTTCTGCTACTTAATTTATGAGCATAGAATCAACAAATATGCCAATATGCGTGTTTAAACATTAAGAAGTATTATCAGCAATATTGAAATACGTACAGTCTTCGCATTATCTCGTGTTTCTGCAGAATTCCTTCTCCTCTGCTAGTTGCGACTGTTTCCCTTGTTTAAGCTGACGCCACCAGCGACTTTGGCTCTGGACATGTGCATCCTATATGTCCACATTGTTATCTCCATTAAGGGCGCCCCGAGTAGCCTAAAGCGCTCTCCGTTACGGATCACTGCCATATCACATCTGCCTGCATGGGTTCGAGTCTAGGATTCGGCCCATGAAATTATGTGAGAAAGCTTGCGAGTAGCTTCTCGTGGATCGGTGGTTCTTCCCGGGGTTCTTCCTCCACCATTAATACTTGCCGGCATGCATAGCCTATCGTGTGCTGAAAATTGGCGATAAACCCCACAACAACAACAACCATTAATCACATCCATGAAGCATAGCTGTGAGCGACCAGGAGTCCTGAAGCCATTTTTTCGTAGAGGATATCCTTTGGTATGCGTCCATGATTCATTCGGTATACAGGTTTAAGCCATCGGAGGCGGCGCTGTCTGAGCTGTGTGACCAAGCTGGATATATATACAGTCTCTAGAACCTCATTTTTGATTTGAATTCTATCTTTCCAGGAGATACGCATAATTCTGTTAAATGATACTTAGTTTGAAACAACCTCTGAGACTTCTATGTATGTCGTTTGGCACGCATCTAGCTCATCTGGGGTTACTAATTCAAATCACCATTATTGACCCTGACCAATCACTCCTGCTTGCTGCAAGAATATAATATGCAACATATTAGATTCAAAATAAAACCTGACAAGCACATCTGGAGAGGATATCGTTGCATTTTATTTTAAACCTTTTACCACGATATATATAATAATGGCGAAAACTTCACAGATTCGTGTGTATAGTATTTTGAAAGGATTTTATGTTCGTATCTAATGCAGGAGTCGTATTGCCTGAACAATGGATGACATTTAAGAAAATATTAAATCGCTAGTTTGCCTAAACGAGTCATGCAGGCTTGTAAAAGAGGCTCAAAAGATGTTAAGCTTTTTACAATATGTATTCAGAGCATCTTGATACATTAATCGAGTTAGGGATATTTATGGAAGAACAACGACGTAAACTGGGCGAAGCTTACGAAAAAATCTTGAAAGGTCGTTATATGATAGTGAGCAAGAAAATATGAAATCTCGTCCACATAGTGGAGACTTTGAAATGATTATTGAAGATTGTGATGTCATTGAAACAAATAGTGAAGAACGGTGAAGATGCAAAGAGTAATTAGAGAGTTGCTTTCAGCATAATATAACAATGGCATCCACGCCTGACTTCTATCACGAAATGTTGTACAAGGATGCAGAAGTGGAGCAATGCGTGCGGTTGGATAAATTCTGAAAAGCTACTGCTAAAATATAGAAGCAAAAGCTGTCGCTGAAAATACAAGCATTCCATTATGTTTGATGTTGTCGAAGAATATCTTAGTGAGAACGAGGTTACGAGGACTTCACATACACTCATATATAATCTAAGTGAGGGCAAGATAGAAACCGGCCGTTCGGGCCACATGCCTGATGTGCCATTGCAAACTTGAGGCCGGCTTGGCGTCTTAGCATTATCACGCGAAAATGACAGGCAAAAGGAGAGATAATACCACAGGACGTGAAATCAGGCAAAAAAGGTTTCTACAACGATTAAGTGAAATTCGACGCCAACAACAACCAGTTAGATTCCCCAGCGAGTTTATTCAACCAACATTGGTTCAGCTAAGAAGAGAAAGATTTCGACTGTTATACTGTAAGGACTCGCTTATCCGTGTAGCAGTTCTTGGAAGAAAATGATCGTTAGAGGAATAATATACTCGGTAGCCATCGAAGTAAAACCAATAGCGTGGGCGAATGTTTGGAGAAAAAAAACTTGAGAGATATGCGTAATACATACCATGGTTCTGGAGAAACTACTCATCCTCTCGGTCTGACCAGTATAAATATTTGTTCAGAAAAAACATTCCTCCATATTCGACCTCGAGCCTAGCAGATACAGATTTACACTATGATAATGTGTGCATGTGTGCTTTGTTTGCCCTTGACAAGCGCCGAAGTTTAACATTACTAAACATTCAGCGAGCGTTAATTATCTATTATTTGGCCTACTCTCCAGGATATGTCGCAATAGAAACATTTTTTATACAGATGCCATTCGAAAAATTGACACTTAAATGAATCTAGCTCTTGAAAATATTTTATCGGAGCTATGACATTGGGATTAAAGCTCTTCTGATGTATAGTCCATTATACAAATACATAATAAGAGACAAGGTTTGCATCCTAAATCGAGACGTTGCAGATTTAAGACTTGTCTCGATTTCCCAATTGTATGTACATTTACAGTGACACTGTTCAGATATCTGGACATCATTTTAATTCAGAGAAAGTTTTCTTTTTAACAAACTATAGCACAACGTTATAAGACCCGTCATAATTTAGAAGTCAGAGAATGTAAAAGTTTTGATTTTTCGTTTACTAAGACATTCTTGCGTATAATACTGTGTTTCCTGGCCCCCTTTCCAGGATGGATAAATTACACGTATGTGTTGAAGCAGGATTGTGTTCAAACATTCACGAGGTCTTGTCATATGCCATCTTGCAGTGAGACATTCCGTTTGCTATGTTATCTTTGACCTTGCTGAGCTCGTCAACAGTTGGTTTATTGTCAATTTAATCGAAGATTGGCAGGCTTTTCATGATGCTGAAGGCTATATCATTGGCAGTGTTTTCCGGGAGTACAGTAACAGCAGCCAGTAGTGTTCTACTCAACGAGCCATCTTCTTATCGAGATCATGGATGATATCCACCGTAGCTGATTTTAGAGGGAATACCTTTTCATGAAGTTGGATCCACTGCCTTCTTTATCCTATCGTACATGTCTCTGATGATGCCCTAATTATTGATGTATGGATGCCCTGACATAGTTCTGCACAAATGGCTTTCAGTTTGTTTCGTATTTCATGTAGCCTATTTCAATGCGTAATGTTTTTCCTCGTGTGGTGCTCATGTACTTGACAAGAGCGGTGTATGGCCTCGATGGCTAGGACCATTTCGCTAGACTAGAGAGTGACTATTACCAACCATTGTTTTGGTTCTGATTTTTGACAAGTGATTGCACTGTCCTGTAGATTTTATTTTGCAGGAGCTCCCATTTCCCAAGGGCACTCATGCCAGGGCTTCTGGAGCAGAAAGCTTGTTTCAGAACGTCGGTGTACTGCTGTGATTTCAGTTGGTGAACTCATCCTCATCCTCATATTCCTCATAATCATCATCCTCATCATCATCGTCTGGTTGGGGCACCGCACAAGACCGAACAACCAGCTTCCTCCATTCCTCTATATATTCCGTCTTTCTCAGTGAGTCGCCAAATGTTGGTGAACTACTGATGATCAGTCCAGTACGTGCCAGTTGCCAGATCTGGAATGTCTGCATGACACATTGTGTTAAGCTCTTGAAGTTTGTTTTTGTGAGGAAGAGGCCATGGTAGGTGCGAAGGTCAAGTTGTCTCTGACCAGTTGCGTTCATCTTCATAATGTCATGATTTCTCAGACAGGCGGGTCATGGGTCAGGATCGAAACCTACTTTTGACTTAATGTAAACTAACAGGTACAGTTGTTCATGTTTCGAGTTGCCATTCATGGTGGCATCGAGATCGTCGTGAAACTGGTCCTATCGGAAGTCGAGTGGAAAGTAAGGGTGTCCCTGCACATGATAAACAGGGAAAACTCGAACGTTATTGAGAACCGTACTCTCTCTCTCTCTCTCTCTTTCTCTCTCTCTCTCTCTCTCTCTCTCTCTCTCTCTCTATGGGGCTATTGGTCCGTAGCGCATCTTCTTCCGATATTGTAACCGTTAGGAAAGACGTATAAAAACGTACTAACGGAATAATTTTCTTCCATTTTTTTCATTCATATATTTTCACATATTGAAAATGTATTCTTATATTTTCACGTGAAAATATAGGATTCGCGTCTCTCTGAAGTTGTTTCCCCTTACTACCTTGGCAACAATGAAAATTCCGCTGTGATGCATTGCTGAATCGGACATGCTTTGTAGTCAAATATGGGCTAAACCATAAAATAGTTTACAAAATGACAACATTTTAATTTACTTCGATAGACTAGGTCAACCATGTCCTATCGCTTTCTTAAGTCACGTATCATTTATATGATCAGTCTTTGAAATTGATGTGAATTTACGAAATGATAATAGCAATGTGTATTGTGCGAATGGGTGTAAGCTTATACATGTCGATCCTGTATCAAGTTTTCGTATATAGTAAAAAGAAAATGTACGTTTCCAATGTTAGTACCTTTGGAAGACTCCAAGAGTTAACACATGAGCTGGAATACTACACATGACACATTCTGGGACTCTGTGAAGTCATATGGAAAGCACTAGGAGAACATCAAATTGAAGATGGGCATATATTCTACTATAGTGGAGACTTTGACAAGTCCATAAATGGAGTAGGCTTCCTTGTAAACAAAGTTATCAAGGGATATGTGCTTTTAATGCCGCCCCATATCGAGCAGAATCATTTCCATTCGTCTGAAAGCATCTACCTTTAACACCACAAATATTCAAGTCTATGCTCCAACTACCGATCATGATGATGAAGAAATAGAAGAATGCCAAAGTTGGCAAAGATGCTCTAAAAGACTGGGAAGGTCATTGTGGACCTTCTTGCAATGAGCTTTCCATTGAAAGAGGGAGACGGCTGCTCGAGTTCGCAAGCTACAACAACTTGGTACTAGCCAACACCCTGGGCAGACATAAAGCTTCACGATGCTGGACATGGCACGCACCAAATGGAACCCTTCACAACCAGATCGACTTTATACTGGTTCAAAACCGTTAGCGATCTGGCATCAACAGAGTAAACACAAAGACGTTCACAGGTGCTGATGTTGGGAGTGATCACGAATTCGTGATTATGAACTTCCGAGTGAGGCTGAAGAAAATTAACAAGCCAAAGAACATCAGGCTCAAATTCAACCTTGAACAACTGTAGGACCCTAACATCTGCAAGTCATTCCAAGCCACAATTGGAGAAACATTTGCTCCACTCCTTGTGATGGATGGTGATGTTAAAGTGATGACAGACACTTTCAACACAGTCATGACAGCAGCTGTCAAGGACATCATTGCCCAAAGAAAAAACCCTGGGTTACAGAAGAGATCCTAAAGTTGTGTGATGCCCGATGAGACCTCAAAAACACCAGACACACAACAGGGGCAATGGAGTACAGAGAAACAAACAGGAATATCAGAAGAAAATTTGAAGAAAGCTAAAGAAGATTGGATTGTACAAAAGTGCATATAAATAGAGAGCAGTCTGATAAAAAATAATAGCAGAAAGGCATTCCAAATTGTGAAAGACCTCACCAGACAGAAGCAACCAAGAGTCAGTACCATTCAAGACGAAAACGGAAAATGCCTCACAGAAGCGATTGACATTGAAGAAAGATGGACTGAGTATTGCAAATAACTTTACAACCATCAGTTCACAGGAGACCCAGAGGTACTAGAAGTTCCAAACTCCTCAAATGGTGATGATTTCCCCATTCTCAAAGAAGAGGTGGAGTCAGCAATAAGAGCACTGAAGAATGGGAAGGCAGCTGGAGTAGACAACATCCCAGCTGAACTTATCAAGAATGGGGGTGGGGGGTGGGGGAATCAGTGATAGAGCTACTAACAAAACTCTGCAACAAGATCTGGCAGACAGGTGAATGGCCAACACAGTGGATCCAGTCACTGATTATAACACTCCCCAAAAAAGGCAATTTCCAGCTGTGCCAAAATTACAGAACTATCAGTTTGATCAGCCATGCTAGTAAGAAGATGCTGAAGATCATCTTGAACAGCCTGAAACCACAAGCAGAAGAAATAATCGCTGAAGAAAAGGCCGGGTTCCGGAGTGGAAGAAGCACAACAGAACAAATATTCAATCTCAGGATTCTGTGTGAAGAGTACTCGCAACACCAACAATACATCTATCATGTGTTCATAGATTTCAAAAAGGCCTTTTACAGACTGTGGCATGAGGCATTGTGGGCCACAATGAAGAAGTACAACATGGGTCAAAAGTTGGCCAATACCGTCAAGCACCTGTACGCTAAGGCTACCAGTACAGTAATTGCCCAAGGTTCTGTGGGGGACTGGTTCCAAACAACAGTCGGAGAACGTCCAGGCTGTCTCCTGTCACCCACGCTTTTCAACGTCTACATAGAGCGCACCATGAGCGAAGCCCTGGAAAACCACTGTGGGACAGTGAGCACTGAAGGGAGTAACATCATCAACCTCGGCTTTGCAGACGACATTGATGGGCTGACAGGCAGTGAAACATCTTCCAGGTTTGACATGGAATTAATTCTTGCATGGAACAGGATTCATAAAGTTGAAACGAGTTAATGATAAGTAAAAACTTACTTTTGCATTTACCACTGTTCTGTAATTCAAGACGGGATGCACCATAGAGTTGAAAACATGGTACATGTAGCTCTTTTCACCGGTTTTCACATGTGCACGCACTTGTACAAAAATGAAAAAATTGGTTAAAATCGCACGTTTCGGAGACCGTAACTTCAGCTTGGTACAACGCAGAAAGGTTAATGATGGCTTGATGGATAGAAAAATGTCTCAGGAGTAAAACAAGCCATATAGTATGAACGTTTGCATTTAAAGACGGAAATAGCAGAAGGATGTTGTTGTTGTTGTTGTTGGGTTTAACGCCATTTTTCAGCACGCGATTGGCTATACATGGCGGCCAGTATTAATGGTGGAGGAAGAACCCGGGAAAACCCCGGAAAGAACCACCGACCCACGAGAAGCTACTGGCAAGCTTTCTCACATACCCACATTAGCCGAATCCGAGACTCGAACCCACGCAGACAGCGGTGAGATGGCAGTGATCCGTAACGAAGAACGCTTTAGACCACTCGGCCACTCGGGGCCCCAATAGCAGAAGGAAATCGAGGGTCTAATATATTATGATAGAGAGGGTCATATGTCATAACGGGTCATTGGGGTAATCTAAGGTATTTTTGTCACTCTGTATGATTTTTTCCATTAGATTATTTTTTTCCTTCTCAACATCAAGTGGTGATGAGACAATCAGAACTCAATTTCTATGTGACGTCAGGTACTGAAAAATAGATATTCTGTACCGGTGTTCTACTCTGGAAAAAGACCATACACACAATAGGAATGTGAGAAATGTCCCTCTGAGTTCTTTATATGACAGTATGAACAACGTTGCTTTTTCTTATGACGTTAGGGCTATCTGCAATGTTTCTAGCTCAATAATATTGAAAACGCGTTATTTATTTATTTACTTATTATCATTATTGTTATTATTATTATTATTGAAATACACATTGTACCGGTTTATAAACATTATTACTTATTTAAACAATCGTTTATTATAAGATAAACCTGTTATACCATATCTATGGATTCTGTTATTATCTTCCATGACTTGATATGTTCTATGTGGTACACTCCATAAGGCGGGTATAGTGTATTAGTGAAAATATTGTATGATTTTATCCAAATAGTGGATTACATACTTTGAACACAAAAAGTAACTTCTGCAGTAAATATAAACAAGTAAAACAAGCCATATAGTAAGGACGTGTGCCTTTAAAAACGGAAATAGCGGAAGGAAATCGAGGGTCATGGGTGGAGTGAAGTATTTGGAAGTTCCGTACCTTCTCTCTTATATATTATGATAGAGAGGGTCCAATGTCAGAACGGCTCATGGGGTAATCTAAGGTATTTTTGTCACTCTGTATCATTTTTCCTTTAGATTATTGTTTTTGTTTTTTCTCAACATCAAGCTCGCATCGAGTACCTGTGATATGTACCACGTCACTATTGTCCGATACTATTTGCTATCATTTCAGGAGCTATCTAATCTGTCGGCATTTTTAAAACTCATTTCCAAGTTTACAACCATATGTATGGTGTAAGCCGAATATTATACCTTCTATTTAAATAGGGAAACAATTTTAATGTCTTTTTTCTTCTTCTTTTTATGTTTTGTCTGTACTGCCTCTGCGCTCTTATGTTTATAGTCTACCCTTTCAGGCCAGGACTGTGGCAAATATAATCCTGCAATATGCATCTGTGTCAATATAGGTAAATTCCATCTACATGATGAGAATTTGCGCAAATGTCTGACCCACGCGTGCAGTTTTCCAATCCTACGTATCAAGGATTCTTCTAATCCACGTGGCTTTTTCAAACTAGACAAACTGTGCCGCACTTACGTAATAATGAGAAATCAAGATGTCCTTATATATAAAGGATTCTATTTTTCGTTTTCTATATATGCCATCCAAAAGAGAAAGAGCGGAAATTCGTCTTTGAAGGATCTTGTAGCAGTGATTATTTCAAGTCAGACTTATAAAATGTGTTGAATAAATTATATTTTTGTTTCTTTGTACATTTTTATGCAGCGGATATTCCGATTTAACTGAAAAATAAACTAAGGATGCAGATTTGGAATTCTGAAGCAATGCTCCTCAAAATCTCCTTTCCTTTGCAGTAAAATGTATTCAGTGAGTGGAATGTCAAAGATGCAGTGTACATTGTACAAACTACACACACGCTCGGATTTCATACTATTTGAAGCATCATGTAGACTTATTTCTGTATTTGTGGAGGTGATTTACTCGGTATTTATCCGTATGATACTTGCAGCTGAGCGCCAAATATAATTTAGAATTATCGGTGCATTTTGTCACAAGAGAATATTTCTTTCCTCTATTTTTGTTCAAATTACCCGAAAATTTCTAAGGTTCCTGTAGGACTATAGAGAACGTCGGAGTTTGTTTAAGGTTTTCTACTACCGGAAACCCAGCTTTGCCCCCTATGTAATGACGTGTGCAAAATTCGAAAGTTTTCACATAAATCAAACTAGGATTTCCGACCATTGTCTTTGAGTAAAAAGATTATAAATTCTAGACAAGTGTATGACTATTGGAATTGAGAATTGCAATAGCAGAAATTAAGACTGAGGTGTTTGGAGAAAAAAAATCATCTTGCAACTAGTTTTTCTTTTCTTTAGGTAAATATCCTTTGACATGTTCGTAAGGTCCGCGACAATCCTGTTCTAGTGACAAGGAGTGCCCGTTATATTTAAACTAATGTGTCGTTAAGTTCGGGAAGAACTGCCCCGCACTAATTTCAACCTGTAAGTATTCTGTTGTTGTAACCACGTGATGCTTAAACTAATTTCCACGTCCATTTGATATGTTGATATCGAAAATTTAAAGGGTCAGTATTGTTTCACGTGTGTTACATGCACATTATAGTGAACCCTTTTAACCCTTTCGAAATTTCATCACTTTCCGGTGGAATGTCTTATCACAATGCGCTTAAAGCAAATCGTGAACGTCCTCACAATGTAAGATGTCATTTCTGCACTTTTAAATTTTGAAGTTGGGGGGGGGGGTCTTCACAAAAGCAGTTATTGCCGCAGAATTTCTAGTTTTAAAAATTCACATGAAAGTGGACTGTAATTCCAGGTTGTTGATTAACAGTAAAAACAAATAGTGTTATTCAATCAAATATTTTGTATGCTCGGCCATGAGTATGGTAAGGATCTACTGCATTAGCCTTTCCCGTCTATCCGTCCCGATATTAGTTCGCTTATGTGACGTCTAGGATGGTTAGCTTTGAAATATTAACTGCAAGGAGGCGTGGGGATAATGAGAAACTTCAGGTAATTATTAGCTGCATTCTGCATAATGATTCCCAACATTGGAGGGGTACGTGAAATCGATTATTTTAATAAATGTATCCAAAATCATGGTCAATGGCATTGACCTCATTAGTAAAGCTTTCGCCCAACGGAGTGGTTTTCACACGCACGCTCAACCACCCAAATTACGCAAATTAGACGTTGCTTGGATCTGCGTTTGAAAGGTGGTTATGATGATGACTATGACAATGAAGTATCATCTATTTGTTTATTAAAAACACACAGACAGGGACAAACTTCAAATTCCAGGTGAGTAGTCGTTGTCGTGGAGACCGGTGACAAAGTGACGGAAGTTATAATAAATAAAATCGGTAAAAAAGGCTGACTTTATAAGAAATTTGTCATGAATTATAATAACGTTGCCATGGCGTTGAAGTGTAAACTAGAAGCTAAGCATAGTGGTGAAATGGAAACAGTTTATTTACATAGCTAAACTCTAATAATTTTGCCCAATGTTACGACATTTTGTTACCATTAGTAACACTTTATAATTATTTCATTTAATGTACCTACTTTCATAACCATTGATTGTCTTAAGGAAATAAATCAGATTATATTTTACGCTTGTTATATTTCCAGTCCAGACTGTCCGGAGAGACTGAATGTTGCCATCCCTAACACCGATCGGTGCAGTGCTGCATTTTGTCCTCAGTCCACACAAGCAGTGTGTGTGTAAGCAAGGCATGAGCGTATTCAATCGTAACAAATAGAAGATTTTCTAACAAATGCACAAAATGTAGTGGAAAATGGGTAAATCTCTAGAAAACGACGGAGATTTATATTACACCCTACAATCACTAGGCAAAATGTTATAGTCAAAAGTCCAAAGCAATGTAATACCTTTAGAAGGGTATTTGCACAAATTTAGTTTTAAGAAAAGTTCTCTACAACTTGATAACGGAAACATGTGACTGTTTCGACCAAGAATAAGTCATCCCGAGGCGGACGCATAAAGAGGTTTGATACCAAGCAGAAACCCAGTATGGAGCGAATTATTGAAATTGCTTGTTTAGCGCTAGGGTGTCAATATTTGTTGTAATATTTGTAGTAATCAATGTCCCTAGATTCGTCAACCATATGGATTTTTAAACACGTCCTCATATATATATATATAAGTACATAGCCGTAAGAGTAATTATCCTATAAGTACATAGCCGTAAGAGTAATTATCCTATAAGTACATAGTCGTAAGAGTAATTATCCTGTAAGTACATAGCCGTAAGAGTAATTATCCTATAAGTACATAGTCGTAAGAGTAATTATCCTATAAGTACATAGTCGTAAGAGTAATTATCCTAAGGCCAGTTCCTGAAGTAATGCTACATTACTCCCTTATAAAAATAAAAAACAAACCATGCCTCCGACCCCAAAAAGTCAGTTCTTTCAAAAATGCAAATTGTACTTTGTCAACATAGCAACCAATGTTTTGCTGAAAAGACAGGAACATGAAACTTGCCACAATTATTCCGGAGATGTCACCAATAAATTTTACAATTTGAAAAGGGATGGAACAGATAAAGTTCACGGAGGTCAAAGGTTAAAATATTTGCTTACTGTTCTAACACTAGGATATGGTAGAAAGCGATTTTGCTGTTTAATCATTTATTTCTTAATTTTATTACAAATGAATGAAAACAGCATTTTTATTATATATTTCTTTCACTTAAAAACAGCAGTTTTAAGTTTAAGTTAACTTCACTCTTTGTTCTAAGACTTCTAATTTCCCCATAAATAAGGTCACTACCCACACAATACTGCCTCGAAGCATGTTATGTAAGCAAGAGAAAAATAGGAATAATTAGCTTACTTTCGTGCAAACAATAAATGTTAATGTACTGTTTTATTCAGAACAGTATACATGATGATATGAAAATAAGATAAATATTTGCAAAAAAATTCATATTTGTTTAAAGGTGGCGCACTTTCGTATTTAGCATAGTGTTAGATTTTTAATGAAAAATAATTTTCCCGGTTTTTCTCACTGGTTCTACTTGCTCAAAATATATTGCATATGTTAGGTATTATTCAAAGAACTTTTAATTTCCTCTATTTTGATGTACGATTGATGTATTACGATGTAATTTTTTATAGAAGTTTTAGAAAGTATGACTTTTGGAGTTGTAATTTGAATTCAAATAATTGTAATAAAAGTCCGGATTCTGCACCAATTTTCAAGACAAGGGATATGTTAATAATTTTTATTCAAAACGTTAATGGGTAATACAACCAATTTTGTGATGGTCAGTTTATTGAACATACAGATCTTTCATCATTTCCAGATTTATAGATGGAGCGACTTTCAGAGAGAGAGAGAGAGAGAGAGAGAGAGAGAGTTGTGATTCTGACCTCCTTTGGCGGCGGTATCACTCTAGCGATATAGGTGTTACATAGCTAATATGTGCGAAGAAGTAATGGGATCGAACTGGGAAACAGGAAGTCAGGGGTCTAAGTCTATTGCAGCAATTCTTTATTAAAATTAAACAAAACTACACTAGATATAGAAGACAAATTACACACAATTCGTTTAAAAATTATAATAAAAATATTTCATTTAATTAGAGCTAACCATCTTAACACAATTCTATCATTTCTGTATTTTAGAATGAAAAGCCAAATAATTGCCAATAGTGCAAAAATGCTCAAGAGTAAAATATTACAAAGTAATACCAAGGTTATTTTCAATCAATGTATTTTATTAAATCTTCATTCTGAACTAGAATATTTTTTCTTGTAATTTCGAAGGTATTTTATTTCTAAATAAATTATTTGTACCATGAGGTTGGTAGCAAACTATTTCTACAAAAAACAAGCTTGATATTCTAAATTAATACAAATTATAAATAAATTTAAACAATCCAAGATACTATATTTAAAAATTCATTTTGTAACGCAATAATAATAATAATAATAATAATGATAACATGCTACAAGCTTTTCAGCGGCAGATGAAATAATCTTTAAATGTGCTAGTTCTCCATACAGAGAAACATCGCTAAATATAACTAATTACTTTCTTCTTACCTGGAACACAGGAAGTCAAGGGTCTAAGTCTATGGCAGCAATTCTTGACGAAACCGTGAGAGTGTAGTGTGTATATAGTGATCACTATTCTGGGAGACGTCAGCTTTACCGTAATAGGGCATGCCTTACAATCTCCAGTTTCACTTCAACCTTGGATCACACATGACCCTCGCGCTTCAGTGCTACCTCGCCTCGTCAGAAACCGCTCCACGTACACTCAGACCCTGACTAGCTTTTGTTTACGTCAATGTCTGGGAATTCGTAAATCACAGCTTCTACTGAAGATAGTGTTATTAGATACATATGTTGTCTTATAATGAAGGTGACGCAGAGCCACAATATGCAGTGAATAATAGCATCTACTTGTTTTACAATATATAGCTGTAGTACTGACGTCTTTGTTAAAGGCACCACAGCAGAATCACATAGTACCAAAATTCTATAAAAAAAATTCTTACATGAATTGAAATTACAAGTTAAAAAATCGTAACTTATTTAAATTCTATGAATTCATATTACAACTCCAATAATCATATTTTTATTAAAATTATATGAATTCAGTTTACAACCGCAAAAATCATTTTCTAAAAATTCTAAAAACTGGCATCGTAACAGATGTGTGCAATATGGTTAACAGAGTTTACAGCTTGGTCTTTATCAGCTGTGCACCTTTAAACAAAACAACGGCTAGATCCGCTTGGCTATTTTCGCGTCATGGACTTCAGAGGTTAGTTATCTGTGTGCTTAGATCATGTACAATTTCCTCAAGAACAATATCCAAAGAAATATCAGTCACAGTACATGAAAATAACAGACGCATGTCTACATTCTCTCCACCGTGCATATTGCAAATGTAAACAATTTCACCTTTCACCAACCACTCTCTCAGACCTTCATAATAACTGTAGAGTGCCCCCGAAAGATAATTTAGGCAGGGGACATAAGTGTTTACGGAACATATCGTTCATGACTCTCCACTTTCTTTTTGATCTTATTTAATCTCTTTTATCTTCAAGACGAGGTGGATATGTAATTTGATCTTACTGCCTGAAGCATTGAGATATGTAATAGTCTTATCATGATACAAAGTGTTCAATATATAGGCATTCGTACGCAGCGACCCGTACATCGACCCATTAATTAATTCTCATCCAGAAGGAAAGATGAACTGGTACTCTGGGTTGACAGTTTTCCAAATATTCCACAGATCCATGCTTCTTTGAATTCTAAAACTGTATCTTGCTTTCGAATTTATATATTTTATAGTTGCGCGTGACCATGATATGTAATCAATACATATATGCCATTTACGTCTTTAAAAATATACCACGGATGAAACAAAGTGCTTTCGTACACAAACCAGAAATACGATGCATAAGGCATTATAATAAAGACTTCAGGTCAGTCTTAACAATGTGATCTTTATAAAAAAAAAAAAAGATGGACTGATTTCAGATGAGAAATTTTGTTCTCTTTCACTCCAAATGAAAAAAAGTAAAACATGCCATCGCTCTCTCAGAATATATATATATATATATATATATATATATATATATATATATATATATATATATATATATATATATATAGAGAGAGAGAGAGAGAGAGAGAGAGAGAGAGAGAGAGAGAGATGTGTGTGTGTGCGTGTGTGTGTGTGTGCGCGTGTGTGTGTGTGAAGGGGTGGGAGACGAAAAGTCAGACTATCCATTTCTCATTATGTGCTCAACTTACGGGGTGTTCCGTACCTTGCTTGATGTACCTCATCACTAGATAGATAAGTACTTAGTCCCTTAACATTGTAAACAGATTTGACAGACACTTTACAATATCTAACATATCATGGCGAATGTAGGTCAAGTTGGGGTCATTGGCGTGTTGGGAAGTCATTCTAAACCTTGCAGTTTGCTAGGACATCTCGACACTATACACGAATGCGCAGTAGACTGGAAGTTGAATTTTTCAAACACTATAAATATGGTTACGGCTAAAATGTCCATGGAATTTAGATTTTGTCTTCCTCTCTGCATAGGTAAGTTTATTTTGCTGTCTGTCCGATTCTACAGAACTATGCATCACGATTCTCTGCCGCTTTGTTCAAATGGACAGACAATACAAGTGTATGTAAATGCAGGTGCCCATTCTGTATCAGTAATTTATTATTAGTATTTCACAGCTTGGACATTTGGATTTATACGATCTAGCTGTTATGGAGCGATGCTTTTTATCTAGAGATATTAAAACACAAGATAACAAAATAAATAATAATACATATACAGTCATGCCAAGGACACTGGTTTACATTTTTCTTTTGATCGGAATTACAGCTTGTTAAAATCTTGCAAAGTTACAACTGTTACGTGTAATCTAAAATTCATTTATTTACCTTATATGTAATCAACAATTAAAGTTATTTACTGTTAAATGTAATATACAGTTAAACTTATTTACTGTTACATGTAATCGACAATTAAAGTTATTTATTGTTACATGTAATCGACAATTAAAGTATTTTACAGTTACATGAATTCGACAATAAAAGTTATTTATCTTCGTTACATGTAATCGACAAATAAAGTCATTTATTTACTGTTACATGTAATGGACAGTGAATTGATGTCAGTCACTGAAATCATTTCTTAAAAGCTGGTTTATTGCATCACTTCCCAAAGAAAACTTTAAATATTCTCTTGGGATCTTACCGCAAAAGATTTCTAATTTCTATTCATTAGCTTATTCGTTTTTATTAATTGATTACACTTTTTTCCATGCATTATAATTTTTTTTGAATGGGATCAGTTTTCTCAGTGTTTATTTAATTAGGTATTAGCTGGAATGTGATTGGTCCATTATTAGCTGTGTTGAACGTGTGGGTTGATTGGCGTAGAATCAACTGAACTACATGTCTTGCATAGGAAGCAAGGTTTATCCAGTTGGTTTCCTGAATTCATGCTCATTTTACACACACACACACACACACACACACACACACACTGAAACATAACATAAATCTTGAAGGTCATTCGTTATACGTCACTTTAAAGGGATTGAAATGTCTATTTAACAATATTTTATACAATATCTGCGATCCTTGCATACTGTCAGCTACTACAATTAAAACACAAAATACATGTATTCTATAAAATAAAATGTCAGATTTGTAAATAAATAAAACATCGACAATTTAGTAAAAACAGCTAAAGTAATGCCGTTTAAAAGATGAGGAACATACATCTTTTACAAGCTGTCGAATTTTATGCAATATGGAAATATAGCTTTTTTTTTACGGTGAAACAAGTGAATTTAATTAGACGTGGTATCACATTGTAGAAATTGGTGATGAATTGGCTAACGAGCTTTAAGTCTTTGATCACTAGTGATTAGAAGTAGATTAAAAGAAATCTGAAGTCATAGTGTACATTCAGTAAAAAAGACATAGTTTGAGTCATAAAGACAAAACAATCTAAATATATTATATATTTGTCCTCGTAGAGGAATTTTTCGGTTGATAGTTCATCACAAGTGGTAAGTCATGTTCTCTACGAATAATACCGGGAAAGTTGCTCAGATAGGTAGAATTACAGTACATCTACATTCGGTGTATTCCATCTATAATTTCGCTAGTAAAGATCTGTTCTCGTGAACGTAAGGAATTTCCTTTGAAATCCTCTCAAGACAATGCAAAGCAAGTGAGGAAAATATATATTTTATTATTAGACATCAATAACGTTTTCATTATTTACCATCTTTTACTGGAAGGGTTTCCTCACCAGTGATCTGAATTCCATCTTTGTTATCATCTCATTTTCCCTATAGTTTTCACCTTTGATGAAGCTTTGACGTTCAAAGTAGTCCGTCAGTAACTAAAGTAAGCGTTGTATTGATCTGTGCTACAGACCATATCTCTTCTACCCTGAATGGATCGCTCTGGTGGCCTAGTGGTTAGAGCGTCCGCCTCGGATGCGGGAGGTCGCGGGTTCGAACCCCAGCCGAGTTATACCATAGACTTATAACAATGGTACTAATAGCTGCCTCGCTAGGCATTAAGAGGTTATTGTTAGGAATGGTCGGCCTGGTGTCAGGATAATGTAACTGGGTGGGACATCATGTTACGTGTCTGTGGCATGATGTCCCGGTGCTAGATATCAGTATAAACTGCCACACTGCAGACATTGTTAAAGCTACGTTAAAAATCCAAATCACACACTCACACTCTACCCTGAATGTGTTTTTCTTTTTTGTTAACAATAACAACGGTCTTTGCTTGCTGCCAACAAACACAGTTAATCTTTGCATAATGTCAACAATAGCCGTTAATCATTGTGTTCTGTCAACAATAGCAGTTAATCATTGTGTAATGTCAACAATAGCAGTTAATCATTGTGTACTGTCAACAATAGCAGTTAATCATTGTGTACTGTCAACAATAGCAGTTAATCACTGTGTAATGTCAACAATAGCAGTTAATCATTGTGTACTGTCAACAATAGCAGTTAATCACTGTGTAATGTCAACGATAGCAGTTAATCATTGTGTAATGTCAACAATAGCAGTTAATCATTGTGTACTGTCAACAATAGCAGTTAATCACTGTGTACTGTCAACAATAGCAGTTAATCATTGTGTAATGTCAACACTAGGAGTTAACCTTTGCATAATGTCAACAATAGCAGTTAATCTTTGCATAATGTCAACAATAGCAGTTAATTATTGTCTACTGTCAACAATAGCAGTTCATGTTGGCATGCTGTCAACAATGACAATCTTTGCATGCACTATGAATTTATTTTTATGTTCTTTTTTCTTCTTTTTATGCTGGGCAGTCGGCGATAGGGGAGCACAACTAGTATTTTCTTTGCCAACTATTTGATTTGTGTGTATGTGTTTTTGTGTTATATGGATGATGTTTGTTTGTTGTTGTTGTGTGTGTCTGTGTCTGATTGTGTGTGTTGTAAACAAATTAGCTCCTATGTTCATTTTCACCTTATATAATGACATTTTGGTTATTGCCCATCGATAGTGCCTCAACAAGCGTCGATATAAGATAAAAAATTATATTGCAAGTTAAATGTTAAATTTTCACATGTGTTATTCTGATTCAGATGAGACAGTGGTTATAATCAAACGAAAAGGAAATGAATAAGAATAATTTATAATCGTAAGAATCAAATTAAACATTGATGTTAGTTACTCATGAAATTGACATCCAATATACATTAATCATTAAACAACATGATGAAAACTCCTCTAAACTGGTGCATTCATGAGTACTTTGCGAAATTAAGAATACGTGATGCAACAATATTATCATAAATATTACTGATTGTCGTTACAGTAAGAAACACAAAACGTTTCGTAACTTTGTAAAATATTCCTGACTCATTAAAGTTCTGATGTGGTCAGTTGAGAATCTTGTCATTCTTAGAGAGGTTAGTGTTAGGACTGGTCAACCTGGTGTCATGATAATGTGACTGAGTGCGACATCATGCTACATGTATGCGGCATGATGCCCCAGTGCTAGACATAACTATAAACTGTCAATCTGCAGACAAATCTAAATCACACACACACACACACACACACACACACACACACACACACATTATCATTCTTAGAAGAAACAGTTCTTTAATTCATCAAATATGAAGAAAAACAAAATTCTAAATTTTATTTAGAACGACAGCCAGAATCTTCGGGAAAATTTCAGATATTTGGACCTGATTTTCAACCTGGATTCCTGCAATATGTTAATTTGAAAATGAAAGTGTATTTTAAAAAGCGGTCAAATTTGATGAACATGGGGTCAGATACTTGTAAAGACTAATCCCGTTAAAAACATTAATTTTGTAAATGTTAAAGGGTTCTCTTATTTTGGTTTTTAATTAAACCCACGCGTGAATGTAACTCTGCATGTGTTCCGCCTGCCCTCTGAATTTTCATATCTTAATAGATAAGTCATGCATCGGATCGTCTTAATTGTCAGAGACCTAGAAAGATGTCACGAACTCTTCACGACTTTAAAATTTAGCTGAACACTAATAGCAATGCACGTTTCTCAGGGGTTAAAAGAAAAAGAGCACGCGAGCTCAGTAACCTAATGCCGAACTATAAAGAGCTATCGCGTGCACGAGACAGTCGTTTTTAGCAGTTGACTCAAACCTTTACTGAAACAATATTCAAGTCTTCAATGTTAAACCGTTGATAATAGTTTTCTAATAACGTCATAGTCGTGATAACCGAGATAACCTCTCTCACTACAAAGAGAGTCCCGTGCGAAGGCAGTCGTTTTGTATACAACATTTTATCTGATACCCCTTTTCTTGTCTATTATTAGATGCACGCATTAATATAATCAGGTGATTAACCAAGATAATTATTCTCCATGAGATGTTATTCGAAGGCCGCATTATGATTGGTTGTTTATATTATAGAAATTTAACAGTGTTTGCTTATATTTGTGAGTTATTGTTTGTGGGCAGTCTGATACAGCAGGTGGAAGAATTATTCTGACGGTGGCGTGTGAGCAGCTGGTCCAAACTTTCTCTGACCTTTCCAGAATCGTCACAGATACCTTAACTGTTTTTGGTTAGGAGAAAGATCAGAGTATCTTCGTTGAAGAAATAATGGAATTTGCTGAAACCAAGCTGTAGCTGCATAATACAATCCCTTTAAACAGGGCTAAGAAAATTAAATGACGTTGCATTGAACACATCTTCGCCAGCCAAGATTCCGATTACCCTATCTACACCTTGGCAGATCGAACAGCTATATCGGTGCTTTGTCCTAGCGACATCCATTGGATTTCATGTATTCCCTCCCTTAGTACGTAATGTAATGTAATGTAACCAATACGTGGTGCATCGTATATCCGCCAAAAATGGTGGTTGCAATTGACCTTAAAAGGATACTTTGTAAGTTTGACATAGAAAGTATGAATATAGTCTGAAGGGAAGCCATTACATGTGTATTTGAGAGAAAGATATTTGTGCAAGCACGGACCGACACTGGAAAATTGCTTACTTATTAGTCCATTCAAGTTGTGTTCTCCCCTCGTCTCGATCACGAAGAAACAGTGTTCAAATTTGACCAACTTAATTTTGAATGGATGCGGTGCCCGAAGCTCAGAAATATCTGCTCTTTATGCCAAGGTGTAGATAGGGTTATCAGAACCTTGGCTAGCGAACATGTATTGAACCCTACCTGTCTGATTTCGATAAGCAGAACATTTATCCTTCTATGTACAACAGTTAAAACTTATTTCGTCTTTAGTTTCCAGACACACAAGCCAATGAAGTAATTTGCTATTTCTTACATTGCATCGTCAAGCGAGATAGTGTCTATGTCACGTGATACAAACAAAAGTCTGTATTGTACAGAAAAGGCGACCAAATCCCGAGTAAACTTACACGTCGGCCATACAAACAATATTTTGTTTCTTGTATACAATAATTTATAATCACCAGCAATTACCAGATCTCTTCACACTACTATTAGGAAACCAATTACAAATGTTCGATTAGATATGCTAATTATTATTCTTTGCAAATCATCAAAATCAATACTTTATGCAAGACGCGCATGAACATATCACATAATTTGGATGTCGTCATAATGGCTGAGCGCTGATGCTGGAAGTTTTATAATCTAAAGAGAAATGATCTCTATTTTTCAAACACACAACATGGATGTTATATCTAACAATAATTCAGTTTTAAAACTCTGTAAAAATAATTTATCATTCGTGAGTGGATAAATACGCGGGGTTTTAGTGGCTGTTATTGTACGCGTACAAATGTTATTTGGTACCTATATTGTTAGAATTTTTGTCATTGGGCCTTAGAGTCTGTAGCATTGAATAAACAAATAACGTTAAATGTTGAATGACAACCTTGTCATGAAACGCTTCCTCTAGGAAGACGTCAGCCGCTTGACCACGATGTATACTGTTCAGTTGCCTCCAATTAGAGGTTTTTAGAGTGGGGGGGGGAGGCGTAATTCAATTATAACGTCTCATTCGAAGAAACAGTTGCGGTTATTAAAAACTGCTTTGAAGTGTCGATCACATAAAATCATCTGCACTAAATTTCCATTTTCTTCACCCCAATTTCGACCATATAAACTAAGACAATATCTTGGAACAATTAACTTATAGATCCACTGTTTAGATATGTTCCAAACATTTTGCAGACTTTTTAGCTTTTCTTTATCTGGTGTTATGTATATCTACGGTTTTAGTAAGGGTCATTTAGTAAATTAATTTTTTAATGCTAATATCCCTTGATAGAAAGTTCACACTTGAAGATGAGTAATGTATCTAGTGCGGTTATTCATTCTTAAAGCTCCAAGGTTAAGTGGTACTATAAATACAAGTAAACATCACGTGATCCGACAAGGACATGAGTTTTGGTAGGAGCCCAAGCTGACCTAATTTTTATGATTAGTTATTGTTAGAACAGATGATCTGTTTATTGATTAGAGTGAATTTGAAATACCAAAATGGTTCATTAAAGTCTCGTATTGCATTCTCTCTAATGCGTTTTGTTATTCTGTATAATATAATTTTTTTGTATAATTAGGCCTTTTTAAGTAGTATTATTAGGCTGGAAAGAATTATATTGAGAGGACTGAGACAATTATTTAATTTAACCATTCGTTGGAATTATATTATTCTAGCATTCATTTAAAGACTATTGGATATATAATAGCTGTACAGGATTACTTTGAATTATTTTAAAGACATTTTGGTCATTATAACATTGTGATTATTCTGTATTGTTGATACATCATTGTAATACAGACTTTTATTTCGAATACCTTTGTATATCATTCGAATTAATCGGAACTTTTGGTATTTATAGAACATTTAGATATCTTGAAATTTATTCAACATACTGTAAGTTATTTTTAATTCTTTCACTTTGTATTTTAGGGGAATATATTATATTTTTAATTACACTAAACTTGTGAGTTTTGCTCTTTCTTGCCAGTTCTTACTTGTTATAAGACCGTGAAGTCGTAACAGTATATTCAAGTCAAACTTCAAATGACTGCAATTGTTGGTCCAACAAATGCATATAGATTTTAAAAACGACAGTAAGTTATTAGACAATCTCAAAGTAAACAGTAAACGTAGACCATTTAT
Source organism: Sinohyriopsis cumingii (assembly GCA_028554795.2). NCBI lineage: Eukaryota > Metazoa > Mollusca > Bivalvia > Unionida > Unionidae > Sinohyriopsis > Sinohyriopsis cumingii. Next base: position 103,984,934 of record CM068831.1, read on the forward strand.
GAACTGGAAATTGAAAAGGCAAGAGCTAAGCATGACAAAATTGGGAATGCATAATGAACTCTCGCTGTATTTATGTCTGTCTGTCTGTCTGTCTATATCTCTCTCTCCCCCTCTCACGTCATTTATCAAATAGCCAAATAGTAAATAAAACTTAGATGGTCATGTTTGAATACAAAAATATTATCTTACACTTCCAAACTTGCAATAAGTATTAAAGAGACCAGAATCATAGAACTGGAAAGGGTGCTAGACATTTCAATGCCAAACCAGCCTCTAATATCTTAATAAATATCGAATGTATCAATCTAAAGTTGTTTGTACCGTTAGAGAGATCGTGAACGAAAATGTGGAGATCATATGTTGCTAACTCTAGCTCTTGCTCCTCTGTTATATCAGCGTAGAATTTGATATGCGCAGTCGTTGGCCGAAATGAAAACAGCTGTATCAGATAATAACAATCTGATGAACTACTATCATGACCCTTCAAGAAATTTCAAATACATTGCTCAAAACATTCTCTGAAAGATACCTTATCGTAAGAGAATCATCATGAAAGCATCCACCCTGTCAATATCTCGAAGGAGACGGTTCCATTATATTGTTGTTGTTGTTGTTATTGCAGAGTTTAACGCCATTTTCCAGCACACGATAGGCTATACATGACAGCCAATATTAATGGTGGAGGAAGAACCCCCGAAAACCATGGAAAGAACCACCGACCCACGAGAAGCTACTGGCAAGCTTTCTCACATACCCACATTAGCCGAATCCGAGACTCGAACCCACGCAGACAGAGGTGAGATGGCAGTGATCGGTAACGGGGAGCGCTTTAGACCACTCGGCCACTCGGGGCCCCGTTCCACTAAATTTCAATCCTACTTACTCTCCAGATTATAATAAGGTTTTCACGCCAAGTGAACTTCAAGGCCCTCTTGACAGAGTTCAAAACGCCTCATCAGGACCAGACGATTTCATCTGTCAACTTTTGAAACACTTACACTACACAACTAAATATTTTAAATAAAATTTGGCAAACAGGCCAGCCATTTTCCAACGTTACCATTTACAACATTAAAATTAATAGCACAATAAAAACACCTTAATCCAGGAAATGAATGTTCCTGATATGTCTACTTTTTTTATACCTGCTACAGAGTATGTATACCGCCTCAACTACGGACATGCTTATAGAGATTTCAGAAATTGTCAGAAGAAAGGTTTAGAAATCGAAAACAATTGGTATGTAATTCTGTGGATTATATGGATTTATGATGCACAAAAGCTTTCTCTAGACAGCTTCCTTGTCTCTTGTTAAAGAATGCATATTTGTGTCTCCCGCCTAAATGGAAAGCTGGGAACGTTGTAGCCGCGTCTATATTCGTCCGTCACACTTTCGTTTCAGATCTTTAACTTTAAAACCGTTTGAGATTAAACACTCGAAGGTGTGTCACGTACAACATTGAAGATGCTACATTCACGGTTAAGTCCACATCTCAATATTTACATCGGCATTACAGTTTCCCTTTCACTCAGTAACGTTAACGCCATTTGAGTTTAAACGATTACACCTGGAAAACTTATACGTCTTCAACAGAAGACGTGTAGTGTACAATATTGGAGGACATAGTTTCATGAACAAGATCAAGGATCAATATTTTGACTTTTCATTACACTATTCCATCCGCTCTATAAATTTACAGCCGTGTGATAGTAAGGGATGCAACTCTGTGAGCCTTCATTATCAAAATCCCCAATAATATGTTCTTTGCCTTCTTTGAGAGTTTAAAACCCTTAGGCCCTGGTTATATTGAAACTTAGAAACAAATCTAATGTCCAAACATGCACATATACTTTACTATATAAAGATATATATTAAGTACACAACGAAGTATATTTATTAAAATATAAAGATCTAAATGACACTTAAGTACACAACGAATTATATTTATTATTTTCAGAATTGTTTAAATAAGAAACGTTATTTGAGGCCCCTTAGGGGTTGTGACCTGGGCCATATAGCCCTCTGCCCCCCCCCCCCCCGCCCCAATTGGGCCTGATAGCATTTCAAGCCGATTGCCAGATAAAAATTCCTTTTTGGCAGCAGAAAATACAGACATGCTCAAATATTTGAACTACACTGAAACCTCCCAAGAAACAAATATAATCATCTTTTCTGATTTCCTTTCCACATAAAAGCCGTGCAGCATCTTAAATTCGAAAACTCGTTCATATCTCAAATCGTACAGAATCACGAGTTGCTCATACAGTCTGGAAAAGGTATGTAGTATTAGCTGTCTGTCACAAAGATAATAAGTCAAAGCAGCCAAAGCTACCCTATACTAACCCGTATCAGAATATTATTCCACATACTGCCTTCAACTATTATACAAATTGCCATATTCTCTGATAAACATGTGGAATGTAAACTTCGAACAAGTTTTGCAACATCCAACCCATGAAAAGGGAGTGTCTTCCTTTGTAAAAAACGAAATCACAGAGATGAGGTGGCATTGTACCGATTGCATAATAGGTTGCACACTTGACTTATGCGGCCAGAATGTTTACCTAGTCAGTGTTCACTGACAGTGGAACACATTCTGTTAAGTGCATCAACTCCGACCCTTTGATTCTGAAGTTTTTTTTTGTTTTTTTTTAAAATGTGAACTCTGGTATGAAACATAATGATTATGAATCAACGGAGATAATGTTGTAGTTTTGGAGGGACTGCGGTTTATATAAAATGTTTGCCTTATATTTTAATTTTTATATATATAAAATTGTACCTTTATCTTTATTTGATAGAACTTTTAAAAATTTTAACATCTTTTTCTTTTATCCTTTATGTAATACTAATTTTTACATTTATATGGAAGGTTTTATCTTTATATAGGGTTTATTTTTCCAATTCATGTTGCTTGAATTTATAGAATTTAAATTTTAATCGACATGATAAACTCAGTATCATGCTGATATGTATTTAAACATACATACATACATACATACATACATACATACATACATACATACATGCATGCATGCATGCATGCATGCATGCATGCATGCATGCATACATACATACATACATACATACACGCATATATTGCATACATACATACATATAGACATACATACATACATACATACATACATACATATAGACACACATACATACATACATACATACATACATACATACACACACACATAAATACATACATACATACATACGTGTATGCATGCATGCATGCATGCATACATACATACATATAGACCCACACACACATACATACATAATGCATGCATGCATGCATGCATACATACATACATACATACATACATACATACATACATGCATGCATGCATGCATACACACACATGCATGCATGCATACATACATACATACATACATGCATACATGCATGCATACACACACATGCATGCATACATACATACATACATACATACATACATACATACATACATACATACATACGTACATGCATACATACATACATACATATATACATACATACATGCATACATACATACATACGTACATACACGCATACATTGCAAACATACATACATACATACATACATATAGACACACATACATACATACATACATACATACATACATACATACATACATACATACATACATACATACATACATACATACATACATGCAAACATGTATACATACATATAGACCCACACACACATACATACATAATGCATGCATGTATGCATACATACATACATACATACATACATACATACATACATACATACATACATACATACATACATACACACATAAATATGTGCATACATATTAATCATAATTGTTAAAGTGCATTAGTCATGTTCTGTTTCCTCCAACAGCTGTGGGTTATTTTTACTTGTTTTGTCTGGTCTGGCATTACCTTTAAAAATGAGTATTTATGTGTTAAAGCAGCTTGTATTCGAGATGAAATTTACAAAAACAAACTTCGCTGATTATAGTACACCGGATTGATTACGTTCATGAATACAAACTGTAATTTTAAAGTAAACAATTAGAAAATCATATATTGGCTTATATATACACTACCCATTTAACACCTGCTGAAAAGCAGGGATTCCATGAGATTATAAGTAAGAAAACTGTAAAATTGGACACATGTACAATTTGGCTTGGACCAAAAACATCAGCTGGGTATGGAATGATCCGTACAAATTTCAGAGGGAAGAGAATACAACTTTTAGCACATCGTTTACTGTTTTTCTTGCACCATCCTAATATGTCCAAAAGGATAGGAAAATGTAAGTTCATGAACATATCTAAAACGATAATTTTTGAATTTATAATCATTATTTTGAGTAATACTGTCTGTATATTAAAAATAGAATACATTCAGAAATGTAACAATTTCATTTGGTATAAATGTTCGTCCAAGTTACATCATTATACTTTGAAACAAACAAGAAGACTCAGTTCCAGATCTGAAAGGAGAAAGAAAATAAATTTTGTATGGGCAAGAGAATGGTATGAGGATTATGGTGATAAGGGCACCCAGCAGTACTGGCGTAAATAAATAAAGGAGTAGTAAGTAAAATACATATATTATGGTAAATTGCTATATAGTCTTTGCAATACTTGTGTTGAAAATCTATTTTTCGTTAAGTCAACTAATGTCTAGTCATACATTTCGTTTGTTGACGTGGAACGTAAAAGGAGTCATGTACGGGTCACCTTACTTGTATTCTTTGCTAAATGAGGTAGATGTTGCTGTACTTACTGAGCATTGGCTTCTTCCGGAGCAGCTCAATTTCCTAGATAATATACATCCAGATTTTAAATCATTCGCACGCTCTGACAAAAGACTAGCAGTAAATTTCGAAGAAAGGCTAAGGCATACGGGGTTCGGGGGAATAGCAATCCTTTATAGGAAATCACTCCGCGTTAATCCCTTGTCGAGCGCTGGCAGTGACAGAGTTTTAGGGATAGAGGTAAAATGTAATGATAGACTTAAATATTTTATATTCGGGGCACTTTTGCCATCAACTAATTTTCCTATTGCAAATTTCTCCGAAACAATAGAAGAACTAAAAGATCAGTTTGATATTTTCTGCAAAGAAGGCATTCCCGTACTTGCCGGAGACTTCAATGGTCAGCTAAGTTCACTGTTTAGCTCCAAAGCAAATTGTTTAACATCAAACGCTAGAGGCACTATTCTGGAAAAGTTTCTGAGCGATAGACATTTAATATCTGTTAATAGTCAATCCATTTGTGAAGGGCCAGATTTTACTTTTTTCTCAACCGATGGCAAATCAAAATCTTTGATAGACCATATACTATTGCAAAAAAGTAAATTCGATTTAGTGGTTAAGGCAGAAATAATAGATGATCATCCTTTGAACATTTCAGATCATCTTCCTGTAAAAATAGAGTTGGTCACAACTTTAGTACATAAGGCAACAATGGCTGACGAGCATATCATTCATTCCATAAATTGGAAGAAAGCCTCAGCAGAACAAATGAATAGATATAAGGAAGCAACACGCAACGAATTGTTAGCGCAAATGCATAAAGCAGAATTAGCGACGAATGTCGATATTGAAATTATTATTCAAGACACAGTAAAGATTTTACATGAAGCAGCATCTAGGTTTCTCCCCATAAAGAGGTTTTGCCCATACGCTAACCCCTATTGGAAACTATTAAACGTAAAAAAGTTTCACACGGAAATGCGGCTGAAACGCAGGGTATGGATTTCTAATGGTAGGCCAAGAGGTTGGGAATATATATCATACGCGAACTATAAGAAAGCGAAGAAATTGTTTGCAAAAGAATTATTGAAAGCTAAAGAAATATACGATAGAGAACAATTTAGTGAGCTTGAAAAGGCTGCAGAGCTCGATATTTCTACTTTCTATAAGTTTATACGGAATAAAAGAAATAAACGCGATTACATTCACGAAATCGAATCAAACGGAAAAATTGTACGCGATCACGACTCTATTAGAGAGTTATGGGCAAATCATTTCTCCAGTTTATCACTGCCTGACAATACTTATCTGTACGATGAAAATCATTACCAGATGGTCTTAGCAGAGGTCAGAAAACAAACTAAAGAAACCTATTCACACTTTGATGAACTTGTTGATAAAATCCCCACTAGAGACGAAATCAGTAGTGCAATTAGCTCTCTCAATAAAGATAAGGCATGTGGCCACGACGGTATTGTTGCTGAGCATTTACTGTTTGCGGACCCTCCTAGCAGTGTACAATTACTTGAAATTATATTCACAAAAGTGTACGAGGCCGAGAAGTACCCGTGCCACTTTAAACAAGGTTTGGTTATACCAATATTCAAAGGAGGGGGAAAGAACAAATTAGATATGAATAATTACCGCGATATAACTATAATTCCAGTGCTTCAGAAAGTTCTAGAACAAATTATATATAGTAGACTACTTATATTTTCTAAACAGATTTCTTTTCCAAATCCGTTGCAACAGGGTTTTAGAAATAATTGCGGTAGTATCACTGCAGCGTTCTGTATCAAAGAATCTATATGCTACTATTTGGATAAAAATACTCCTGTCTATGCTACATTTCTTGATAATGCTAAAGCCTTCAACACAGTTTGGCATAACGGGTTATTCTACAAGTTGTACAGACTTGGCATCAAAGGGAAGACCTGGCGCATCATGAAAGATTCGTTTGAGAGAGTAACAAGCTCTGTTTTATATGCGGGCAAGCTGTCCAAACGCTTCGATATTATGCAGGGTGTAGGACAGGGCCGTATCTTGTCTGCCTGGTTCTTTCTTGTAATGATAGATGATTTGATCACGGAATTAGATCACACTTTGCGAGGTCTAAATCTTATTGATCTCCACCTGCCTTGTGTCTTATTAGCAGATGACACAACTGTAATGTCTAACTCGCGTCATTCAATGCAACAGCTGCTAGATACAATTTCCGACTATGCGAAAAGGTGGAGATTAAGATATAATGCAGATAAAAGTTGCACCATCTTGTTTACTAACAAAAGAACGACTGGTATACCTTCTTTTATGCTCGACAAATCTCCAATTCCGGCAGTCAAAAGTAAGAAGTATGCCGGCATACCTCTAAAATACAACTTAAAACCAAACGACGCGATAAAAGATGCATGTGATAAAGGCAAACACTTGTTAAACTCTTTATATTTTATTGGTATCAGAGATGGAGGAATGAACCCTCTAACAAGTCTGAAGATTTGGAAAAGAATTATTCTACCCTCGGTCCTATATGGATGTGAACTATGGTCAGGTATCACAAACTCAAATATAGAAGAACTTGAGTTATGCCAGAGATATGCAGCGCGACGTATGCAAGCTTTCGATAAATATTCGCCTACGGAGGCAACAAGTAGTACCTTAGGACTCTGGTCAATGGAAGCATACATAGATAGGATGAAATTGCTCCTTTTCAACCGATTATGTAAGGGCGATTGGACTTTTATCTGGAAAAAGATTTTAATTATGCGCCTATGTCAGTATCTGAACAACCCGCTAAAACAGACGGGATTTATACCTGATATTGACAAAATAACTAAGAAATATGGTATGGGAAATGTTCTTTTAGACTATGCAGAAAGTATACAAACTGAAGAAAAACTCATCTGGAATCGACATATTACTGATATTATCCAAAACCATGAAGAAACTACCTGGAGAGCAAATATGGAACTAAGGGATGATTTAATTCACTTCAGAAACATTCATTTGGACTTAAAACCAAGTAATATATGGTTTCTTGGGCGTAAATATCCATCCATGTTATGGCCTCTCTCTGAAGTAATGAAACTATATATCATGCCTGTTGGTAAAGTTATGGTATGCAAACTCTGTGGAAAAGAGACTGACGACAGAGCGAAACATCTTATTTTAGGCTGCGAAATGCTGCTTGAGGAACGAAATGTTTTCTTTGAGAGAGTGATTGACTCTTTAGAAGTGAGAGACGGGGTTAACTTATTCAATCAAGAAGACGATATATTGTTGGAGACACTTCTTGGAAGCAGGGTTGACTGCATGTCGTCTATTGACGATGACGTATCAGAAAGGCTCATGTTGGTGACCGCAAACAGCATAGCTTCATTCTACAATAAAATGTGTGCCCTACTATCAACTAACATGCCCTAACATGATATTAAAAGTAAGTAGTAAATTAACATTAAATATAAACAATTAAAGGCCAAAGTCTTCTTGTCAAATCCGCAAATTTTGTTGTCTGACAGCTGTTTGTGTGTGCGTTTATGTATTTGTTTATGTATTTGTTTCTGTTTATTTCCAAGAGATTTCTATATGGTTTTCTGTATTTATATATCTCATTTTGTAAACGCATTAGTTGACGATGTATATATCATGCTTGCGTTCTCGTCTATGATGTGTCTCATAATTCTATGATATGTATAATATGTATCTTAGCAACCTGATATACTCTTTGTTGTAGAGGTTGCTAAGTCATTTAGACAGTCAGTCATAGATAAATGCATGCACGCACGCATACGCGCAAACAAGTATATATATGCATAAATAAATGCGTCATATGAAGAAAAGAAACTACATATAGAATTACACTGTTATAAGTTTTACATTTCATTTTCGTTGCTATCTCGGACTTAATGTTAAGCACATAACACTATAGACGTATTAACTTTTCGAAATATTATCATCATCAAGCAACTGTTAAAAGATCAGTGCCATGCTCCGCCAAATGATTGCAGATCTGCATAATTGCAGGTATTGAGATATTTCGTTTTGTCAATACGGTAGCTGACAGAGTATTACAATTGTATTACTACTGTATCTTTGTCACTTTTCTGTACTATTTTATGATCTCGTATTATTCTGAATTTGTTTAATCTGATGTAATCTCTTTTTAAAGAGGAAATAAAGTCAGTCAGTCAGTCAGTCAGTCAGTCATACACGCATATATTGCATACATACAGACATACATACATACATACATACATACATACATATAGACACACATACATACATACATACATACACACACACATAAATACATACATACATACATACGTGTATGCATGCATGCATGCATGCATACATACATACATATAGACCCACACACACATACATACATAATGCATGCATGCATGCATGCATACATACATACATACATACATACATGCATGCATGCATGCATACACACACATGCATGCATGCATACATACATACATACATACATGCATACATGCATGCATACACACACATGCATGCATACATACATACATACATACATACATACATACATACGTACATGCATACATACATACATACATATATACATACATACATGCATACATACATACATACGTACATACACGCATACATTGCATACATACATACATACATACATATAGACACACATACATACATACATACATACATACATACATACATACATACATACATACATACATGCAAACATGTATACATACATATAGACCCACACACACATACATACATAATGCATGCATGTATGCATACATACATACATACATACATACATACATACATACATACATACATACATACATACATACATACACACATAAATATGTGCATACATATTAATCATAATTGTTAAAGTGCATTAGTCATGTTCTGTTTCCTCCAACAGCTGTGGGTTATTTTTACTTGTTTTGTCTGGTCTGGCATTACCTTTAAAAATGAGTATTTATGTGTTAAAGCAGCTTGTATTCGAGATGAAATTTACAAAAACAAACTTCGCTGATTATAGTACACCGGATTGATTACGTTCATGAATACAAACTGTAATTTTAAAGTAAACAATTAGAAAATCATATATTGGCTTATATATACACTACCCATTTAACACCTGCTGAAAAGCAGGGATTCCATGAGATTATAAGTAAGAAAACTGTAAAATTGGACACATGTACAATTTGGCTTGGACCAAAAACATCAGCTGGGTATGGAATGATCCGTACAAATTTCAGAGGGAAGAGAATACAACTTTTAGCACATCGTTTACTGTTTTTCTTGCACCATCCTAATATGTCCAAAAGGATAGGAAAATGTAAGTTCATGAACATATCTAAAACGATAATTTTTGAATTTATAATCATTATTTTGAGTAATACTGTCTGTATATTAAAAATAGAATACATTCAGAAATGTAACAATTTCATTTGGTATAAATGTTCGTCCAAGTTACATCATTATACTTTGAAACAAACAAGAAGACTCAGTTCCAGATCTGAAAGGAGAAAGAAAATACCCTGTATCCAAATCCTGCATCCTTGTCCTGTCTCCACACACTGTATCCAAACACTGCATCCCTGTCCTGTCTCCACGCACTGTATCCAAACTCTGCATCCCTATCCTCTCTCCACGCACTGTATCCAAGCCGTGTATATATTTGTTGTTTCCACGCTCTGTATCCAAACCCTGCATCCCTGTCCTGTTTCCACGCACTGTATCCAAGCACTGTATATATGTCCTGATCCACGCTCTGTATCCATGCCCTGTGTCCATGTCCTGTTTCCACGCTCTCTATCCAAGCCCAATATCCATGTCATGTTTCCACGCTCTGTATCCAAGTCCTGTATCCATGTCATGTTTCCACGCTCTGTATCCAAGCCCTGTATCCAAGCAAAGACTTGAAATAGCTTTATCTTACATAATGTGTGATTATTACAATTTGATAACTGATACCATACGTTTTAGGCTACTGACTTAATTTCCAACTCCTGCTTACTTAATTCCCGACTCCTATTTTTGCGTAAAAACATTTAGTATTCGTACAAACTCTCAATTATCTCTTTTCAGGGTTGATATTAGTTACGTGTAAAAGTGTACGGAGGACAGAAAGAAATATTCAGGATCAATGTGTGCAAGTACTGCATATAGACTGCGTGCATCACTATGTACCCGAGGGAGACGAGACGATATGTTGCACGAACAATAAGACCTACGCTAATTTGTTAATATCAATAGTCTCTGTCTCTGTCTGTCTGTCTGTCTGTCTGTCTCTCTCTCTCTCTCGTAAAAGGCTTGTCTTTGTTGTCAAAGAAGTAAAATGGAGCTATACAAAACACTGTTTTTGGAATTATGGGTCTAAATGTGAACATCTTTATTGCCAATATATTTGCCTTCATCGTTGTAAAATATTATCATCATACAATGCAAAAAATGGATTCGTGCAGTGTGACGGTTTTTCGTGCTGGTTAGGGTTTTTCCATTCTTTCTCTTTCCTGTACGTAACCGTTTCATTATTCATTACGCAGCTCCTCTTGTGTTCATTGTGACACTGGTGTAGGTAGGCAAAGCAGCTTAGAGTTTTATGAAAAGACAGTTTTAGGGATATGGCATCTAGCGAAGGCTGGTAGCATGCAAAGATACGGAAGTGGGGCTGCTAATATGATGGTGTTTGTGTGTAAACGTATCATTCACAGGTTCGGGCCGAATGTATGAATGCCGTAATACGATGAAATGTGCAAGATAAATTTGTTTCAGGTAAAACAGGACATGTCACTGTACTTTGTGAAGAAAATAGATTTTGAAGGAAATGTTAATGTACTTAATTGGAAGAGGAAAACTTTTTTGTAATTTTGGTCTCAGAAATATCAGACTAAACGTATTAAACAATGAATATAATAAACACAAGGCCAAATTTTAATAGATTTTAAAAAAATATGCTATCATATATCAGTTTGTTTCTACTAAATTTAGTGTTGTTTCATAATTTTCTTCGATAGGTGTGAATATGCAAAAGCCAAGTGTCAAGGCCAACATATGCACATATTTTATCTAGGCGCATGCGTTAATCACTCGTCCAATCCAGCACAGACTACACCTTTCACGTCAACAGAAGGAACTACAAAACATTTCCATTTGAGCCAAAGAATAGAAGAACTATTCTGTAGCCAGAGGGACAGCATACCATGTGACACAACATTAAATCCCGTCTGCGCAACAGACGGGAAGTTTTACCAAAATAGGTGAGTGTTTTCTTGTATCTGACGCCTCCGGTATACGAAGGCCGTTTTTCTGTATAATCTTAAATCAGAATTAAAGGAATATGTGACCCAAATATTTATGAAAGATCAAAAACATGGGGATTTCAAGCAGGTTGCTAAGGAATGATATTAAGATGATGTATCTAACCAATGTTACACCTTTCCACTGCAAGTTTAGTACTTTTAATTTTCATTCTCTTTTTTTTTCCAGCTGCGAGTATACCAAAGCGAAGTGTGTAAATCCAACACTGCTGCTACAAGAATTGGAAATGTGTAAAAGCTGAAATAAAGGAATCAAAGTATTGCGTCCTCAGTTCAGTTGCATGTCTGTTATTTACTTGTTTCTTTTGCTTACTATTAGAAGCCAACGCGTAGAAACGATCTAAATAATATTACCTACACAGCAACGGGGACAAGGACTTATTAGTTTGGTGTTCACTCCAAGCCGTTGAAAATTACTTCAAAAATAGAAAAATGAGAATGCGTTTACAAGTTTTCTTCCATTTAAAATATTTTGTTTTATATTGTTTATTAACAGAGGTGCAAAAATGCTTGCTTTTAATTGCAAATGAATGTTTATTGGTCGCATTTCTTTTTCGCAATATACCTCTGTTGCGTGTATTTATAGCCTACTAACCTGTCCAAAATCGTGATGACTCTGACTTCTACATGTGTACGATTTTGCTTTGATCTTGGCTTGTTGATTTACGAAAACGACAATTTGGACTTGTAATGTCATTGCTTGTGTCTGTTTTATTTCTTTTTAATAATGTAAAATTTCGATTTCGTTACTCTTGTCAACAAAACTTCATACTTCAAGTTATAACAACTTGGTGTATACAGCAAAATTGTCAGCTTCCATTCCATTGTATCGATGACAATGTTCTATCAATGCAGTCAGTGTACATATTACATAAGGTTAATTTAGCATATTGTTTTATATACAACTATAATGTAAATATAATTTTATGGAATCCTGTATATAAGGCCAATCACAAGAAGAGATTGAGAGAGTAAACAGTGAAGGTGATTTTTTTTTTTTTGTTTAATTGCCATAGTCACTGACAATTAACATCTTCGTAGAAATGATGCATGAAATTGTAAAAGAATGTTAATATCCGCATTCTGAGAGAGAGAGAGAGAGAGATCGAGATCATCGTCTAATTTATTGCATTTTCATTTTTTCATTACTATTGTGCAGAGTTTGGAAGTGGTAAGAAAATGTTTGATGTTGGAACTTTTTATCTTGCGTACTTCATGAATTCATACTTCATTACATGTATTATTACGTAAGGGATATTTTCATGTAACACTGTCCATGTTTTCAATAAAGCGTACATTTTGTGAATGGTGTTAATACGCCATAAGAGTATGGCATTACATTTTAAAATAACCTGTAAATAATTTAACTTGTCATTAAACCTGTCTTTGAGATGTGACTCTTCTGAAGTTGTGTACAGTTTTATACTTGTATAATTTCATGTTTATCTAAACGTCCGTATTACAGCAAAGATGATTATTACAGCAACGATGATGGTTCTTGAAAGTAAGACGTTACTACCTTATTGCGTTTCAGTATTGCATCATGTACTTCATGGGGTATGCATCTAACAAATTTTAAATGATTTTATCAAATAAGATATTTGTTAATTTTGGATAATATACACTATCTTTTTGTTAGTGACTTTAGGACACACGGTACTAATTATACGGAAGAACTGTGAACCAGTCTAGAAATGGGTGAAGAAATAATAGAGTATTTACAGGTTTGGTGGTCCATAATTGGTTAATAATGAAAATTAAAATTTTAGGAAAAATATCTTTTGAGAGCTTATCCTATATGTAATGTAAAAAAAATATTGACAAATTTCTACTGATGCAACTTTAGCATTTTTACAGGCTTGACTCAGGAGTACTCAATACTGAAAGTAGCACCTGATTCATTTGGTGCAGAATCAATAACACGTGTTTCATGCACATGTATGTAAACAAATTGCCGCGGGTCATATGGTGTTCTCCACACATAAGCTTGCACCAAGGTTAGATGTGCACGAAAAATTATAGGTGTCATTATCAGCACCCATAAATTTTAAGTTATTGAATTTTGAATATGATAGTGTTTCCATATGTTTACCATTGGAGTGGAATTAGTACCGTGAGTCCTATATGCGACCTATACCATAATAGGAGTTTGTTGTTTCCATGGTTACCACGTGCATACAGGGTATCAATTTGGTGGTTTTTACATATGACAATCATAATGGAGTCTTTTTATCATGGTTTGAATGTGATTTTGGAGAAAGATTCTATACAAAAGACAGATGGGGATGGTTTTATACACTGGAGAGTGGAAGTAGATAGCTCAGGCCATAGGGAAAAGAGCATAGTATGGCCTGATGGCAGAATTTCATATGATGGTACCCATAGATTGGCCTATATGGTTAAATACCATTTAACACATGCAACAATTCCCCAAAAGTGGGTGGGGGTGGGGGAGATTTTATATGTAAGCCACTTATGTCACAATCACTTATGTATCAGTACTGATCATTTAACTTTAGAGACACACTCAGCAGATCAAAGCAGAGAACATTGTAAAAATAAGGACTGTGCACAAAACTGCACATGCTGCATTGCCTCAACCTGTAAACTGAATTATTATATGTCGAGTCACATTGAATATCAATTATACCGGTCTTATTTCTTATCCTAGAATTAAACTCCTTGACACCTATTCTATGTTCAGCATGTTTCTCATATTGGTACATTACATTTTTGGGTAAACAGTATTGGAACTTTTCTGCATTCCTTTTGTTGAGGGAGCAGGGAGGGATATTTTCACTTAAAATAATAGTTTTCAACCCTTCATTCCAAATATAACTCTGCAAAAGTCCTATCTGTATTGCATTCTTTACACAGGCAGTTTTTCTTCCCCAACCTCTCTTCATACAGTTGAAACATTCTTGATGTATAACTGCATGGTGAACATACTGCTCTCTCCCACCAAACCAGATCTCTTTTTTCTTCATGTACCAAGTCCCGTGATAGAAAACCTTCATACTCAGGGTGTTGCAACTTGTGGTCTCAGAACACATTATTCCAAATCTCAGCATTTGATTACTGCGTGCACTAAGCGATATGTGTTTTGTTCACCATATATGTTGTTGTGAATAAATGAAAACAAGCTTCATGTCAGAAATATGGTTTCATATTTGAAACAAAAGCTATTTATAAAACCTACATTGCTCTGTTCTTACCATCAAGTAATAGTAAGGAATCATTTAGCTGTAAATTAGAGCTTGCTATTTGGTTTGCCAAATCAAGGTGTATTACCTCCCCTTTGACTGTAATTGAGTGATTGCAATGTTTGCTTTGTTTCTCTTTTGTTCAATAATGTATGCATTTTTTCAGCTTTATATTAAAAAGTAAGTAATTTAACACTGCTTATAGTGGAAAGCAGCCACAGTAATGATTTTTAGATTTTTTCTTAACTTTTTATGAGCTTTGGGTAAATGTAGGTATATGTTTATGTATTAGACAACTTCAATATGCAATTCAGTTCTATTACTTAAATTTAAGAAGTAGTGTATTCAGTGACAATTTTTATCAGTGTCTGCATATTGCATAGAGACATGAACTTGTCTTGGCATAGCAAAGTTTTTCACACATTTCTCCACCTCCAGCATACTTAATAGCTTGAGTCATAACAGTTTGTGCATACACTTTCTGTCTCCAACATCAATGTCAGCATTATAGGAACTTTGGATAGCTTTTTCAAATTTGTCTCTTGATGTCCTTATGTAACATACCTCATGTTGATGTGTTATTTGGGTTGATACACATTCCCCCCCCACCCCCTTTGTTGTGGGGAACATTACCAGGCTTGAAGAAATTACTCTGTCTATTCTTTGCTTATTCACCCTTCCCCATAGTTTTATACTAAAAAGTAGCACTATGTTATTTAATTATTCAGTATAATACAGCTTATGGAACTCTTCCTTGGCTTTTATACCTTTTTATTAACATTTGGGGGTCATGAATCACATGTGATGATAGTTTAAATAAGTTTGGAATATCAGCATCTCTTGATGCTTCATGGGTGTGTGTATTTGTTTTAGTCGCAAAAGGGCAATGGCCTCGTATCATTTTGACCTGTCATGTGGCACACTTATTTGTTTTGTTTGATTGATGTGAATAGGGATGCACTGTATGTTATTTCTGTGAGAGTCAGCAAGAAAAGAAATGCAATTTTGAAATTTAAAACATTTAAAACTTGTCTTATAGCCAGTGAGAGATGAAAATACAATGCGTCATGTAATTTGATACCCTGTGATGTCATACTTGCTGATGTCAGCATGCTTGTGTTTCTTTTGTGTAGCATGCATGCCATAGAAAGATAACATGAAGATACAAAGGCAGAAAACAATTATTTTAATAACAAGAATAAGCCATTAATAAGTACAATACAACACAGCAACATGTAATGCGGATGCAATTTAACTACAGATATTGGTATCACATAAAATGCTATTGCACTATTATCCATGCACAAGCATGGGCAATTCTTTCTTACAATTATGCTCTAATATCAAGGAGTAAAATACAACTTTTTCAAAAAAAATTAAATCTGGTTATAGGACACACGGTACTAATTATACGGAAGAACTGTGAACCAGTCTAGAAATGGGTGAAGAAATAATAGAGTATTTACAGGTTTGGTGGTCCATAATTGGTTAATAATGAAAATTAAAATTTTAGGAAAAATATCTTTTGAGAGCTTATCCTATATGTAATGTAAAAAAAATATTGACAAATTTCTACTGATGCAACTTTAGCATTTTTACAGGCTTGACTCAGGAGTACTCAATACTGAAAGTAGCACCTGATTCATTTGGTGCAGAATCAATAACACGTGTTTCATGCACATGTATGTAAACAAATTGCCGCGGGTCATATGGTGTTCTCCACACATAAGCTTGCACCAAGGTTAGATGTGCACGAAAAATTATAGGTGTCATTATCAGCACCCATAAATTTTAAGTTATTGAATTTTGAATATGATAGTGTTTCCATATGTTTACCATTGGAGTGGAATTAGTACCGTGAGTCCTTTATCGTACACACTCGATGAAAGGCTACTTTTAAGTAGTAAAGAAGGACAACAAAACACTTTATCTGGATATCATTCAAGTGGTGGAACATTTTTAAATAAATACTACAAATATACGCTCATCGCATTTATAACATATTTCAGAAACAATGAATAACCACAAGAACTACATTCACAACAAAATCAACGCGAAATTAGCAAACCAGTACAACTCGACTGGACAATCAGTCGAGTCCCTCGAGATGCTACCGATTAAATCTAACCTGGGATGGACCGATATAGAACGCACGCACGCGTAAGGAACGATTCTAGATATTTCAACTAAAAACTCCATAACCTGAGATGGATCGATATCGAACGCACGCGTAAGGAACGATTCTAGACACTTCAACTAAAAACTCAAAATTTTGCGATTATATTTACCTAAGAAAATACTCCGCAGCTATTTATATTTTTAGGTTAGGCCGTGAATTACTGGATTTTTGGGAGGAATTAATCTTGATAATTTACTGAAGTGAAATTATGTTTTCATTGCCTGTCAATACACTGATCACATTATCACTAAGTGTTCAGTCGCTTGAGAATGGAATAATTCGGAGAATTATGTGCTTGGGTCATGTTTGGTAGTACATGGCGTTCTCTTTGCCCTTGCGTGTTACAGGAAATGATACTACTACTACTACTACTAATACTAATAATAATAATAAGAAGAAGAAGAAGAAGAAGAAAACAAGAAGAAATATTTGCTTGTGTTATAATAGTGGGCACACCCGGCTTATAAAACAGCTGACCATTGTACTAACCAGGGTTTTGTAGTATAGTTCAGTATTACTTGTTTGGAACAATCACCTTCGGTCTTAGCGTCAAAGACGCTGCATGATGGGAAGACGGTACGAAAATCTTGCAAATCGCCGTCCTATGACGCTACGAACATGCAAAAAACATCTTCGCCAGCACAAATTTCCGTTCTTCCATCCTTCGGTCCTGCGTACAAGAAATGCAATGAATCCTTGTCATACTTTCCTGTACAAAATTGGTGTAGACAAACTGTCTTGAGCATGACAGGAAGTCCACCGCAAAATAATTCTAAAATTAGGTGGTTTTAGACTTTTGAATATTAACAATCAGAATAATCCTTGTAAACCATACTTTCGGTTGATGCGACAACGCATTTCAAAGACAAAATTGTTATAGGAACAGCAACATATACTATGTAAGACGACATTGATTCCAGGTTTTCACGAAGCTGTGAATAAGTCAATGGTTTTCCAAAACTACCTCAGACAGCACGCAAACAAGATTTAACTCCCGATTTATAAAAGAAAACTATTATTTTCACAGAAATGAGTACTAAAGAAGTATAATAACATAAACATTATAATAATAATATACTCCGTCCGTGCAACATCGGCACGATTTTAGCTGAAGTATGTGTCTGTACACGCATAATCGATGTAACATTTGGCATTTGTCATAGTGTAGAAAAGTTAACACAATCATTTTTATGCATGATTTCATATTACGTATATTTTGACAAAACCCGGAGGTGTTACCTGACCGTTGTATCCCATCAGTCATCGGTGTCTGTAATTTATCCCATATGTTACAGTTTTCGTTTGTGAGACTGCAGGTATTTACTGATGGTGATTAATGTCTAAAGGCGATCGTCTATGTTTAATTCATATTTATTCATGAGCTATATTTTTTTCCAGCTAGACAGTGTATGTGCGCAAGAAAGTTCAATTCACTAAGTCCAGGTATGCCACTTAAGATCGATGAAATGTTTACATATACAATAAGGTTACCTGCTGAAGCAGTCCGAATAAACTAGCTGTACGGTAATTTTTGGTGACATCAATTCTCAGTATCAGAGTACATATGAAATTTTTGTGGGAAAGGGAAAGCCAATCAGAGAGCAAGAATGTATGGGCCGAAGCAGGGCTTTGGTAATTTCCTGCCCAAAGGTTCTGATCCTAAAGGCGAGATTTTTCAACCTCACATCAACACCCATGGTTGGACTATTTTCCTCTACGTTCATCAATGAAAATCATTTTCTAACACCTCTTTTACTTGCTAGAAAAAGGTATTAAAAGTTTTAAAATAACAATTTTAAAAAATGGTGCAAGCGATGATTCTGTTTAATAGGCCGGGCTATAGGTCAGAAGATGTTTAAAACGGCCGGGTCATCAGTCAGAAGGGCTTTTAAGAGGCCAGGTTATTGGTCAGAACGGTTTTTAAAAGACCGGGCCATCAGTCAGAAGGGCTTTTAATAGGCCTGGTTTTGGTCAGAATAGCTTTAAATACCACTGGAAGAAACTGTCTTCTGTTTCGAAAAAAAATTGGCATAAGGATAGAAAAACCTAGACTGGCAACGGCTCCAAGATTCTCCATATACAACGGCATCAAAATACTGGAAATTGAAAAAACAAAACTAGGAGGGATCAAAAGAGTCTTCTACTTGCATTGTTATCTGACAAAAGCTTTGTATAACGGATATATATACCACCGGAAGTGTAACAGATGTGGGGAGACAGAGCACATCCAACATAAATGCCCCAAAACCCCGGGGGAAAACCAGTTAACGAACACAGAACAAGTATACACGACTACGATGAAAATCTTCCCGACTATAAGGCAACAAGAACAAAAACAACAACAACAAATGGAAGCACAACAACAACACCAACAGGATCAGGAACATCAACACCAAGGACAAAAAATACTCCAACAACAAATACATAGAACAAAAACAACAAAGAAAACCACAACAACATCAATCACGAACGCCAACACCATGTAGAAAAAACAAAAACAACAAGGGCAACAACAAAGGCAACAAAATGGACAAAAGAAATTCCAACAACAGCAACAAAGACAAGAGACACTGCGTTTAAAACAACAAGAAAAGCAAGAAACTAAGAGCTTAAAACAACAGGAGAAACAACAACACCAGTTAGTACAAAAACAAACACAGGAACAACAACAGAAGGCACAGCAACAAGTAGCAGAAATACCAGTAGAAGTACTCCAAGAGAAACAAAAGAAACATACAGCGCCAATTATGAAAAAGAGAAACATACAACAAGGAAATTTGGAAGTTTTGTTTACAAAAACAACGGAAACAATGCAAAATGAGATAGAAAAAAATCTCAAAGCTAACTTGAACGAACATTTTAGGGAAACATACAACAAGGAAACAAAACCAGAGCAGAGTAGCCAAAAGACAAAAACAACGGGAAACAAAACACAAAAGAGGGAAACAATGCAAAATGAGATAGAAATATATCTGGAAGATTATGATGATTGTCCGGAAGATAATTCGGATAACCAGGAAACTATAACGGAAACATCAAAAGATCCAAAGCCAACACCACCGCTAGAAGAAGAATTAAATAGAGACAGACGTAGAAGGAGAGCATTAAAGAGACAAAAGAGATAAGAGGCAAAAATGAACGAAACCTACCTTCTGGAAGACGACGAATAATTTGAATAGAATTTTCATCTTATTCGAAGAAGAAAAAAAAGAAGAAAAAGAATTGTTGCAGAATATTACGGCATTGTAATTGTAATTATGTGCAGTATGTATATTTACTTACTAGAATTGTTAGTACGCAGAATTACCTTTGTACTTTTTAATTTACATGCGTACTTGAGAAATGAGCTATGGTTATGTAGATTGCTAGCTCGTAGTCAGAATTAATATTGTAATTCGCTATTTGGTTACTTCTTAGTAAACTAGTGTATTTATTCATGTAATATTCTAGATTTTGCAACTGTTGAATTGAATTGTAACTTTGGAAATAGTTGCAGTGTGTAAAATTAAATAATATGAATATTTGAATATTTGAGTACACTTGTGGGAGTGTAATGTACAGAAATGCGTCTGATTGTTGTGATATTGTTCAGAACAATATATATATATATATATATATATATATATATATATATATATATATATATATATATATATATATATATATATATATGTGACGCAATTTAGTGATGTCTGTATGATAAGTTGGATACCGCTCTTTATTGCAACGCTGTTTTTTATAAGAACGTGTGGGTTTTTCGATGTGCACGAATGCGTGACCGAAGATGTAGATGGCCTTTATCTGAAGACTGATTGTTGATTTAGTGTGAGGAGAGATGGCTAACGGAACATGCTAACGTCCTTGTGTTTTTCGCAGGAAGCTTTTGGGGACAGAACTACCGGGTAGTTAAGTCCGAGACTCAGGGAGGGGAGACAGGATAGAACAAGGCAGTAGGCAGAGAACAAGCCTAGTCGCGAGAGAGAGAGAGAGAGAGAGAGAGAGAAGGATACAAGACGGGGATGAGTATAGGAAGAATCGTAGTACGTAGAACGCCGGAAGAAGGAAAGGAATTGGAAGAGTAGAACACAGATGAGTAGAAACCGAGTACAGGGGAAAGCCATCTCACACTATAATCACGTGATGAAATAGGTTGTTACATGGTCGAGAGGAAGAAGATTGGTTGAGAAATTAATATTGTTAAAATTGTATTAAATTGTTATTCTTTTGAATTTCACCTTTGTGTTCTTAATAATTTAATTGTCGTCATTGCTGATTGGGGGTTCGGAGCTTTACCTCTCTCTATCAGTAATTCCACTTTCTACGAAAAACGAGCACCCCACCCCAACTCATAACCTAACGTCATAGAACGCCACACTTATCCATTAATAGTTTGCAAAGAATCCTCGACGGATGCTGTAACTGTTTGTAAATAACCCTAGATCTCTGGTGTTTACAAAAAAAACCTAGACCACTGCTGGTTGCAAGGAACCGCGGTCGTCTGTTTGCAATGATACGCGCTGGCACTAGGGTCGGTTTGTGGGTATTGCTGTAGGCTCGGGCAGGTCTGCAGGTGCAGTTGGGTAACGCTCTCTAGTGCAATGAACATTACTTTGCTTTATACTGATGGCAGCTATCTGTACAATACATAGCAGAAACAGTTTTTTCGGGTAGCGAAGGGTTTGTCCGCAGCTGTGGCACCAAAACTCGTTGTAATATATAGACCAGTAACGGCTGAAATCGCTAAGGCATACAGTGTTTTGCCTCGAAATAGAATAGTCGCGTATTTTTCAAGTAAAATCTTTTCTGACGCTAGCGAGGCCAGAGTTTTTCAGTCTTTCGCTTTTGGTAGTAGACCCCACTCGTGTGTTGGTATTCACATAATACCTTCTATCATGTGTATTTTGGGAAACCCTAGCCTGTGCATTATCATCAAGCCATTCAGCGTTTTTGCAGGCCTGTAGCTCATTTTATATCGATGGAGGATGCGGTATATCCACCAAGTTTGGTACACAATTGCTTCTACGACGAAACCGCTCGCCAAACTCACGTACAACAAGCGATAGCGGTGCATAACTCTTGTGGCAGATATAAAAAAGGTATGCGCCTGGAGGACGCTCCCGTCCTGTTCTCGCTTTCGTAGCAACCGCTGCCTTGAAATTGTGCAGGGTTGTACTGAACATTCTTGGATCCCAACGATATATTGTTATGTTCTTTGGTCATGTTGGATACTCGCAATCGTATTTGGTGCAAACCAGCACTGTAGTATTGTCATCTTGTGTTGTCTGTTCGATGTTCTTGGTATGTTTTTGGAAACCTAGTACTTACAATCTCGCGGGTACAAAAGGTTGTTGTTTGTCGGAACATTGAAAGAAACTCTCTAGACTCCTTCTTCGCTCGAAACTCGAGGCTAGCCAGTTCAAAGGTTATTAATATGGAATCTACACGAGATTGCAGCGCCATATGGAGGGCGTGTAGCTGTGCAACAATACTTTCCTTTTCGGTCCGATTTTACGCAACACAATATACGTGCTTCATTCTGTCCCAATCGGCCTCGTCTCTCATTCCATCAACCAGGTCCCGCCCGTTGCTTTGGCGTAGTAGAAGAGTTTCTTCGTCGAACAAGCTTTGGCGTACTAGTGTTGACAGCAGCGAGACCGTTCGCATTGTATCGACCTCTTCTATTGGAAAGGCTAGCATCCGTCGGTGTGTAGTTCATATTTTTGGCTGCACCGCCATGGAACAGATCTTGTATCAGCTCGATATCGTTGTTCCAACACAATGTTGAGTTCAAAAACTCAAAAAACCTATTAGCCTTGGAAGAGTGCTCATGTTGGAAACTTGGCTTTGTCTTTCCTGCATACTAGGATAGGAGATGGTGTTGTAGTATTCTGGTTTTAATTCACTATATACATCGAATACAGGGGATCGTTCTACAAAAGAGCTACAATTGTAGATCGGTATATCGATGGTGCAGTGCTGCTATATGGGGTTGTATAATGTTCTTTAAGTGTTGAATTAACATATGAAAGTGAATGATGGATTAATCATCTCATTGTTCTTAGCAGATAGCCTCTTTAATTTAGATATGTCATATGACAAAACAAATAATGTCGTCTACAGTAACACCTTATGGTAATTCTATCCGGTACTCACTTGATAACAATCACCATGTATTCTCACACTAAATATATATTGATCGAAAGACGGGCGTAGACGTATAGAGTACACATTGAGGACGTATTAAATACATATTTCTTGGCTACGCCCGCCAAGGTTGATGATTTATCTTTGATGCACAATAAGCATAATATAAATAATATAAGTCAAAACGACCAATAAAAGTACCGACTGTCAATCTCTTATGTCGGTGTCTCTTTCCCTTAATCGGGAATCATTGCATGTAAACATAACAATAAACAATTGTAGCAATTAAAAAAAAATGTAACATGAACGTGAGTCTTATGAAATTGACATCAAATATTG
Source organism: Sinohyriopsis cumingii (assembly GCA_028554795.2). NCBI lineage: Eukaryota > Metazoa > Mollusca > Bivalvia > Unionida > Unionidae > Sinohyriopsis > Sinohyriopsis cumingii. Next base: position 104,008,885 of record CM068831.1, read on the forward strand.
GATCTAGCCCAAGGTCCTGACATCCATGACTTAATAATGTATAATTCCTTTTGTCTCCTAGCTATTGATCATAAGTCTAAACTTGAGGGTTTTTTTTGTGACGAATCAATAACCCAGTAATATATATATATATATATATATATATATATATATATATATATATATATATATATATATATATATATATATATATATATATATATATATATATATATATATATATATATATATATATATATAGCTGCTATGTTGACCAGAACACGAGATAAACCGGTTGTTTAAACATTTTGATACTACTGTTTTGTAATTCAAGCGCTTGTTAAAAGCATTTCCATGTCATTCCAGCATGTACATCGTTGAGGTTTTCTCTTGGCATTCGTATAGTGTTCATTTAGATTTTGTCAGTTGTTCTTTCTTGACGGAGAGCTTGATTAAAATCGTAACTGCCCCGTTTCCAATTATATATAATTAGTATCGTGACGACAAAATCAAACTGTTCCTTAAAAGACTATTTGACAAAATAAGGTCATAAAGCACACCAACTTGGAAATCGTAAATCTGTAGCAGTAGCACTTATCATTCACTCCTTTCTCATTTAAAGTCAGTTCCTTGTTAACTCAAAATGATAAGCAGTATGACAGCCCGAGGAGGTGAAAACGTATGAAAAGTACAAGACAAATCTAGAGAATAAAGCTTAATTGAGCTAAATTTCATTTACGAACTGGACCATAGGCATTTTATGATTTTTTTGTATATTATGTATTTCAGTTTTGCTTTTAATGGTTATAATCATGTTCACATGCATTTAAAACAAATGGTTGTCCATGCGAGAGGAACAGCCACCCACCTAAGTCTTGCAATGACTAGGGCCATTACAAAGATGCACGTCTAGACAGTAAAACTTCGTGAAGGCAGTAAGTTACGTGCTGTTTTTATGCTAACCAATGATCTGTGTAATGCCTGCGTGGTTATTTATCTGAAATGTTTATTTGTGAACTACTGAATTATAAGGGGAATTGTCAAAATAGAACTGTTACAAATTCTGGAATAATTACAAAGGAGCATGTAACTAAAAATCCTTAGACTTCGGGCGAGTCGTAATTGTATGGACATTAAAAACTTTAAGAAACGTTATTTTTAACGCTAGTCAGGAGACAACAAACGGGTTTTACATGGTTCTCGAGCACAAGAAATGCTAAATCATCACCAAAACTCCTATCACACTTTCTGGACATAAACTTAAATTCTACAATCACTGCGAACATAAATATCATTATCAATACACGTTACTAGGATTTCATAGTCATATATGCTATGTCTGTCTCAAACGATGTGCTTCATTACATGCACTTAAACATGAACATACGGGTGCACGAACGAGCACTAAAATCCCAAAAATCCAATCCGTGTCTTGTTCGGCGCAAATAAAGCCCGTAATGGGTCTTTTCATGTACATAATAAAGGGCATGACTACATATATCAGTCAAAACAATATGTTACAACTGTCTAATAATGATTGATGAACAAAAAACTTTCCGACACTTGCCATAATTTGAAAATTTAGTACTTGATATTCCCCACATAACTCAATTGTTTTGTCTAATAAAATTGCATCAGTCACATAAATCTTGCCGGGACTATATAAGACGCCTAGACAAGTTAGCCTCATCTTTTAAGCGATAAACGGACTCTAGTCGATTGCCGGTAAGTACGATTTCGCCCGAATCATGTTATAATGTTCTAGTATCGAGATAGATGTACTGATAATAGAATGACATACTGATTGATTCAAATGTTAATAGGTAGATATACAAATAGACAGACATGATACAGATAGACAGACAGACAGACAGAGAGATATATTCAATGATAATAGGTATATAAATATTAAAAGATAACGACACACAGAGGGACACTGATATTTAGAAAGATGTTAGCAAATAATGACATTTACTTTTACATTAAAGGTTGTTGAAATCAAGGTAACGTTAAATCTAGTTTTTCGCAGCAACATTTATACATATCATACATATTACAGATTTTAAAAATTTGTTTTCAGTAAATTTTGTTTTTGTTTAAAATGTGCACAATAATGATAAAGCACAATCACAAGTAAATTAAAAAAGGCAGTTCTCCTATTTTAAATATATGAAACTGACTTTAACTACCAGAACACGTCTCCAATACTTATTTAATCATCCATTTTTCTTAATATTTAAAGATAATGTAAAGATTCACAATGATATGCATAAAAAATATTTAGTAGAAAACTTTTGAAGCCCTACGATTTAAGTACAAATCTAACTTGAGTAAATTATGCATCAATACAAAGATACATTAGCAATTACAAATGCTTCTAAATATTATGCTTAGGGTGAATTGACTCTATGTTTGTGTGTGTTTGAGTTCTTTCTCCATAATTCTCTGAGAATGAAAGGCATATATACATGTGTGTGTGTGTGTGTGTGTGTGTGTGTGTTATCACTTGCTTTGTAACTCAGTCAACTGAAATACTTTCTCCTGAAATATGACATATCTAAAGATAATATATACACCTATATTTAATTATAAGCTCACTAACGTACAGTATTATTTAACTTCTGACGATATCAGTTTTTAAAGGATTACGCAACTAAAAAGTTAACCTATTGCTCCTTTGCAGTTCAGTATAATGATTTATTTCATTGTCTTTTTTTCAAAGTTCTCAAACCTCAATCGAATAGATAACTATACTTTATCTTCATGAAATCCTTGATATATAGTCATATCATATTTATCTAAAACTCAAATTCCGATTATTCTGAAACATTGTTTAAACCAGAGAATATTAGTGATTCACAAACGCACGCACACTCACATACGTACATACGTAATGCACACACACACACACACACACACACACACACACAAACACACACACACACATACATACATACATACATACATACATACATACATACATGCATACATACTTACTTACTTACTTATAATCTTTTGGCACATATTCCATCTAGTCCGAGTTTCCTCTGACCCTTGCCACCCCATTTGTGATATTTAGACATTGATGTTAAGGTGTAGGGTCAGGGTCCACTGTCCATATAAAAGTTGGAATTCGCAGACACCATTTGGTGTCGTCATAGGGTAGCTGCTTACTAGCCAGACTAGTAAACGTGAACGACCATTCATCGAGATATACCCGCATGAAATCGATAGGAATATTATTTATTTTCTCGCAAGCATAGCATTCGTTATGTCTTTAATCCGCTGACAGGCGAGACGAAAGTACATTGGTGCTGAAATTTGATGTGGATCTCGCCATTTGCATTCCGTGTCACCTGACTATACAAATCTCGCAACCTGCATGTCAGTGACATCAGAGATCAAATTTTCACGTGATATCGACAATAAACAAATTTCCAAAGTTATTGGACAAAGAAGTTGGAAATATTATTTAGAAGTCACTTAATGTTTGTAAATAAATATAATGCACACTTGATTCTCAACATATTTATTTTGAAAACAATGAACAGAAACCTGTCGGTATCGCAGTAGGTTGGAGAAAACCATTTTCAACAAGTACTAAGCACGTGTTTTTGTTGGTACCACGTGACTACCACATTGACGTGCTTTCTGCTTAGTGAATTTGATGTTCCTTAAGTTGCTGCAAAATTTGCAGATTTGCGGTCGCTGTTTTCAGAATAAATATTTTGAGAAATTTGTGTTCATTTTTTTAAATAAAGATAACGTGACTTTGATTTATATCTTCGATTTGTTTTCCTACAGCAACACTAGGAAGGGCTTATTGTTGATATCACTTGACTATATAACATCTGATGTCATTGACAGGTAGGTTGCGAGATTCGTGTAGGAATGTTACTAGGAATGCGAGATCATGTCAAATTTCTGCAAATATATACTTTCGTCTCGTCTGTTAACTGATTAAAGATCTAACAAATGCTATGCATCCAATTTTTAAAAAAATAACTCATATTCCTATCAAATTCATGGAGGTTTATCTCGATGAAAGGTCGTTGAAGTTTGCTAGACCGGCCAGTAAGCGGCTACCCTATGCCGACAACAAAATAGTGTCATGCGAATTCCAACTTTTCGATAGGCAGCGGATTCTGGCCCTGGACCCCAACATAAATGTCCAAATATAAAAATGGGGTGGCAAGGGCCAGATGAAACTCTGATTAATATTCCATTATATCTGAACGACAGCGACGGTGGGTTTACTTTCTTCTATTATAGGTTACAATATGAAGACGGTTTACCTGCTCGCCTTGAGTTTGGTGCTCGCTTTAGTATACACCGGAAACAATGTTGGCGCCATATGCATCTACAACCAAACAGTTAATGCATGTTCTGGCACGTGCGATGGCTCAAACGAATATTGTGGTTTTCATGACATGGGCGATCACTGGATGTGCATGTGTATGAATGCTCATCATGGATAGTGCCGAGGGCTGCAAACCCCGAAAAGAAATGAAGAACTAATATACGAGCTGCAAGAGAAAGTAACAGACACGTGCACGTTACAGGACTGTAAAAATGTCTCTGTGATATTCACATGCATTTTTATATATAAAATACCATTTTATTTTCAATGACTTGAATGAGAACGAAAATATATAGGCCAACTTTTCAACAGAATTTTAATTGGCTTAGAGCACAATATAATGTGTCAAATTTTTAAAATCCTTAAGTCTGGTTGGTTTTCTGCATGTATATAAACATTTTTTCTCTTTACATGGTTATCATTTCTACTAATACTCGATATTCGACCACAGTCAACAATTTCCCAGATTCATACTTACCAGTAGGACCACACTGGTGGTCTAAGTGGCTAGAGCGATTCAGTCTAAGAAAGTGTAATAGTGTAATATTTGATCAGAATATATGTAGTAGATGATCACACATTATATATATATATATATATATATATATATATATATATATATATATATATATATATATATATATATATATATATATATATATATATATATAAACAAACACCAACACTTGTATTTTTTTCTGTGTGAAACGATTGCCAAAACAAGAGTTCGCGAGTTCGAAACTCGGGGCGGAAACCAAAATTTTTATGTTTTGTTGTATTTTGATCTTTAAACTTTCTTTTAAACTCGCTCATCTCAATTTTTTCATTTATAATTTTATGTATATATATTCACGTCCCTGGACGGGCAATTAACATTGAACTTTTATAGAATATATTGGGTGTGATTCAGGGTGAGAATTATTTTGCAGGGCCCTTCTTGGTAAACTCTTTATAGAATATATTGGGTGTGATTCAGGGTGAGAATTATTTTGCAGAGCCCTTCATGGTCAACTCTTTATAGAATATATTGGGTGTGATTCAAGGTGAGAATTATTTTGCAGGGACCTTCATGGTAAACTCTTTATAGACTATATTGGGTGTGATTCAGGGTGAGAATTATTTTGCTGGGCCCTTCATGGTCAACTCTTTATATAATATGCTGGGTGTGATTCAGAGCGAGAATTATTTTGCAGGGCCCTTCATGGTCAATTCTTTATAGAATATATTGGGTGTGATTCAGGGTGAGAATTATTTTGCAGGGCCCTTCATGGTCAACTCTTTATATAATATATTGGGTGTGATTCAGGGTGAGAATTATTTTGCAGGGCCAACTCTTTATGAGCCCCAAGTCATTCTTCGGTATATTAAAAACATTTGACTTAACCCTGCCGTCTGGAATTGTTTGTTTTCAATAAACACTTTTGGCCGCCAGTTTTCGATTCGACGCGCTAAATGGAATTGGAGAAAATGGTCTCGTCTGCTTCAATATGGCTAATTTAACCCCATGTCACATATAGCATATCATAACATGAAAAATGGCAAAAACCACACGAAAAAAACAATAACAACAACATCAACAAAAACTATGGGTATTGCTTGTGTGAGGTCGCGGTTTAGGAAGGCGGTATATATGTAGCATGAAATTCACCCTATATCCAGGCGTGGTTTACGTATTAACTTACAGAAGTAAATCAACTCACTTCTGTTCACAGAAGAATGTGGACAAACGGGTCTCCAAACTGACATACGTTTGTCCAACGACAGCATATCTACGCGGTCATAAGCTGTCTTATTTGCGTTCTTTTACTTTCTTTCAAAATAAAATCTGTCTCGCAAGGTGGTAATCGATACACTCGACAAGAATGCGTTCCATTGTAAGTAAACACCAGCAGGATAAATACTCCGGTCGTAGTTCATCTTTCAGGTGGTATGCTGACGTCAGACACGTGTTTCTGGTACGCGACCGGCAAAATACCACCTCAGCTCCGGGAATTGTTGTATTACATTGGTCTACAATTTTTTAGAAGTCGTCTACTTCAGAGATAAAATGTGCTATTTTTTTATGGATTTTGATATGCCGAATTCAAATATGACAATTAGAACAAACTGATTGGTTACTGTTTCCAAGATATTTAAGTTTTTACATTTTACGTCTATGTATATTGTCTCGATAGTAGTTTTAATCATAAATTGTAAACCTAGGTCTTTTCATGTGTTTATGTTTGCTTTACATGAAAATATGTCACCTGTCCTGTTTAGGTAACACTTTAAAAACAGCTAAAGGATTGTATAAATAAAATTTGTTATGAAACGAAATGCAAAAAAGAATATTATATATATATATATATATATATATATATATATATATATATATATATATATATATATATATATATATATATATATATATATATATACATATATATATATATACATATATATATATATACATATATATATACATATATATATATACATACATATATATATACATATATATATACATATATATATATGTATATATATATATGTATATATATATATATATATATATATATATATATATATATATATATATATATATATATATATATATATATATATATATATATATATATATGTATATACATATATATATATATATACATATATATATATACATATATATATACATATATATACATATATATACATATATATATATATACATATATATATATATATATACATATATATATATATATATACATACATATATATATATATATATATATATATATATATATATATATATATATATATATATATATATATATATATATATATATATATATATAAGTGCATAGTTTAGTCCTTATTCAGTGTCTACTCGGCGCTTATTGGCTTGTCTCTTGTATCCATTAAATGGAGCATGTCTTGTCACTGTCCAGCAATAATCTGCAAGCATTGGTGGGCTCCATTTGCCCTGATAGGATTTCTCCATTGTTGCAATGTCCTGGTGAAATCGATCGCCTTGCTCGTCGCTCACTGCTCGGCAGTTCGGTGGAAAAAAGTATAGATGAGAGTGCAAAAAATATATCTTTAGTGACATGTTGCAACCAAGGCATTGGTATGCCTTGAGGAGGTTTTCCACCAACACCCTGTAGTTTCCTGCCTTGTTATTTTAGAGAAAATGTCTTGCACTAACTGGTTCCTTGCCACGTAGTGCACGGTCAATTGCATCATCTCGAAGAAGTTCCCGAATCTGAGGAACAACAAAGATACTTTCCTTTATGTTAGCTTCACTTCACCTTGGAAAATTTCCTCGGATGCAGTTGAAAGCTGTGTGTTTTGTCCATGGCCTTGACAAAGTTCTTCATCAAACCCAGCTTGATGTGCAAGGGTGGTAACAAAATCTTCCTTGATTCAACATGTGGTGGATGCTGAACACTTTTCCTTCCAGGCTCCAATGACTGTCGAAGTGGCCAGTCTCTCTTGATGTAGTGGGAATATCTCACACGAGTATCCCATTCACAGGGAATACATCAGTACTTTGCATACCCAGTCTGCAGACAAAGCAAGAGTGCAAGAACCTTTAAATTGCCTCATAGCTGCCACTGATGTTGGTCACAGTTTATGCACCTCAAAAGTTGTTTCATGTTTTCATAGGTTTCCTTCATATGGACTGCATGACCAATTTGAATTGATGGCAAAACATTCCCATCATGCAGCAAAACAGATTTAAGGCTCATTCCTTTATTCGCACACAAACAATATAATTTAGTCAAGTACCTTAGTGGCATTTCCCAATAAACTAGACACACAAGCAAACTGAAATTCACCGTCAACTGATCTCATATTACATATAATACATGTATGTTCTTCTCCTCGTGCTGCAGTAACTCATCCGGGTATCTTATTCTTACGTTATAAGACACATTCTGAATTTAGGCATCTCATTTATAAGTTTAGACACTCTTACAACAGAATACCTTGCCCTGTGGCATCTCACGGTGTTTGGCCCGGTCTGGTCTGGACAAGAGTTGACCTAGTACCCTTTTAATGTGTGTCTAATGCTCTAATCAACGAGCCACAGCGGCTTCCTACTCGAGCAAATAAAGTGCCCGAAAGATAAGAAGCATCTATGTTTCATAAATCGGGATGACCACATAGCGTCATCGTAGGATGACCACATACCGTCATCATATTCAGGCTAAAATGTTGACATATCTACTGTTTGATATCACAAATGATCACTGAAGAGACGTATCTGGAAGAGCAATCTGGTAAAACATATTAACTTTAACAGATAGTGGAACAGTCAATCGCCCACTCCTGTTTTGTGCTGACTTGCTTTCCCCATACCATCAGTTACATTATCTGCGCTGTATATGGCAATTTCCTGTCTACAGTCATGAACACTGCCCCGATTCATGATTTGCTTTGTTAATGGATGTGTCGAGAAATATGGTTTGAAACTGATTTTTCAAGAACCTTTAAGAGGTGTGATTATCCAGTTTTTCTGTTCCTCAAATAATAAAAAGAAACAGCTCGTATTATCTCTCTCTCTCTCTCTCTCTCTCTCATTTATCCGGTACCTAGATTTATTGCGTGGTCAATAAAATCACTGTTATCAATACAGTGTAGTACAAGTGGCCCATTTGTTTGTTGTTTGTTTGTTGATTAAATTGACAAGTTACAGATCTGACTGTGTATTAAATAAAGTAACCATAAGTTTCCTCGTCAAAGGAAAGGAATTGGTACTGACAATTCAAAAGATAAGCTACAAATGAAATTAGCGTCCAGTTATCAAAAGGCCATCTTGTCTAGTTTGTAGAAACAAAGTTTGAGACAATTCGTTATTTACGTTAGTACACATCTCGATCTAAACGGTACTATTATTATGATCGTAGATAACCAATACGGTCAAGGTGACCCATTACACAGTTATTCGACGGTTATTCAAGGAACTGACCAAGCTATTTGCCCCTATGTCATATGGACAACCAGATGTCAAATTGCCTGAGGCTGTCAGTAAACGTGGGTGTCCACAGCAACGAGGGGCAAATAATTCGGTAAGTCCCACCCACAGCCATACAATAAATGTTGTATTACCTAATTCTAAGATAAGCCGATCTCGCCGATCGACGACTTCGATAAAGCGTCATTTTGGCGAACGCGGTAAAGCAATTTCGTCGAAAGCTACTTTGCCGCACGGGTTCTAATGGCACAGACTTTTACATGGGATTATTCGAGTTTGGTATGCGGGATTATCGTCAACAGATGACCTTTGGGCAAAGCTATACCGAAATACTAAATAAAGCTCATTATACGTATGGTATTCAAAATCATTCAGCTCATAATCCTAATTAGTGGTCATACAAGTTGATATGGCCATCTTAGTTAATGGTGTTATGTATATTTGATTTAATTATATATAATTTAATATATATTTCTTTCAATTTAATTGTTTGTTTGCCAAATTTACTTTGATACTTTGTCCAGAAAATATTTTGACCTTGACTGTTCCTTTTGTAAACACCAGGTGTTGGTCTAGATCCTGACTTGATTTAAAATTAGTAGCAACCACGTAAATAAGTTCTATTTTTATTTTAAAATGATTAGTTGTTGTCGAGGTCATGATGAGACTTCGTGTTTAAGATGTAAACATTTTTTAAATGATTTTTTTATTTCTTAGAGTAAAATGATTGGGTTTCGTTACGGCCACACTGGGTTTACGTGATCTTTAACAAGTAAATAATTTCGACGAGGTTCTGGGACAAGATCACGTGACCCTCTTTTGCGTTTTATAATACGATATAACCTTTGTTTTGGAGAGATATTCTCAGTAGTAGTTAGGCTCTTACACCGGAAGTTGTATGTTGTGATGTTTGGAGTTATATCAAATTACATGGATTCAAACGGATTAATTCTATTTTTTCCTGGAAAATATGTGTGCTCATGTGAAATTCTTAATTAAAGGCAGTTTTAAAAAAATTATTCAGATTTCCAAAACCGGAGTGATAATTCCTGGTTCTACAAGGAACTCTAGACTTCAACTCTACAGGTTACAGCATACATGATCGTCTTCCATCTTGGATTCTTCGTCGTGACTCGAACTTGAAATAATTAGAACATTTTATTAATAGGACTACTAACATTTATTTGTGGATTTTTCTTGGATTATTTTTTGCATTTGATTCTTAAGACAGTAAGTTAATTTTTTTCTCTCATTTTTAAAGAATGTTTCCAAGGAAATAAATTATTATATTTTTCAAAGCTTGTTGTTTTCACTCTTTCTTGTGCTACTGTTTATTCCATGTTAAACACGTAATATAAGAATGATCATGCAAGTTTGTATGGCCACCCTAGTTAATGGTCATACAAGTGTATATGGCCATCCTAGTTAATGGTTATACAAGTTTATATGGCCATCCTAGTTAATGGTTATACAAGTTTATATGGCCATCCTAGTTAATGGTCATACAATGTTATATGGCCATCCTAGTTAATGGTTATACAAGTTTATATGGCCATCCTAGTTAATGGTCATACATGTTTATATGGCCATCCTAGTTAATGGTCATACAAGTTAACATGGCCATCCTAGTTAATGGTCATACAAGTGTATATGGCCATCCTAGTTAATGGCCATATAAGGTTATATGGCCATCCTAGTTAATATTCAACCTAGTTAATGCCATTCAACTTGATACGGTCATCCTAGTTGTTGGTTATACTAGTTGATATGACCATCCTAGCTAATGACCATCCTAGTTAATAGTCATACTAGTTGATGTGGCCATCCAGTTAATGGTCATACTAGTTGACATGACCATCCTAGTTAATGTTCATACAAGTTTATATGGTCATCCAGTTATTGGTGGTCTAAGTTCATGGTCATACAAGCTGATACGGATGACCATTCTAGCTAATGGTCATGCAGTGCTGTATGGCCATCCTAGTTAATGGTCATAAAAGTGTATATGGCCATCCTAGTTATTGGTCATACAAGTGTATATGGCCATCCTAGTTAATGGTCATACAAGTTGATATGGCCATCCTAGTTAACGGTCATGCAAGTTGATATGGCCATCCTAGTTAATGGTCATACAAGTGTATATGGCCATCCTAGTTAATGGTCATACAAGTGTATATGGCCATCCTAGTTAATGGTCATTAAAGTGTATATGGCCATCCTAGTTAATGGTCATATAAGTGTATCTGGCCATCCTAGTTAATGGTTATACAAGTTTATATGGCCATACTAGTTAATGGTCATACAAGTGTATATGGCCATCCTAGCTAATGGTCATACAAGTGTATATGGCCATCCCAGTTAATGGTCATACATGTTGACATGGCCACCCTAGTTAATTGTCATACAAGTGTATGTGGCCATCCTAGTTAATGGTCATACAAGTTTATATGGCCATCCTAGTTAATGGTCATACATGTTTATATGGCCATCCTGGTTAATGGTCATACAAGTGTATATAGCGATCCTAGTTAATGGTTATACAAGTTTATATGGCCATCCTAGTTAATGGTCATACAAGTGTATATGGCCATCCTAGTTAATGGTTATGTATGTTTATATGGCCATCCTAGTTAATGGTCATACAAGTGTATATGGCCATCCTAGTTAATGGTCATAAAAGTGTATATGGCCATCCTAGTTAATGGTCATACAAGTGTATCTGGCCATCCTAGTTAATGGTTATACAAGTTTATATGGCCATCCTAGTTAATGGTCATACAAGTGTATATGGCCATCCTAGTTAAAGGTCATACACGTTTATATGGCCATCCTAGTTAATGGTCATACAAGTGTATATGGCCATCCTAGTTAATGGTCATACAAGTTTATATGGCCATCCTAGTTAATGGTCATACATGTTGACATGGCCACCCTAATTAATGGTCATACAAGTGTATATGGCCATCCTTGGTAATGGTTATACAAGTTTATATGGCCATCCTAGTTAATGGTCATACTAGTTGACATGGCCATCCTAGTTAATGGTTATACAAGTTTATATGGCCATCCTAGTTAATGGTTATACACGTTTATATGGCCATCCTAGTTAATGGTCATACATGTTGACATGGCCACCCTAATTAATGGTCATGCAGTGCTGTATGGCCATCCTAGTTAATGGTTATACAAGTTTATATGGCCATCCTAGTTAATGGTCATAGAAGTGTATATGGCCATCCTTGTTAATGGTTATACAAGTTTACATGGCCATCCTAGTTAATGGTTATACAAGTTTATATGGCCATCCTAGTTAATGGTCATACAAGTGTATATGGCCATCCTTGTTAATGGTTATACAAGTTTATATGGCCATCCTAGTTAATGGTCATACAAGTGTATATGGCCGTCCTTGTTAATGGTTATACAAGTTTATATGGCCATCCTAGTTAATGGTCATACATGTTTATATGGCCATCCTTGTTAATGGTTATACAAGTTTATATGGCCATCCTAGTTAATGGTCATACAAGTATATATGGCCATCCTTGTTAATGGTTATACAAGTTTATATGGCCATCCTAGTTAATGGTCATACAAGTGTATATGGCCATCCTAGTTAATGGTTATACAAGTTTATATGGCCATCCTAGTTAATGGTCATATACGTGTATCTGACCATCCTAGTTAATGGTCATACAAGTGTATATGGCCATCCTAGTTAATGGTTATACAAGTTTATATGGCCATACTAGTTAATGGTCATACAAGTGTATATGGCCATCCTAGTTAATGGTCATGCATGTTTATATGGCCATCCTAGTTAATGGTCATACATGTTTATATGGCCATCCTAGTTAATATTCAACCTAGTTAATACCATTCAACTTCATACGGTCATCCTAGTTGTTGGTTATAATAGTTGATATGACCATCCTAGCTAATAACCATCCAAGTTAATGGTCATACTAGTTGGTGTGGCCATCTAGTTAATGATCATACTAGTTGACGTGACCTTCCTAGTTAATGTTCATATAAGTTTATATGGCCATCCAGTTATTGGTCGTCTACATTCATGGTCATACAAGTTGATACGGATGACTATTCTAGCTAATGGTCATGGTAGTTGATATGGCCATCCTAGTTAATGGTCACACAAGTGTATATGGTCATCCTAGTTAATGGCCATTCAAGTGTATATGGCCATGCTAGTTAATGGTCAAACAAGTTGATATGGCTCTCCAGTTAATGATCATCTTAGTTAATGGTCATGCGAGTTGATTTGACCATCCTAGTTAATGGTCATCTTAGTTAATAGTTATACAAGTTGATATGGCCATCAAGTCAATGGTCATACAAGTTGATAAAACAATCCTAGATAATGGTCATCCAAGTTGATATGGCCACCCAGTTAATGGTCATCTTAGTTAATAGTCATACAAGTTGATATGGCCACCCTAGTTAATGGTCATACAAGTTGATATGACCATCCAGTCAATGGTCATACAAGTTGATAAAACCATCCTAGATAATGGTCATACAAGTTGATATGGCCATCCAGTTAATGGTCATCTTAGGTAATGGTCATACAAGTCGATATGACCATCCTAGTTTATGGTCATACAAATTGACATGGCCATCCTAGTTAATTGTCGAACAGGTTGACTAGTCTGATGGTACCACATTCTTACTGCTACTCTGATGGGTATTACGTGCCTACTGCTACTCTGATGGATACCTCATCCATACTGCTACTCTGATGGATACCTCATCGTTACTGCTATTCTGATGGGTATCACGTCCTTACTGCTACTCTGATGGGTATCACGTCCCTACTGCTACTCTGATGGATACCTTATCCATACTGCTACTCTGATGGATGCCTCATCGTTACTGCTATTCTGATGGGTATCACGTCCTTACTGCTACTCTGATGGGTATCACGTCCCTACTGCTACTCTGATGGATATCACGTCCTTACTGCTACTCTGATGGATACCTCATCCATACTGCTACTCTGATGAATGCCTCATCGTTACTGCTATTCTGATGGGTATCACGTCCCTACTGCTACTCTGATGGATATCACGTCCTTACTGCTACTCTGATGGATACCTCATCGTTACTGCTATTCTGATGGGTATCACGTTCTTACTCCTACTCTGATGGGAATCACGTCCTTACTGCTACTCTGATCTCTGATGGGAATCACGTACTTACTGCTACTCTGATGGGTATCACGCCCCTACTGTTACTCTGATGAATATCTCATCCTTACTGTTACTCTGATGGGTACCACGTCCTTACTGCTACTCCGATTGGTATCACGTCCCTACCTCATCCTTACTGTTACTCTGATGGGTATCACGTCCCTACTGCTACTCTGATGGATAGCTTTATCCTTACTGCTACTCTAATAGGTACCTCATCCTTACTGTTTCTCTGATGGGTACCACGCCCTTACTGCTACTCTGATGGGTATCACGTCCTTACTGCTACCCTGATAGACTCCAGGTCATCCCCAGCTAGCAAGTCAACGTTGCAGCAACGTTGCACTAAGGTTGTGGCAACGTTGTCACGTAACGTTGCGGAAACCTGATTTGCTGAACTTGCTGGAATGTTGCTACAACGTTGTTTAACGTCATAAGTAACATTTCTACCACATTCTGACAACATTCAAAATCCGTATTAAAAAGTGAAGAATGAAAACTGTTTATGTTTCTAATATCCATGATAGAAACATCAGTCAAAATAGTATTTATTTATCACAACAGAAACGTTACTTTCTGCAACTAAAACTGATAATTATAGATTAATTGATTAATGTTCATACCTTGACGGTTGAAAATAGCAGATCATTCATCCTCTCAGCTACAAACGTAATTCTGCCGGTACAGGAAGAATTACAAACTTCGGTTCTTAAATTAGTAAAAAGAAATTTGAATAGGCAATGATCGTATGTCATGTCTATAATAATAAAACTGAAGGAAAAAAAATATTTCCGACAAAATGTACAGCCTTCATTCGTATTTTTGTGTTGAAAATAAAGTAAAAAATAATTTTAAAAAAAACCAGTCATTGTTCTCCCACTATAGTCCAAAGTTAAACAACGTTGTAAAGAACGTTACATTTTGTCTTTCTAAAAATGACACTATTTGTTGTGCAAGCTATTGTTATGGGCAATACACATATGTGCCATTTTTATTTATTTTAAATATTTTCTTTTAAATCAGAGGACTATTTCCACTACGTGACCAAATCACAACCTCATAGCAACGCTGTGAAAACATTACGTGTTACCTGAGTTACTGCTGCTATAAAAGACTACATGTCCTTATTGCTACTCTGGAGGGCTCCAGATCTGTTTTGTTGTGGGTAGTTAAGGTGGTACGAATGGATGTACTTTTAAGGGGGTATGGTGGTTATGAATGTCATTAAATGTGTGTATTCATGAAATTGTGTCAGTATAATGGATTTATTCAGAAAATGAGAGGGCCCGGGCAGACTAGTGGTCTTAGGCCGTCGCCTTTACACTTGTATAGTTTACTCACATCTCATCTCTGTCAGCTTTGGTTCGAGCCACGACTCGGCCAATGTGTGTATGCGAGAAATCTTCTTATTAGATCTCCGTGGGTCTTCCAAGGTTCTTTCTTCACTAAATATACTGGCCGCCATGTATAGCCTATAATCTGCTGGAAAATAGCAATTGTATCGCTACAAGGTAGTTTACAAAGTTTTTTGATGTAATTATCACTCCAATATTGCATAATTAAAACATGTACTGTTGTATATAAAATGCCATCAGTTACAGGCTTGTTATCGAGATATTGGAAAAGATGCATTTCTTTTGTGCCACAATACATTTAAAAATTAGCATTCTGTGCAAGAAAGTTTAGCTGCTTGCTGCTAATGTAACACCTTTATTATTGAGCAACAGCATTGGCAATCATTGCATATTGTCGAAAGTAGTCTTTACAATATAGTTATTTTTAAATTCTTCTCTTTTTTGTATCTAAATGATCATACTGTGCAGCTCAATTTCCCAACCCCAACTCCAATAACACAGCAGTGTCCCTTATTTGAGTATAAGGTACCATAGCGGACAAAAGATGATCCTATCAGAAGGCTACTGTTGAAATTTTACTGTCATATGTCCAGAATTCCAATTTCACATGTTGTATCAGAAATGCTTGCCCTTAAAGTTTCATTATGTAGGTCGTGATTTTAGAATGTATCTGTTGAATAAAACAGACGTGGTTGAAAGTTATATTTTCTATGTCGAGGTTTTAGATTGTGTCGTTTGAATTACGTGGAGATGGTTGAAATTTCAATGTCATACGTCGAGAATTCCTAATTTACGTATTGGTTCAACGAATTTATGTTGAAAGTTCCATTTCATATGTTGAGTAGTTAGATTTCATCTGTTGAATTATACAGCGCTGGTTGAAAATTCGATGTACAATGTCGAGTTTTTGAATTATCTTCTGAATTACACGGCGGTTGTTGAAATTTTAATGTCATAAGTCAAGAGTTTCAATTTAACATGTTGAATCATGTTGATTGTGCTGAAAGTTCCATTTCGTATGTTGAATTTTAGATTGCATTGGTTGAATTACACAGCGGTGATTGGACATGTTATTGTGCTTGTCAGAATTGTTTCTTTTTATATGGTGAAATGATGTGTTAGTGTTAAAAGTAACATTACACAATGTCCACTTTGACAATTCAAGATAATATTGAGTATTAAGATACATCATTAGTGTATTCAATTATGAGGCGCCATTACATTTCATGCATTTACAGTTTGAAAGTTACCATTTAAATGTCGGCAATTACTATGAATTTCGTCGCTAGACGTTGCCCTCGTGAACGGACCGCATTATTTTTAAACAAGGAGGCTGCTTATCGTTGCTGTAAAATTCAACAGATGAAATCTAAATACTCGCCATATGAAATGGAACTTTCATCACAAAGAGTTACATACAACGTGTGAAATAGGGATTCTGGAATATGATACTGAAATTTCAACCCCCGCTGTGTAATTCAAAATATATACTGTAAAACTTCGACATAGGAAGTAGAACTTTAAACCACCACTGT
Source organism: Sinohyriopsis cumingii (assembly GCA_028554795.2). Classification (NCBI taxonomy): domain Eukaryota; kingdom Metazoa; phylum Mollusca; class Bivalvia; order Unionida; family Unionidae; genus Sinohyriopsis; species Sinohyriopsis cumingii. Next base: position 104,026,281 of record CM068831.1, read on the forward strand.
ATAATTCAACGTATAAAATCTAAAATCTCGATCTAGAAAATGGAACTTTAAGGACATGCAATTTGATCCAACAAGTGATATTGGATTTCTCGACATACGATATCGAAATTTCAACTGCAACTTTCTCATTGGACCATCTTTTTTCCGCTACGGCGCCTAATAATTTGAGTGCTTTATTTACTCAAGCAAATGGACGCTAATCAAGTATGGCCTTATCCGCTGCAGAGTAACAACATACGAGCATACCTTCCCAGCTAACAATTCCACGTTGCTACAATGTTGCAGCAACGTTGTGGTAAGGTTCTGGCAACGTTGTCAAATAATGTTGTGGCAACGTGATTTGGTGAACAAGTGGGAACGTTGCTACAAAGTTGTTTTCTAACGTTATTAAATAACCTTCCTACAACATTTTTACAACATTCAAATCCTATATGGAAATCTGATGAAAGAGGCTTGTGTTTCTGAAACACATATTCCGCACTTTTGGCAAGAATGTCCAAAAATCGACAACATTACCATCCAGCTAGGAGTTGCGATAGCAGGAATGTCAAGACTGCCATTGCGACAGTATTAGGTGTTAGTTCTGCACCATTTTCATTCATGACGAACCAAACATCACCAGTCATTTGACCATAATAATAATACTAACAGGAATAGCACTCTGCATTCATTGATGCATGACAACTCTCACAAATCAGTTCAAAGTTGCACTTATAGTAATGCACTCTTCACAATACAGAATTTTTATTGATCATTTCATACACTTAAAATGAATCTTAGATAAAATAGTAATGATACTAATTTAATACAAATTCATACCTCCATTCTGAAGTTTGCAATCAGTTTCAGTGTAGGTGTCCTAACACGGTTTATATGCAAACACTGCTTTCTGTTCATTGTATGGAATCCTCTTGCTGGGTAGTTTTCCTAACAGACTTAACAGCAGGGCCTTCCATTAGATTTAAATGGGACATGTGAGTTCACAAAGTAGGCATGGGTTTGGGAAGATCTACTCCAATGAGGATAATTATTTTTTTTTTAGGTAGCAGGGTGTAAAGTAAAAGTAGATGGGTAAACCACACTGCTTTTGCCTGATAAGGAATCCCCTGAATATGCAGACTGAAGGTTTAAACATTTGTTTTTAAAAGACAAAAAGGAAAAAGGAAACAATACAACATATATTGTATTATCAGTTTTTGTTTATTTTCGAGATTTAATTAAGATTAGGACTCAGAATTAGTCTCCTCCTCCATTCTAAATTGTATCTCTTTCATCTTCTGCTCAGGCACCTGCAAATTAAAAAATAATTTAAAAGTCACATATCATCTCAGCACCGCTTACATATGCAGAAGTCACATTAACAGCATTATTAAACTTTATGAAACTTTCTTCACTGCACTTGTGCTTCCCTTAATAGTGTTAAGCCAAGTGACAAGATAACTTTGTACTAATGTGTCATTTCAGGCAAGTGGATGGTGAAATCATTTTGCGCAAAGATGAATTTATTTTGTCCAAATATTGTATGTGAATAAAAATTCCAAGTGGAAGCACTTGTCCTATCAGACAAGATGGATGAAGATTGCAGTTAGCTGTACTCAAGCTTTAATAGTCCTGGAAACTATGATAAGCTGATTTTGTTTGCAATTTAGAAATGCATCCACAATGCTTTAAAAAACTGAATCCAATATTGATGAAATAAGAGTCAAATGGCTAACCTTGTATTTTATCCCTCCGCGTTTGCTTGGGTGCATATTTGAGGGTCTCCAATGTGGCCTCTTCAATTTCAATTTCTTTCGCTTTGCCATTATTTTTCAAGCAAGCTTCTGTAAGAGTAACACAATATTTTAAAATAAGTTTCACAACAAAGAATGCATTGCAGTTTTCTAAATGCCAGCAATAATCAATGGAGTATTTATAAAATATGTACTCTGAAATATGGTCTCAGGTTCTTTCATATAGATGTAATTGCAGTATGCGTGAAGAAACATGTAGTACCTTATCCATTCATGGAAAAATCCTCGTCGAGTCATTTAAAAAAAATAGACAATTGAAATCAAGTCATACTTACTTATCAAAACTCGGCATATCACAAGGTCTTGAAATGCGTTTTTCCCTTTACGTCCCTTTAGACTATACTCTAACCAGAGCCTTTTTGTTCCTAGCCGTCTCATCATCCTGCGGACACTATCCCTCATATTACACCCGCCTAAGGAGCTCAATTAGTATATCTGAAAATAATAATAATAATAATAATAATAATAATAATAATAATAATAATAATAATGTGACAAAATATGCTTTAATATAGTATTTTTGCCATGATTTTGCATGCAAATTTGTTTGCTCTAATTTGAAACAATTTGCCAACACCAAGTATGCAATACAATGTACTAACAGCAATTATAAAACAAATTAACCACCGTGAATCATTTAACTTCATAAATTGCATTCACTCTAAGACTGAATTAAAATGCCAAAAAATATGTAATGGTGTATATGTAGCAAAACACCTGTAAATGTTCATCTCTGTACATGTTTTGACCTACATCCAAAACCTTAATAGCTGACCACTACAGCTTATCCACCCCACCCCCACGAAAATAATTCTGCAGGCGCCCCAGCACTTGTACAATGCACATTGAGGTTCACAACACCAAATAAAGGTTATAGACACGATAACAGTTTGATATGAGAAAATAAGGCCCCAAATTACCATCTTCTTGGAGACTTCGGGATTCTCCTCCAACCTCTGGCAAAGACCCTCTAGTTCCTCCACTGAATCAGGTGGAGTTGCAATAATTTCGTCTGTATATTCTGTGTCTGGGCTTTGTGTAGTAAAAAATATAATTTTCCTAAGAAGGGCCAGCTGCTCCTGTTGATTTTCAATTATTGTACCCAATTTCATTAGAACGCTGAGCTGGAAATCTGTAAGAGATTTATGATACCATAAACATCTGTTTTGAAAGATCAGACTTACTCCTATTAACTCCTTGTAAAGATCTGTAGAGTGAACATTGGTCTAACAATGAAAAACGTTTTGAAATGAAATAGTTGCTCTTTGTACAATTTATTTGAAAAGAAATAAAACTTACTGTCACTGGAATCCTGTAATTTTTTACTCCCCGGCCTCCTTGTTTCTCTACTGTTGTCTGTAAAGTGTTCATCCAATATAGATGGTTTTGGCGTCAGAGAAGACAATGGTGTACCTAAGAAAATAAAATAAATAAACCGATGGAATGAAAAACAGAGTAGACACATCAATGAAAAAAGAATCCATTGTAAATATTGTTTATAGGTACAACTAAGTGTGTGTGTGTGTGTGTGTGTGTGTGTGTGTGATTTGGATTTTTAACATAGCTTTAACAATTTCTTTCAGTCATATCGCTACGATGTCTGCAGTGTGGCAGTTTATAGTGATGTCTAGAACTGGGGCATCATGCCACAGACATGTAACATGATGTCCCACCCAGTCACATTATCCTAACAGAAGGCCAACCAGTCCTAATCAACAAAAACTTGTGCTTTCATGTCATAATCTTCCATTTCCAAACAAAGTTTGATGCTGACTCAATGTATATGACCTTAATATTGAACACCAACATTTATAATGTCTACCTCACCACCATCATTAGACTGAAAACTCACACTGTGACTAGAATCATTAATATCTGGATTATTTTCAGTGTCACTTCTCATGTTCACAAGTGATTTTGCAGCTGATTTTCATTTTCTCCTGTACTGTAAACGTTTCCTCTTAATAACATCACTCATTCTGTAATAAGTAATAACATATCAAATATGTAAATCATGCTTCAACTTCTACGGTCTTCTGTAATGTCTTTAAAATGACAATAGTAATCAAAGTTCATCATCAGTCTTTAAGAAGCTTTGTCAGGTACAATTAAGTCCTAGACTATAAAAAGTATGATACTTGTGATTCCATGCATATTACAGTCATGCTCTGTAGCAAGGCAAATATTTAATTCTTATCAAAACATGCACATTATGCTTAAAATGTATGATCCTTTTCTCAAAATAGTAAAGTCATTTATGCATTGTTTTATTGCCAGTGTGACATGAACTATACGCTTATTTCAAGTAAAATGAGTCAAAATAATTTTCCCAAAAAATCAAAGTTAAGCACCTGATATGGGATCATAATTCCTGACAATCTGACACATGCAAATTAAGTAATAGTACTTGTTGATTTGGTAATGTATGCATTATGTAGGATAAACTGACTTATGCTCAATCTCTAAACTCTTTTTCTTTATTTTCATACCTCATAATGTTTTGATATTTGTAAACAAAATTAAAAAGAGGTTGATTCTGGGTCTACTTAAAATCTGTTGTTAAGCTTATGCTCTCCACAATTATCATTTTGCAGCATCAAATTTATTCAGTAATAATAAAGACCACGTACACAATTATCAATTTAGAATTTAGTAAAGAAATAAATATAGGGCTTGCAAAATGATTTGCAAATTTTTGGTTGAATATTCTGCATGATTCTCTAGAACACGTGGATCCCCAATCACAGAACTGACCATGCAGACCTAGTCCTACAATGTAAGACATAACACATGTTTTTGTGCTTGACGCCCACAATATAAATCAGCATAGAGGTCTTACAGGTAGGACTAACCTAGACCCATCAACTTCAAATGTAACAAGTTCTTCCATCTTATTAATTAGTAAATATACTGCATAGCTGATGACAGATGTCTTTCATATGTGCTGTGTTTATAACTCACAAAAAGACATTTACATAATTTATCACTGAAAACATACCTATATTATAGATTATTTACAGCCATGTCTGTAATGATCAAAATTTAATCTTTAATGTGCATTGTCTTTTTCCACATCTATATAAATCAGCATATGTATACATATGTCTGAACATACATTCATTTGAATTTCACTTGTGATTGAAATCAATTTATATTACTTGGTAATTTTATATAAAAAAATGTTTGGTCAAGAACGATAAATCTTACGCTCTTGAGTTAAGCGCGCGTAGTTCGAAATGCTAGCCTAACGGAAGGCATTTTATCATGGTAACCTATCCTATCCTCGATATTTTTCGTTCCAAAAATGTACCAGTGTAACAATATAATTTGCTTAATAATAGTCTGATAAAAGTCACAGAAATATGCCAAGCAGTTAGGTCATTTTTACAAGTCGAACACGTTGGCCGATATATCCCATTTTCTTCGTTTGAAAATGCAATTGAGACTATGGCATTGCCTCGCGCCAAGCTCGTAGCAGTTTACAAGTGCTTGATTGCATCAACAGACATCGACCAATAAAAAAAACGTTATTTTCTGCACTAAATATGCGAATATACGTTAACTATTTAACTATTTAATGTTCATACCTTGGTGGTTCAAAATAGCGGGAAACAGGAGATACGTCTCTGCCTCAATTGCGATTCGGTCGGTACAGGATGAGCTAGCCTTTGGTTCGTAGATACGTAAAATATTGTTACGGCAATGGCAGTACCTCATGTTTGTAATAAGAAAAGCTGACGAGTAAAATGTTTTCCTACAAAAATTGCAACTTCTTTTTAGTTATTGGTTTTGAAAATAAAAATGGATGAACTACGAAACTGTGAGTGTTCTCCTTGACAATGTAAAGTTAACCACAACATTGGTACAACGTTGTAAAAACGTTATATAATTTCTTTGGAATAATTATATTAATTCTTGTCCATAGTATTAGGATCAATGCATATACATACCATTTGTAATTTGCTATATCTTTTAGATCAGATGACTATTTAATTTCATTTTCATGTGTAACGTTTTAGCAACGTTGCCAAAACGTTATTTTCCCACGTAACCAAAGCAGAACCATATAGCAACGTTGTGAAAACGTTGTGTGTTAGCTGGGTTATGGTGGCCCCCAAAGACCTTAAGAGGTGCCGATAACAGTGGTACCAATGATAGGTGTAGTCGTGATGAGTAAATGGAATAGACATATATCTCAAATCAGTGTCATGTACATATTTGATCTCATTATTACGAGTCAGTTATTGATTCATCTTGCAAACACACACACACACACACACACACACACACACACACACACTCCGAAAATCAAATTTATTTTCTAAAAGGAAACAGCTTACTATTCCAATACTTAATAAATTTTAACGGCACCTTCGACAATTTGTTGACATTATCATACGAAGGAAATGTAGGGCTTAGATAAACGTACACCAAGTAAATTAATACCAGTTAGAGCTAGTGCCAAGGACACACAGAGGCTGCTGATCTGGGCTGTCACGTGTGGGTGTCAATCAGAGATACCTTGGATTTCGAGTCATAAATTTTGGCAATTTACTCACCGCGGCTCCCCAAACGTTGAACGCGCTTATTACAGTTTAAATTAAGCTTTAATAATTCCTGAAACATGTTCATTGTATTCTGAAAAACTTTATACGTGCAATTAACGCAGAAACATGCAATTTGTATTGTATATAAAAGCACTAGTAAAACAAAAATATACGCTTTGCACAAACGTGGGGGTACATGCATATATATTCATTCTCGTCCATGTACGAACACACTCATACATGCTTAGATACATATATGAGTGTGCGTGTGTTTGTGGAACAAGTAACACATTAGAAGAGAGAACCAGTTACACGCACAAGAAGTAATTTGATCTAAGATAGTTGTCTGACACACACAAAGGCTGTAAACAACATCTTAACAGGGATAACACTATGCTCTCTAAAATTCTGAAAGACATCTTGAGGGCAAAGGTCACTAATGATTCTATCACCTATGAGAGACGGAGACAAAAATGGAAGAGATGCAAGGAACTTCGCCCATCAAGACATTATACATAAAGAAAGGAAGTACGGAAAGTGTTTAGGTTAAAAAAAAATCAACGAGACAATTCAACTCGTACCATGATCATCGTCATGTTTGAAAAAGATAGAGACGTCGGGGATATATAAGTGTTGCGTGCAAACCAAACGACTACAACATTTGGGTGCAGCATCTGTTACCCTACTCAAATGTTACACTCGGAAGTCTGTCAGAGACAGGCGCACTGTGATGATTCTACAATACCATCACTCAAACAATGTTCTCTCAATCAATCAGCACAATAAATGTATTAACGAACATAGTATGTTGATTTCCATATGACAACATACATTAATTTTACAGAGTGCACACTTTGAAACACAGGCCCGGCCCTAAGGCAAGGCGAACAAGGAAACCACCGTCAGCCCCGCGCTTTCAGAGGCCCCGCGCTGCTGACTATACATTATTATTACTGTGGTGATCTTTTTGCTTGGTGCCCAGCTCATCGCTTGCTACCTTCGGTCCCGCACATCCTTGGGCCGGGGCTGTTAAAACATTATAGAGAATACATTTTTTAAACGTCACTGTCCTAATTTACTGTAAAATCGATGAACTCCTCTCTGGTGTTGTAGTAAATTTAGTCATTAATCTCATTGGTGTAGAATGGAGTGGGTGATGGATGGGGTGGAAACATTTAATAAAAAGAAAATCTATTTTTCACTTGTGAAGTGTAAACATTTGGTTCGGCTAGTAGAAAGCTTCCCACTTTAGTCGTCAAATATTTCCTTACATCGGACTCAAGAAACTTACATACCCTCTATAGGACTCACGTTACTAATTCAGTTCCCATAGTAAACCTATGCAAACACCATGATATTACTAATTCAATAATTTAAAAATTTTGAGTGCTCATGATCAAACATATATTTATCAGTATAGATGAAACCTGGATGTCAGATTCTGTGTAGAGGAAAGGATACGAGCCGCGGCATTTTCTGGCCCTGCATGTGTTTGAAACATGTGCTTTCAATTCCGCACAAAAGAGTCAGGTGCTAATTTTAGTAATGAGTGTTCCAAACTCAAGATTGTTAAAGGACTGAAATGCCATCCATAAAACAATGTCTCTCTTTTTGCACTTACAACTAGGATAAACTCTCAAAAGATTATTTTTCCTATAAAATAACTTACATTATTAATCAATCCTGGTCAGCATAACCCATATATACTCTATTTTATTATTTTATGTTCACCCATTTCCAGGCTGGTTCCCATTTTTCCATACCATTAGTATCGTCCTATAGCTTCTTTCGGTAAACTCAGTATCTGCCCTTTCTTTTAGAGCTCTTTAGTCGATGGGGGTTGCGCTAGAAGCATTTCCGGTAGGTATTGCCACTGGACAACTTCCATTCGTTGCAAAATAGAACGAAGTGAATTATGTCATATTTTGCGCCAAGGACAAACTTTCCAATTAAACGCCCTAAATAAATACATGATTAAGTAATTAGCGAAAGTAGTAAAGTGGGTCACCCTACGGCAATGGGACTTAGCATTAAAAAAAGCCCTGGGTCACTCTAGGGACAATGGAAATTTAACATGGAGAAAAATCGTGGGTCACTCTAGGGACAATGGGAATTTAACATAGAGTTTGGGTCTGTCTAGGGACAAGGGAAATTAACATGGGAATAGAGTTTGGGCTTGTCTAGGGACAAGGGGGAATTGAATATGGGATTTTTTTTTTTTTTTAAATTTTTTTTAAATTTAAATTTAAATTTAAAAAAGGGGTAGGCAATTGAAAGGCTATCTCTTTTCGAGAAATATGGGGGCCCTGAAAAAGGCCTTTGGGTTTTTCTTCTTCTTCTTCTTTTAACTTCTTAACTTCTTCCACCATCCTCTTATTTTGTCCATCATTCCTTTCTTCTTCTTCTTTTCTGTTTCCGGCAGCCAGTCCGGGTGGCCCATGGTCCGGAACTTCTCTTGGATTTTCATCCAGTTTGTGTTCAGTTTTTCTAGTTCATCCTTTTTTTTTCTATTTTCTTCTTCTTTTCTTTCCTTTGACCACTTTTCTTTGATCTTCTTGACCTCTTCGGTCAGCACATTCCTCATTAGTTCTTCAGCTTTCTTAAGTTTTTCTAACCCCCACTTCGCGAAATACCAATCTCTCCATTCTACAATGTCTTCTAGAAAGCACCTTGCACTCGTCACATGATCTATTGCTTCTTTTAACTTACCCACTTTCACATACGGTGGGTTAAATAAACCTCTGATTCTCTTCTCCTCATCCTCTATCATTTCTTTTACAATATTTACGGATAAGTGGAGGCTGGTTACTTGTCTTGAGACGAAGTCTTTTGTCACTGCATACCTCCATTCCTGTTCAACCCTTTCTGCTACACTCAATCCATCTACCATCCAATACCAACTTCCCATAAGATCGTTGTATAAAGCTGAAGCTGCTGGCATCTTCTTGTTTGCTTATTCCGTAGAATGGGCTCCAATGACCAACACTGTTAGTTTTATACTGAAAGCGCGGACGTGATGGAAAACATCCCCCTAAAAACATAAAATTGATCTTACCTAGATCATGACCAAAAACAACAACGCGCGGACGTGAAGGAAAACATCCCCCTACTTTCTCATTTCATATAATAAAACCCTAACTATACTCTTCACATACGCTAAGAAACCTATAATCTACTATTCACACTAACATACCTGAGCTCTTACAAACACTAACACACAAACATACATTCACTCACATTTTTTTAAAAAGAGTTAGTGTTTATATTCACACTACTCACATTGGCAAATTGATCCTTATTTCTTTTCTAGAGTATTGGGTAGCCCTGAAAAGGGCTGTTTTTTTTAAACTCCAGATGCACCTATCTAATGGTTGCACCTTCCTGGCCTGGCGCCACACACGCATCTTCTTCCCCAGTCTTCTTTCACCTTTCTTCTGGGGAGCGCAGAGGGAGGATGATTCGCTTCAGCACCCCAATCTTCTGTCTCCTGAATATTGTACGACATCCTCTCTTCTATTTTCTTTTCCTCTTCTTCCCTCTCTCTTCTCTCCTCCTCTTCCTTCTTTATTCTTGCTTCTTCTACGATAGCCTCCGCTGATAGTTCATTTACTATGCGCCTGGCATATTCCAGGTGCATCTGGAGTTCTAACAGTTTCACAATTCTGGTGTTCATTCTTCTGGTGGTGTTGATCAATCAACAAGGGTAGCTGGACTGCCGAACGAGTTTCAATTTATACTGAAAGCGCGGACGTGATGGAAAACATCCCCCTAAAAACATAAAATTGATCTTACCTAGATCATGACCAAAAACAACAACGCGCGGACCTAAAAGAAACACTCACTCACTTTTTATGCTACCCATCACTATTTTAAATTTTTTATAAATCACTTCAATAGACTATCCACATACGCAAAGCAATCCAATCTAACTCCAAATATACACCTCAAACACCAAAACAAACATGATTTTAATCTACTATTCATACCAACGTACGTGAGGACTTACAAACACACAAACACATACCCTCACATTTTTTAAAAAAAGAGTTAGTGTTTATTTTCACACTACTCTACCTACACACATTGGCAAATCGATCGTTATTTCTTTTCTAGAGTATTGGGGTAGCCCTGAAAAGGGCTGTTTTTTTGTTTGCTATGGCATTCATTTTTTAGTTTCTAATAATGCGATGTCCTCTGAGGATTGACTTTCTGGCGATAGGTCTGCTTCTTCGGAAAGAGAAGAAGAACTCTTTGGTGTCGATACGACAATCGACAAAGCCTCTGTCAGCTTCAGGTTGTTGCTGCTGTTGTTGTTGTTGCTGCTGTTGCTGCTGTCTCTGAAATCTGTACTTCTCTGTCCATTCTTCTTTCTCTCTGTTCATTTCTTCTCTGAAGAGCTCTTCTATCAGGTCTTCAGTGACTTTTAACATTCTCACATTCTCTATTTCTTCCGGCTTCGGTATCAGACTTTGTCTGACTCTATGCAAATTCACGTAGGCTTCGTTGAGCTTAGCTAGTTTGGAGCACATCTTCTTAGGAGGATGAGTCGACAATGGATGGTTAGACTGGAAACAACCCCGGTTCTTAAAGTCAAAGCGCGGACGTGAAGGAAAACATCCCCCACACGGTTTTCGAGCCGCAACGTTCAGTGAGTGTCATGAGAGGGATAGTAAGAAATCAAAGAGCATCAATCCAACATTCTTATAGCTAAACAAAAGACAAAGGCATTTTTTTTTCAAAACACAACATTTTTTATTCAAAAATCACTTAACACTAAACAACAACTCTAACATTTTTAACAATAATCCAACAATATAACATCAAACAATTTTTTCAAATCACTAACATTTTTTTCTCAATTGACAATCTACTTTAAACAGGGCTGACAACGTTGTGAATTAAATTGTGATTTCCACTTTTGGAAATCATTAGGCCATTGATGGACACTACGTTTCCTAGCTTGAGACAAAAGATAAGCATAATGGTCACAAAACCATCGATCTACTTTCACATCGTTTCTAGAAGAAGAACGAGGATCAAAATGAGTCACTAAATGTTCTAAGGAATAGCCCAGGCTGCGATGATGCAGAAAATACACACAGTACTGTCCACACACCAAGGAATCTGTGCCTTGTAATTTCACGTTATTGAATCGGGTGGTCTGAGCATTTTTTCTCATAAAGTCGATGATATCGTCTTCCAAAGGGGGTAATCCGTACGAATCGAAATATTCCACACATCCTTCTTGAGGAAAGTAGACGGCTACCTAGTGGGTTCCTGGGAGATGACTGTCGTCCGTGTTGATCACGTAAGCTTGATGGTCTTTAGGTTTGCGATGAGGGAGTTCATCTTTAGCACAGACGACAGGATTCCAAGAAGCCGTATACGAACTGTGGTTCAAAAGGTAATAAAGTTCCCAGGTATCCATTGATTTGTGTGGGTTTTTCTTCTTCTTCTTCACAAGTAATAATAAGTCGTCAATTCGATCCTGACTTTTTGCTTGAAAATGTCTGACGAATAAACGGTTATTCGTTCTGTTTCCTCACTCTGATTCAGGAGAGCTTCGATACGATGGATCTCTTGAGTGGTTAATGGTGGACAAGAATGTTCACGCAAGTCTTTATACCACTGGTGCAACACGTCTTTGTTCGAGATGAGACTCCAAGCTTCGTCCAGATACTCGTCCAATTTTTCTTCTTGACTCAACATCAGGCATTTATCGTGTTGAATTTGACTGGGATGATCGTTTTGACATCCATAGCAATTTTTCTTGATCAATTCCGTCATTTTGTCGACCAAGTGTTTGGCAAAACAGCAGACTAAATGGGCTTCTTGTTCTGGCCATCTCGATTTCATCATGATCACTTCTTCTTCTTTTTCTATGGTCTCCTCACATTTCATGTCCAAAGTTTCTCCACTAGGTAAAGAGGGATAACAGTCTTCCATGGCTTCTAATAATCTAGAATGACTTCTCTCAAACTGTTGATTTCTATCGTATTATCAAATTCTGCATACAGGATGACGTTCAACGTTACATCATCATCACCGATTCTGTTTCCAAACTGAATTTCCACACGAATCTGGCCGGATTTTATAGGGTGGAAATGTCCCTCGTCGCTGCCTTGGTCTGGAGTGAAATCGAAAGCCCACAAAGCATAACCTCCGTCATAATCGTCGTACGTAATGCCGTGACTGGTGTTGGTTCCTAACTGTCCCGTGGCTTCGTACAGGGACAAGTACGATCTCAAGTAATTCTTCTTCTCAAAGTCGGGTTCGAAAGGTCGGGTACACAAGGTCTTGCCATCGCGACTGACTTCGATTTTCTTCACGTTGAAGTGATGAAAGTTGAAAGGATTTTTAGTGAAGGCTCCTTTGAAGGCTTCATTCGAGACCATACCAACGATCAAACGTTTGGGTAGCTATCCTTGGAACAGATGATCTTCGATCATGGATTTCTGTCCCCTAGGAATAGTGAAAGTTTTCACTTCCACGCGTCGTATGGGATACTTGGCGGTCGTTCTGCTCAAAGTCTGACTGATCTCGTTACCTACTTTAGGTAACACTTCCACACGGCGTACGTAGAGTCTGGCTTCTTGGATTTTGGTTTTGTAATTATCGTCACTATCAGCTATTAAATGGAAAGCGGCACTGCTGCTATTCAGTCTCAGGCGGACATCCACCCCGTTCAGCAAATACTTTTCTTGCAACCACATGTCCAAATGCAAACGATCCATCAGTTCTAAACTTTGGTTGACTCCCATGATTCTCTTTCTTCGTTCTACAAATCCCTCATTGGTGGTTGTTTTTGATTTGGGGTCAGCTTCAAGAGCTGTTTTATCAAATTCGCCCGCTTCGTCAGGTTCCCATAGCACGCAAGCATTGAGAAGAGTATCCTTGGCATCTATTCCGTACGTCAAGAGATTTTCCAGGTACGCTCGGTAAGGGTAAGTATCCATGCTGCTGCTGACCAGTTTGTTATTCAAGTACAAGTCCACTGAGCTGAACAAAGAATGCATAAAATTGTTGACGGGAGCTACTGGCTCAGTGTCTATATCATTTCCAGTCTTATCTAGAACTTTGACTTTCAAGTACAAGTAACTGCTATTCAGATCGATGTAATCTTCGGGCTGTCCCTTGATTTCAAACTCGATGGGAGCAGAATCGGCCAATGAGGAGACGGGATGAAATTCCACCCATTGGGATTCTTGCATCGTCATCATGGTGGGGGGCATGGCAAACAGATCCAGTTCCGTCTTGGAACAAGCGCAAGACTCTCGGTGCATCATTTTTTTTTTGTCTCTTTTCTCAATAATCGAAAACGTCTAAGTCTCGAACGGTTCTTCATTTCTTGGCCTTTCTCGCTTGAAGTCTGGTGAAAGGGTGTTTTCTTCTTCGTCGTCTCTTTCTGCCTTGTCCTTGCTGAATGCCTGACTCGGTAGCGTGCAGGGCATTTATAGGTGTGTCTCGTCGGCCCAAAATGTCTTTGCCCGTTTGCAGCAAGACATTTTTGCCTGCCCTCATGAAGGCTTCTTTAGGGTTTTGTTTGTCGATGATGACATTTTGGAGAAATTCTTTGCCTTGCGTCAGTGCCGCATCTTTCAAGGCGTGCAATCCGCGTGTCACCATCGGTTTCAACACCGGGGCCACCGAACGAAAGGCCGATTTTAACATGTCTCCTAAACCGTGTCCTCGCTGTCGAGCAACCCCTCGGTACACTGGATACATGACTTACTTACGAGTCGTGAGAAAACCCTTTTCGAAAATGGAGTTTCATCGTGACTTTTCCTTTGGTGAATGGAATATTTTGTCCCAAATCTCCTTTTATAGCAATGTTGACCGTGTCCAAATACGACTTGCTGACAGGCAAATAATGAGGATGGACAAATTCCCGGTGAACGTGATAGGTGTTTCCACCTTCCTGGTCACTGGTTGTGGTACTATCCACTTTGAAAGGAATGACACGCAGTAACGGCACAGAGGTGTGTCCCACCACGTTGTACTCCACCACATCGGAGTACACAAACATCAAATTCAGTCCTTGGTTCAGTTCTACCGGTTTTCCAAAAGCTTTGTAAAAATCCATATTATTGTTGATCTTGGGGCTCATATTGTGTGCGACCATTGTTGGATGTCCACCCAAAATTTCAAACAAACTACCATTGAACCTGAAGGACAACGTTTGGATATCCTGAAATTTTGTCGAAAGTGCGTTTGGTTTTGCCAATGCGCACCCAATCTCCTACGGTCAACTCTCCACTTTTCTTGGGGACAGCTCTCGTCGGGGACGTACCGAACAGGCGTTCAAACACCAGCACTTCGTTGTAGGGAGTCACGTCTTGCGGGGCACGTCCGATGCTTCGATGGTAAGATTGGTTGTACGCTTGCACCAGGTGCGGTAAGATGTCGATGTACTTCAGAGTGTGGTGATGCGTAAAATATTTCCACATGCGTTCTTTCAAAGTGCGTTGAAAACGTTCCACGATGCTGGCTTTGGTTTCGGGATTCTCGGTGGTAAAAAAATGAATGTCACGTTTCTTCAATTCTTTTTGGAAAGCTTGGTTCAGAAATTCGGTGCCTTTGTCCGTTTGCCATCGAAGAGGGTGACGACCGCTTTGTTTCAACACCCGTTGCAGGGCTCGCACTAACTCGCTGCTCGATTTGGAAGTCAAGGGCACGACCCAGGCAAATTTGGAAAAGACGTCGATGACACAAAACAAATATTTGTAGCCACGATTGTAGCTGGCCAAATGAGAGACATCGGCTAAATCGGCTTGCCATTGATGATCGATGCCTTCCACTCGGGTGCGACTTCTGGCAAACTTGCGTCGAATGGGTTTGTGTAAAGTGTAGGTAGCTTGTTCTTGTAACCATCGTTGCACTTGAGGTAAACGGAGACTTTTCAGTCGAGTTTTGGCAGCACGATACAATTTTTGAACTCCTGCGTAACCTGCAGGATGCGAGGGATCGTAGTAAATGCTGGCTAAGACTTTTTCCATTTTTTTATGTTGGTTGGTGTCTTAATAAGGCACCCACTCTTGGAAGAGGCTACTCTTTTTCTCTTGGGGTATTTTCTTGGATTGCAATGCTTTGCGTGTGCGACCGGCAATAGGTGTTGAAGAGGAGGAGGATGTCTGAGCGGGGGATATCGGTTCTTGTTTCACTTCTGTCTTCACTTTCTTTTTCTCTTGTGATGAAGAAGGGGTGGCCATCATCTTTTTAATCCATCCAATTCTGGAGGTAGGTGGTGTTGTTAACTTGCGTACTTTTTCTGGTGGAGTTTGAAACCCTTCTTCTTCTTCTTCTTTTCCTTTTTCCGTCTTGGTCACTGGTACTGGTGGTACTGGTACTGGTGGTACTGGTACTGGTACTGGTGATGATGCTGGACTTTTCATCAAGGTCTTAAAATCTTTCAGAGTGGGTAGAGCTGTTTCGTCTAAAGCTTTCTGGTGAAAGAGTTGCAATCGTTGCAAGAGTTGACCGTACTTTTGCGATTTTTCTGTTTCGGACAAATCTTGGCGATCCATCAAGGACTGCAATTCGTGTTGTAACTGGGACATTTCGCTCAAATTGGGATTGGGAGGTAAATGCGGGGTGCGTTGTTCTTGCCACCGATGGCATTCCATCCATCGTTTGTAAGGCACTAAAGCTAGTTTTCGTCCTTCCATGGGGTTGTCAGGGGTCGATTCTGAGATCTTGGGACTTCCGAGGGCCTTTTTATCTTGCTCCCACCAGTCCTCCCAACATGGTTCACAAGACTCCTTTCAGTATGGGGCCTAACAAGAGAGGCAAAATGCCTCCACGTTGGACCAACATCTTATTTTTTTGATAAATGGGAATTTTCTTACGAACCTTTTTCCGAAGAACGTGACGATGTTTGCCTAAGCATTGTTTCTGGTGTTTGGACAAAGGGATCGTGCCTTTCAAAACGTTCAAACAACATTCGCACACGGTATCGATGACCTCTTTGGAGGCCGTTTGAATGAGTTTTTTTCGTAGGGGTGGAGAAGCTTTGGACAGGACAGATAACATGTCCCCATGTTTAGCTAAACGTGGTGGCAGTCCTTTCCTTTTCTTTCCTTGGGGTTTTCTGGAGGGTGACATCTTTGCTTGTGGGTTCCGGGACATTCACCGAACAGACACTAACGTCGATGACTTAACACACACCCTTTTATCTTTTTTTTTGGGACTATCGCTTTGTCATAAAGGTGACAATGTTTTTCCCAAAATCGCCAAGGAATCCTCCCCTTTGTTGACGCCTCTTTTTCTTGGAACGACTGTGTCTTTTCTTAGGGTAATGTCGATGCTTGGCTAAGCGCTTTTTCGGATGACGCGTCTGCCTTTGTCTCTTTCTTTTTTGGCTTCTTGGAGGTGACATCTTTTACAAGTTCACTGATACCCCTACTTGGTCACAGGCCTTTTTATACTGGAACGCGTCGCCACTGATTGTCTTTACGTCGTATCAGTTTGAGGACAGGCATGACACGTCGTGCAGGGGTACGTAACGGACTAAATCGAGCCAGTTCTTGCTTGGACAAATCCAGTAAACTTTGTAACATGCCCGATCTTTCTTGGACTTTGATTTTGGGAGAAGGTACTTTGTGAGCAGCAGCCACTGCCACTAAATTGGAGGGTCCTGCCACTGGGGAAGTTCTTTTGGGGGTCATCAACGGAGAAGTTCTTGGTGTGATCAACGTCTCCAAGTACTCTTCAGTTCTGGGTGTCATCAACGGAGAAGTGGATAAACATGAGGCTGCCGGAGACGCAGTCACCGCTGTGGCAGGTCGTGGTTTGCGAGTGTAAGGTTGCGTCCTGGCCGAAGTGCCTCTCTTGCGACTAGTTTTCTTCTGTGGGCTTTTCTTTTTCTGGGTACTTTTTTTCTGTTTCTTTTTCTGGGGGCTTCTTTTCTTTTTCCGGGGTGGTGGTGGTGTCTGGTCAGAGGAGGGTCCTGCCACTGGAGAAGTTCTCATTGGGGACCTGGTCTTTTTCTTTTTCTTCTTGGGACTTCGTTGGACTTTTGTCTTGGGGATAACTTTGGGGGCATTAGGATCCCATCTTAAGAGTGAGCGAATGATGACCCCTCCTAGAGTACCGCTCCCTCCAGGTTTCAAAATGATTTGTTTTTTGGTTTGAGTGTCGATGCGGGGATCGGCCAGTTGGACCAAAGCGACTTTGTTTCGATCGAAAAAGCGTTTGGTTTGATGAGGAATCTGAATGATTCCTTGGAGTAATTGACGTGCCGTCACCGTGAACCATCGTAAGACTTCTTTGAGACTAGCTTCTAAGACACGGGCTCGTGTTTGTGGATTTTTTTCTCGACTGATGCCATACAAGGCACGAATCAATTTGACGAGAAGATGCGACTGAAGGGACATCATGTTCACATTGTGTGAGACAGACGAAAAAGGGTCTGAGGTGTTTATAGATTTTTTTATGGGGAGTGAAATGAAGTCGAGGACGGAGACGTGTACAGGACAGGCCCTCCGTCTTGGCACCAGTGGTGAAACAAGTGGGTACGAAATCACAAATCCTCGGGAGTCGTAGGTTTCAAATCGACGAGTAAATAGGCGTGTGGCGTTTGAGTGGCATCGTCTTACGCCTGAGTCAGCCAAGGCGTTCCTAACTGTTTGGCTAAGACTTGCACTTGCGATTTATCTCGAGGGCTTTTAAACAAGACCACGTAATGCGCATTGAGACTGATGGTGCGATGGGCTTTACTTTGTTGAAACAAATTTTGGGTGATGTAAACGACACTGGCATTACGGTGATGCCCTTTGCGCGTGAACCACAATTTAATTTCTTCTTCGTCTTCTCCTAACATGTCGTCGAAAATGACCAAATGGGTTTGACGGGAGTCAGAGACGATGCCGTCGTCTTCTTTAGGAATGCCTTCCACAAACACGATGGAATCTCCTTGACTTTCTCGCAAGAGGCTGTACGCCGATTGCCACTCTTTGTAACACCACACGATCCGTTGAGGGGGTCGATCGATCAAATGATGTTTATGTTCGATCAAACGTTTGACGAATTCGGTTTTGCCAGAACCGCTAGGTCCAGCAATGAGCATGTTAAAGGGATGGTGAAGATACAAAGCCTCCCAACTGGCACGATCTAAGTGTTCGTCGATGACTTTGACAGTAGAGGAAGAGGGAGCAGAGACAGTAGAGGTAGCCATGGTGTGAGAAATGTCACTTGTGACACGAAAACAAACAAGACAAGAGTTTATATACTTTTTCAGAACACGTTTATTGAATGTTTTTTTTTCAAACATGAATACGAAAGACAAAAATACATAAAAGCCAAAGGCTTAAGTACAAGGATAAAAGGCACATGATAACTATGAACGTGGAATAAAAACAAGTGTCTGTACAACAACATGTTTTGGGTAATGTTCTAACCAGTTCAACAGGGGGTAAGGTCACACAAGTGTCCTCCCGAAAGGGTCTTTCAGGTCTGTCCACGACAGTCCTGTCCTGGGTGACGGGTTCTTCTGGCACCGTCACTAACACGGGTTGAAAAGTAACTTTTTTCCTTGAACAACTCTCGTGCATACTGGGCCACTTCTTGGGTCCAAGCCTCAAAACCCCATTCTTTCCAGGCACGGACATCTGTCCAGTGGGGATGTAAGTCGCAAGCTACACACACATCGTCATACAAGTCTTGGGTAGCTAAAAGTTGACGAATCTTTTTTTCCTGTTGAGGTCGAGAAGTATCCAGATGAAAACGCAAGGCTTTGAGCAAAAGGAGTTTTTCGTGACCATTTAAGGCCATTGAGGTGGTAAGTACTGGTCGTAAAGAGTCCACAAAGAATCGGCTGGTAAACAAAATCCCAGAAAACAAGTCACTAAGACACACACCACTTGTCGTCCCAAATTGAACGGATACAGTTGTTGTAATAATTGATGGTAATGATCCACGGTTTGAATATGGTCATTGAGTTCCTTCCACGGAATCTGTTGAATGATATGTGACATAATCCGTGGCATGGCAACTTGATTTTATAGTGTCTTTGTTTCGGAAGCAATAAAGGTAATTTCTAACCAAACACGTTCGTTCTCCAGTAGGGAATTTAAATGTTACATACTGTAACTGAAACGTCAGAGTTTGTCTAGATGTTTCGTCTTTTTCTAAGCAGATTCCATGTAACAAATGTTGGTAATCCTTTAACTCGTCTTCCTCAATACGTTGCAGTAAGTGAATCTCGAAGTAACCAAAATTACGAACGTCTGGTCCATCATCATCATCATCATTTATACACTGAAAGTGTTCAACAAGGTCCGACCAGTGAAACAATTTCTGACGAATCAGTCCTCTTATACCATTCAGGTACCAGTGGTTAAAGATCTGGTGACGTAACGGATGCAATTGTTCTTTACGTTTCACTTGTATTTTGACCAGCTCTCGGTAAATCCTTTCTCTCAACTCCTCAGGCAAGCCCAAAATGTTCTCTTGTAAAGTATCCATAAGTATATACACTGTTTTTGGAATCGTTGGGTGGTGGCCAATAGCCTCGTTTAACTTTGTGCCTAATGTAATATCCACTCATAATCAGTCTTCTTGTACTTTGGAACATAGCATAATTTAAAAACGGATGAATCACTTTGAGTTTGCGTTTCACTTGTATTTTGATCAGTTCTCGGTAAATGCGTTCTTTCAACTCCACAGGCAAAGCACGAATGTTCTCTAGCAAAGTATCCATGAATAGGTCATACTAAATCCTCTTTGGTCTGACACAAGAAATGTACTCTTTGCACAAACATGGTTTTACTTCAGTGTCGAATTTAAATCGTTGAGTCACTAATCTACACATTACAATTCGTTCACAAGTTTCCTCTTTCACCAAGTTGACATTGTGTTCAAGATGTTGGTAATTCGTTAACTCTTCCTCTGGAATTCGATGCAGTACGTTTACAATGATGTAGGTAGAATCGTCCATACCAAACCAATCCTTTTTAAAACTAGAGGATCGTTGATCAATGTCTGTCCGATGGAACACTTTCAATTGAATCAATCCTTGTATAGCCTTCAGGTACCAGTGGTTCAAACACCGGTGACGTAACGGATGCAATTGTTCTTTACGTTTCACTTGTATTTTGACCAGCTCTCGATAAATGCGTTCTCTCAACTCCACAGGCAAAGCACGAATGTTCTCTTGTAAAGTATCCATGAACAGATGATGGTAAGAAGTTACTTCAATGTCTCGGTCCCACTAAGGGTAAGTAATGACAATTCGGTGACCATCGAGCATGTTCTACGTAGGCCGAATCTTGCGGTTCCAAGTGGTGAAGTGACACACCGCAACTGAAGCACTTGACTTTATCTCCTTCGCCCAAGTAGAAAAATCCGGCTCTGGCTAATTCTTCGGGGGTCGGTCCTCCTAGATACTTAGGCCATTTTCCTTTGAACGATTGAAAACGATTTTCAAAGTCGCAGTATTCCGACAAATGCACAGGAAACGAATATTCGTCTTTCACAGGTTCGTTTCGATGAGGGTTGAGTGACATGGGTAGGAGTTTGCTCAGGGCTGGATGACATCCGTAGGGGGGTAGACGTGAAGGTGAACATTCCCCTTTAAAACGAAACCCAGTAAAATGTCCAAGAGGACGAGCGGCATCACTTTCGCATCCCTCAGGTTTGACACGCACAGCATCACTTTCCATGATAGGGGTAGGGACACTAAAGTTCCCATGATGCTTTACGCCATCGCTCAGGTCACAAGGTACAGCATCGTACCCATCGCAAGGCTCACAATCGCATTCCACTTCAGAAGCCTCACACTTGAATTGTGCCTTTCTAAACAACTTGTTCTGTGTTTCTCTGAAAGTATTCATCTTGTTTGCTCGGTCTTGGTAGTCACAATGAACTATCGATCTTGCCTAGGGTTCCTTTTTATATACAGACCAATACCGACCATACGGTAAGGTGAAATGATTGGGAAGTCGCACTCGCTTCTGGTACACGATTTGATAGACTTTTTCCAAGGGTCGACTGACGATGTGGTGAGTGGGTAAACGTACAATCTTGTTCGGTTGATAGGTGGTCACTTTAAAGTTTCCATCCTCTCCCGATTGCAAGGCTTCTTTCAATACCCCAAAGTTGACCACTCGACTGGTACGATGATTCAGAGTCAGTCCTTTCACTTTGCACGTCGTGTGCACTTCTCCTTGTTTGTCACGGTATTCGTAGCCGTAATTTTTGGGACCACCACTGACGAAACTTAGAATCTTGTCGTCGGGATGCTCGTCTGTCCAGGCTCCTAAACGGTCTCCTTCGATGTCAGGGTGATGTTGAATCGGGTGATGGATGTAAATGCAACTGTCCGTGTCAAAGTACAGGACGCGTTCTTCTAACAGTTCTAAAGCTTCGTACAATTTTAAGCGAGCATGCGCTGTCACGTAAGCCGCAATGATGACATTTCCAAAAGGGTCGTCTTGTACAAAGTCCAGATCTTCTTCGTAATTGACCAAGATCAAATCCTCTCGAACGACGTCCACGTGTTTCATGTATTTGGTTTTGTCGTGAATCATCTGGAAGTAGCGGGAAGGTTCTGTCAAATATTCCGTCTTGGGTAAACACGGTCGTTGTGCCATTTTACCCCACAAGCAATTTAACATCACTTTGGCAAACGATCGCCTGCCTTCGTTTTTTTCGATGTGGTCTAAAGTGATGCCTTCTTGTTCATAGTATTTCTCTTTGAATTTTATTTGGTCTTCGGGAGTGTGACACCAGGAAGGATAGCCGCTGCCTTCTTGCTTCAGTTTCAAAAAGGCATCCACGTAGTCAGCGAAAATGCCTTTCTGACTGGGATCACCCTTGTGGTATTGTTGTGTCTTGGGAAAGTGGCAAATTTCGTACACTTCTAACAGTTGGTATCCTATGTCCAGAGCTTTGAACAATTCTACGCTGACCCAGGTTCCCGTCAAGGCCCGTTCTTCCTGGCTCTGCTGACAAGGCTGATCTTGGTTGCACGTTTCGGCACAAGTACGGCACAAGGGAAACATCAGTTTGCCTTGACAATGGTGAGGTAAGACGGGATGGTATAGGTTCGTGGGAGGCAGAACTTTACACTTGATCAAGCCTTCGTATTGTCGAATGTTGACCAGGTCGATGTGTTCCGTGAACAATTGCGGGTGCCCTACAGGAAAGCGACAATATTTGCACACGTAGGGATACAGCGAACACACGTCCAAGTATTTGACTTCTTCTCCTTTCTCTTCGTCGGCTTGGTACAGCAAACAGGTGGCATTGGTCCTTCCTCCGTACAAACTATCCCTCGGGTTCAGCGGGTCCATGAACTGGTAACTTTCCACGAGGCGTTTAAACTCGGGATCGGTTTTCATACGGTGATCGTACTCGTGTTCCCACATTTCCACCAATTGGTATCCTTCCTGTTCCAACTTTAGGCGTCGCTGACAAGTGTCCTGGTACAGGTCTTCCATGGTCCGTTGTAAAAACTGATTTTTAGTGTCACGGTCAGGGTAACAGACGGGACATCCGTGAAATAAGCAACCGTTAAACTCGCACACGATCTTGGGGTTTTCTAAGTCCCAGCCATCGACCGAATACGTTCCGACGGTTTTTTCGCCTCCTCCGTTGCGGGCATGTTGCATCCACTCGTCTTCCTTGTCGCACAAGTAATGTAACCAGCGTAGGGCTTTGACCGAGTATTGACGCTTGACAAAGTGGGTCGTTTGAGGGCTGATGACAGCCACGGTGTTTTCAGGCATGAATCGTTGTCGATACACTAAGGAACACGCTTTGGCAATGGTGCAAGCTTCTTTCAAAGGATCGACCCCTCCGTGTTCCATGAACAGTTCTCGAAATTTTCCACAGCAACGCCGTAAAATGTCCACGTCGGAACGACAATACTTTAGCATTTCTTCCTGAAAGTCGAAAGGGTCCGAGGCGTGAGCCTGGTACCAAGCGTAGAAATCTTCTCGTTGTTCGGTACGCATGTTGTCGGGGTCGTAATAGTGAGCCTCAGGCAAATGGGGTAGAACGGCATGTTGATTGGCTTCCGTATTGAAAAAGTGTGGAAAATAACTTTTAGCCATTTCTGTCATTCCAAACGTTTTAGGCATTCGACTCAAAGGCATGGCCAAGTAACTCATCGAATCTTTAAACTGCACTTGTCCCACTTGCATGAAAATGATTTTGGCTCCGTTCAAAGTCACTTTAGGACGTTCGGTGCCATGTTCTGTATAGTACCTCAAAAGAAACTGTCCATCGTATCCGGAGAAATTGTGAGCCATCACTGTGGCATGACGATGACAATCTCCGTAACGTTCGATGTCCTCTTGGCTCCACGTCTTGTCAATGGGGTCTAAGATCCATCGAGCGAAATCGGCTAGCGTGTTCGGTCCCCAAAAGATTTTTTCACGCCCTCCAGGAATTTTGCTGCAGTGAGGGCAATAACTGAAGATAGGTTCTTGAATGCACTTCTCGCACGCTCGATGAGCCACGCAGAAATTAGGAATGTGAATGCCGGTCTCTTGCATGCATTCGAAATCGAAAAAGATGAAATTGCCTTTCTTCTTGTGACCGTCCTCTTTCTCTGGTGGGGGTTGGTATTTTTGCACGTAACATTGGTGTTCCAAGTCCACGATGTGGTGACAGATGTGACATTTTTTCTTTCCTCGACATACGTGTGCCTTGGTACTATTGGTAAGTATGCCTTGTCCACACGTAGGGCACAATCTCAGGAGTTGACAAGCACATTTCTTCTGTGAACCTTGTGTTCTCAGATGTTGTTGGTAACAGGTAGGGCTGACAAACGTGCGCAGACAAGTTGAACAAGGCACTGGTTCTTCGCTCAGACAGGGTGGAGAGGCCAAACATCCTGAGCATTTCCATCCACAATGTTTGTGTTGCTCTCGATTATTATAACCATAGTCACATTTCTCACAATAATAAACATATCCCAGGAATCCGGTGATACTGGTAATGGTATCGAAATGGTCATCGTGATGATAGACATGAATGTATTTTCCGTCCTTAAAATGTTGGCCTCGAAACAACAGAGGCCCGCGCATTTCTTGAGGGTGCACTTTCAAGGTGTAGCGTGGAGCTAGGGCATCTTGCAATTTTTGCATCTCAGGAATGCCACAGGGTGTGTCTTTGGACAGGCCAGCTTGTTGCAACAGGAGTTCTGCTTCGTTTCGTTGTTTGGTTCGGTTCGATTTTCGAATGTTCTCCCAGGTTCTTTTCCATTCTACCGTGTCGTTCTTGTTGGCATAGGTTCGTCCCACCACGATGGCACGGGCTAAACACATCTGGTCTTGAGGGTTGTTAATTCGGACGAGACTTGTTTTGGTGTTGCGAAGTTCGTCCACCAATAACATCTTTTTGCGTCCTGTCCCTTGAGGAAGAGAGACGTGAGCCATTTTCAGTGTGGCTTTACCATCGGTGATGTCAAACTGGTCATTAGATTGTTGTACGTGTTGAATCTTGTCCATGACTTTGGAAGGGGTTAGTTCTGCGGGTCTGCTAAACTCGATCCAAACAGGGGATTTCAAACCGTCGTGATCTATGGATAGTGTCAAGCGATCGTCTTCTTTGGGTTGACATTGTCGCTTGAGTGCGGTGAGCAAAGAATCCCACATCTCGGTGATGAACCCTTCTGCTTTCTCCAAGGGTACGTCGGCCTTGAAATCTTTAAACTTCACCGTGTAGGTGTAAGCCGTGGTTCTAAATTTTCTAGAGGAGCGCTTTTCCGTCTCTCGAATGGAATAGTATTTTTCAGGGTTGTCTAAGGTTGACGAACTTGGTTTAGAAGTTTCAAATTCTGGTTCACTCATGTCCTCTTCAAAATCACTGGCATGAATTTGTGCCAAGATTTCAGCTCTGGTACGAGGCGATAGATCACGTTTCTGCCTCTTACTTTCTTCTTCTTCTTTCTTCTCGAATGAATGGGATCGTTTCATCTTGAGTGCAAAACGTCAAATGACTCAAGTTTAAACACCATAGACTAATTTATAGTCATGGCAGACCAACGTATATAAAAGGGTGTGTGTCTTGTCCTTTCACTATTCATTTCACTCTCAAGCCGAGTACAACGATGGAAGAGACTAACCAAATCGAACGTTTCGTCAGAGCTTTGCGAGGGGTCATTAGAAAATTCTCTTCAGATCAACCCACGGACTACTCTCCTTCCTTTCGAGATAAAAGTCAAGATACTTGCTATATCTGTCAGAAGAAAGGGCATTGGTCTTCAGAATGTCCAGACCGTCAAAAAAGAAAAAAAACAGGGGCTAAAAAAGACAAAAGTCAAGATACCTGTTATTATTGTAAAGAAAAAGGACATTGGTCTCCAGATTGCCCAAAAAAGAAACAAGAGGAATCAGAAGAAAAGAGGAATTCTTCAGAAGAAGAAGAGAGGGATTCTTCAGAGGAAGAGAGGGATTCTTCTGAGGAAGAAAGAAGACAGGTGAAGAAAAAGAAACAGGAGAAAAAAAGAAGAAGGGAAGAAAGCGAGGAGGAGGAAGAAGAGGAAAGGAGTGTGACGGTGAAAAAATTCAAAAAACAGAGAGACTAAACAAGGAAACAGAAGAAGTTAATGAACTTTTTATTAAAGTGTTGAGTTGTGAATTGTGAACTGGATTGTAAAAAATGGATAAAAGAATAAATGAATGATATAAGGTAAGTGTCTTTGAGTTGTGATTTTAAAATAAGAACGTACACTCACGCACTCATACACAGAAACGTACTATAAGGGTAAAATGTTTGGGTTTTTTTTTTTTGAGTGATTGGCAAATTGAAATTGTATTTCTTTTCGAGAAATGTGGGTAGCCCTGAAAAGGGCCTTTTTTATGGTGTAGGGTTGAGTTTAAGCAATCAACTTTAACTGCCTTAAGCCTTTGCCACGGCCAAGGCCTACTTCTGGACTGCGTAATGTTGATGATGATTGGGTTGAAATCACTAAGGGTGGTACGGTAGGCTTAGTCACAGGGTTGACGTGTTTAGCTCGGGAAGGTCGTATTCTCTTCGGTCGTAATAAAGAAGTCTGATACATTTGTTTCAGACTTCTTAACTCCGCTAAAATGTCCAACAGTACCGTGACCGTTTGATTTTCACCCTCTTGTTTCTTTGCTGCTACTTCTTCTTGCTGTTGTTGCTGTTGTTTTTTTCTTACTGCTGTAGGAGAAAAGCTTGTTCCGCTTCCTTTTGTCGTTGTATAAATTTCTCCAATTCTTCTTTCTGTCTCTGTCTAAAATTCTCCACTTGCGGTAATGAAGAAGGTAACGCAGGCTCCGGAACAAATTCTTGCGAGGAGAGAAAATTCACAAAATCCCAATTCACCTCTTCTGAAAGTAAGTCCGGGTTCCCTTGGGCAGTCTCCCCTGTTGGTGCACCCCAATGGATCGTTTTCTGAATTTCCGTCATGTTGAATCACTGTCGCATAGACTGACTGCACACAAGCGCTAGCGAATCTATATAGACCACGTGATGTCACAGACTGCTCTCTTCGGATTGGATGCGGGCTGACTGAATTTTGTAACGCGTGCTCGGATTGGTGAATGAACTCGATCCGTTTCAATCCTACCTCTACCTATAAATAAGCGCAGTTCACTGCATTGATTCACCTGTTCTCGTCGCTTCAAGATGTGGACCGATGTGCAATCTTCTACGCTTGTGTCTTCCATGATGTTCAGGACGGACATGCTCATGTATGTCCGATCCAAGTGGACCGTTGTCCACAGGACAAACACCAGCCTGTGGATACGTAGGATCTACGTTGAAAGACAAGGATGCCTGAAAAGAGTGCTGATTTACGGGCCAACAGTGAGACGCAGCCTAAGGACAAGAAGAAGACCAATGCGGTGCCATTTATGTTAATGAATACATTAACATAAACCCAAAGGCCCTTTTCAGGGCCCCCATATTTCTCGAAAAGAGATAGCCTTTCAATTGCCTACCCCTTTTTTAAATTTAAATTTAAATTTAAATTTAAAAAAAAATTTAAAAAAAAAAAAATCCCATATTCAATTCCCCCTTGTCCCTAGACAAACCCAAACTCTATTCCCATGTTAATTTCCCTTGTCCCTAGACAGACCCAAACTCTATGTTAAATTCCCATTGTCCCTAGAGTGACCCACGATTTTTCTCCATGTTAAATTTCCATTGTCCCTAGAGTGACCCAGGGCTTTTTTTAATGCTAAGTCCCATTGCCCTAGGGTGACCCACTTTACTACTAGCGAATAATTGTTAGGCACAATGGATACAATCATAGATCAATGGGCATGTGGATAACCTGTGCAGATAAGTGCAATTGAAAGTTTTTTTTAAAAAATGTAGAAGATAATGTAGGAATAATAAAATAGTGGCAAATCAACGACACTAACAACACAAACATATTTATAAAATATATATAAAAAAACCAGTTGCAATTAAACTGAATCTGAAAGAAGCATTTTATTTTAGTTAATTATGAAGCATCATTCATGATGATATTCTGTATTATGGAAAACGCTTAGAAGTTGCCCCTGATGATGAAATCCTTCTGTTAACTTTCCTTAATCAAACAAATCATTTAAAAATAAAATAAATAATTTTCACTGCGAACTTTATTTCTATTGCGTTAAAGTTTTGTACAATCCCAAAATTCGGCAATGAACATTGTTTAATATGATAGTTTCCATTTGCTGACGACGATTGCATACTCTCTCAAAAGAGCACGTTTCATTAAATTATTATCGTCAGTTATGAAAATTAATTCTATTTTCTGTTATGCAATTCGAACAGATATGTATGCATTTGATGATTAAAAACTTCTTTTGATTTTTTCAATGAAAAACAAATAAAAACAAAAATAATTTCCATTGCTTATTTTATTTCCATTCCGTTCCATTTCTTTTTAATTGCGTATTTTAGTCATACCTATATATAATTCACTAATTACATTCCACAATAGCTGGACCGTTTATCAGAGTTATTTTATGAATGGTGAGCTGTATACTGTTTTATTTGTTGGCACTTTAAAGGCTTTAATGAGATTCCGTATCCCCAATAGTGTGGGTGTTTAGTTTTTTGTACCAAATCAAAAAGAATTTTAAGGAAACAAAGTATTTATTATTCTTGTTCAGGGGTTGCTCATTGCTATTTGCATTGTATTATTTTACGATATGTCGTACTCACAATGTCCCTGGAGCTGGTCCCTTTGTTTTTCCTTCCCGCTATATTTCTTTATGACATACTTCCTTCCTCAGACACTAGGTCATGTGACTGGTTTTTATAACATGATCCTTAAATTTAAGTGATCTTGACCAAGGATCAGTTTATTGTATTGTGTGTTATATGTGTATGCTATATTGTTTTAATCATGTAATATCGTGTTTGTGTTCGGCATGCCCATTTTATATATTTTAATTTGCATCACATTTTTTATCTACTTTAATCTACAAAAAAAAGAAGAAAAAAGTGTAAGGTATAACATTTGTATAAAATTATGTGTTGTGATGGTTCTCCGGTTTCGGTCTAGTAATTATTTTCGAATAGTGACGAGACCGGTGTTTTGGGAGAGAGAGAGAGAGAGAGAGAGAGAGAGAGAGAGAGAGAGAGAGAGAGAGAGAGAGAGAGATTTTCTTCATTTCGTCGCTGTATACCTATGTAGTTCCCCAGTCTTTTCCCCATAGTAATTGTATACTGCGAGAGGGGATAGAAATCACTCATGCGTCATGATTAATAGAATTAAATACAAAACACTTGGCAAAGACGGATTCGTTAGTGACGATATTAGTTATTTTCTTGTCCAGCGGCTTAATTACCTACCGGATGCAGTAAATACCTAAGACGAGAGGGAGGTTAGCGAAAAGGTCCATGATATTAAGCTCAAACAGTGTATGTTTCCACTACGTCAACAAACAACACATTTTACAATAAAAATTCAGCTATAATAAACATTAGAATAAAGGCACTTTTACACAAGGTCAATTAAAGGAATCGCCAAGAAATTAGACTGAGTGGTGAAACCATCAGCTTTTGCTTCATTTGAACGGGATATATAGTGCTAAAAATGCATATGGATTGAACATTAATATGGCAGACTGGTCTCTAAAGGGAAATGTAATGTCAAAATTGTCCATAGGCTTAACATTAGTTTCATATTCTAGCATCAAATGTGACTTTATAAATGACCAGTCTGGCCTAAATCACGAAAAATACCTGGTTTCTAACTGTTAATGTATTAAAAAATATCCATATATTTAGCATCTAACGGCGATTGTAATGATAAAGTATCTATTTAGAAATTAGTATAGTACATAGCCTCTAACGGAAGATGTAATGTTAAAATTACATCTACTGGTCAACACAAATACATACTGACCAGTACCCACGCTTACTAGTAGGCACACAGGAATACTGATCAATATGACCATCTATTGACTATAACCCGCAACTACTAATCAGTACCTACTCATACATAATCTTACGAACCGGCATTCATGCTTACTAACCGATTCATAGTGTTATTGAAAAGTACTCACATCTACTAACCTACTTCCGTGTTCACTAACTAATACACTGTCTTACTGATCAGCATCCACACCTACTGTTCAGCACCGACCAATACTAACTAATACAAAATTAGTGTTACTGACTAGCACACACATCTACTGACAGGCACAGGCACCTACTGAACGTAACCCACATATGTTTTCCAACACATTGTCGTACTGACCAGTACCTATATCTACTAACCAACATCCACGCTTACTAATCACCACAAAGTATTTCTAACAAAGTATCTACATCTGCTGACTAGCATATACATCTGCTTAGCATAATCCGTACCTACCGGTCAACACACAGTCATAATTCCAGCACCCACATCAACTAATCAGTTATGATGCATACTAACCAGTTCACAGTATTACAGATCAGCACCCGTACCTACCGACCAGCTCTCAAGAATTCTAGCCAATACACAGTGTTAATGACTGGCATCCATACCTATGAACAAATGTCTAAGTTTAAGTTGTAAATTTAGTGGAAAATTAATGAGGATTGACACCTATATTTTGGACATACAATCATTCACTATCGCCATCCAACATTTCCCCTTGTACTTAATTAAATGACAGCGGAAGGTAAATCATCTGTACAGAATACTGCTTTTTGGCTAGATGTTTATATCCGAAGAGTGAAATGACTATAGTTATTACGAAACAGTCTCAAAATTTAGCGGAGATTAGAAAGATTATTAGGGATGCGCACATTGTCGGTGAACGTTTCCTCCTTTATCGTTAGAACTCATTACAGAATCAACTCTAAAGGGAATGCCTCTCAGAAACGGACGGAGCAGCTGTGTTTTCCACCATGTCCTACTCGTCGACATTGTAGTGCACGAACATCAGATTTAGTGTCTTCCTTCAGGTCAATGAGGTATTAACACTATTTGAATAAATTTGTTATTGTTGCTATTCATGATGATGATGAGGAGGAGGAGGAGGAGGATAAGGAGGAGGATTAAGAGAATGATGATGATGATTTGACATCCTTTACTGGAGAAGGATTTGTGTTTCCACTCAAAACGACAAACAAACTTGGAAACAATTTGTTGAACAGCGTTTTGCTTTCTAACATATCCGTTGTAACACGACGAGAGGCTGGATGGTACCATAACACATCTATCTGGTTTTATTGAGTGGGAGTACTTTGGGAATGTGATGCTTAAAAACATTCCAAATCGTATTGAAGAGATGTCGATCACTAAAATAATATCCTGAAGAATTTCTCATGTCATACAGATTCAATCGGTTTTTGCTCATTGTAGTGTTTTATTTTATTAATTGTCATGATCATATTTATTCATTGAGTATTTCAATGAGGAAACTCGTTTGATCCTCAGTATTAGCTCAACCTTCAGTGGAATTAATGGTTTTTATCAGAGTCACTTCCCAACGAGCTTCGTTGTCCAGTTGTATTGTGCTTGAGGTAGTTTTGCCCTGAAACAACACATACTGTTGTTGGGAGACACATTCAGAGATATGTCACTAAGTGAATTCAAATAAAACGAATTATTCGTATTTCAATTGTTCTTGCCTTCTGAAACGACAAAATGACTCCTCAACGGTTGGAAAGAGTTGTTGTGGTTTTGATTCTACAGTTAATGCCTTTGTCGCTGCTGTTCATACTGCCGGTATATTTTCGTAATGGATTGGGAAGAAGATAGTCAAAACAACTGTGGAGTAAAATGGTCCACAATTAATTATCCTCTTCTTGCTCAAGTAACACAATGCACCATACTGATGTGACAGAAAAGTCTATCTGAGTTTAGGGACACCTCCTGTTGTTGTTGCTCTTGTTTCTGGGGCTCGTGGAGAGATGCTGCGGAAAAAGGTGACAACGTATTCAAAGAAATGTATATGAATTCTTCCTTTTATAGACAGTGGCTTACGATACTGCAGTCCAAAGATAGAATCTGTGTGGGTATCCTTTCCAACATACTTTGACTTCTTGGACTCGATACATTCCCACCTTATGTGTTCTTTGATCGAGAATGATTTCGATATCGCGCAAGTTGTCGTTTTTTTTTTTTAAAAAAAATGAATGTGTTGTATTTTGTAAATTGCTGATGGACAAATATAATCCGTTTGTCTGCTTGCCATCGCAGAAGGCTTCAGCCACTTCGTTTCAAAGCTTGCACTAACTTGGAACCTTTTTTCAATGTCAAAGTCAGTTTGGAAAAAATATTAATGACACAAAAGAACTAATTGTGACTTCGATAGTATAAAGCAAAGCGACACATTCATTTGTTTAATGCGGATAACCCTGAAACTAAACGTGTTAAAAGAACCTCGAAAGAATGAATATGGAAATATTGTACGCATCAATTATTCCATTTGTTATGACTGGACCGAAGTTTCTGCAATCTGATTGGATATAAACAGTCACGCGATAGTAACAAAAACTTTCTTATACATTGGTAAATACCGCGGACTACTTTTCGTTCCCAGTTACCAGGTAATTTGTGTAAAAGTTTATCTATACCAACGTCTTATATCAGAACAATAACAATCCCCACCCACCCACTAATGTGATTTCCGACTAATATGTGCAACTCCTGATTAAAATCGCCCATTAGCAGTTTAAACAATGTAATTGCACAGTTGTTCCTGAACTTCAACACTCACCATTTTTTAAAAGAAAGCATATGGCAGACTTCAAAAGCCAATCTTAAAAAATTATTGCATTTTGCTTCAACGATGTTTAACAAGCCGTTATTCAAGGTCTGGGTCATATATCGATTAAAGGGTTTCGCTAAAAGTGGACACGACTTCGGTTTTGAAAGATCTCAATGCGTAAAAAGCAAGAACAACGAATAATATAACAACACATGCCATACGCATTAAAAAAGAAATAGTCTGATTTAAACAGCATCAACCAATTTTTTATATTAAAATAATGATAATAACAACCTTCTTATATAACTGGCTTGACCCCTTCTGACACAATACCCTGTATTACTATATCAACAACCAACGACTCTTGAAAAGCGAAGATCGAGCTATGTATTATGTTGCAATGAAAAGGCTAATAAAGAAAAACTTCGGGCTACATAATGTTTTCTTGATGAAATCTGCTGATATGATGACAGAAAAGAAGAAATTTGGAATTATAAGGACTGAATGATCATGATTGGGGATTTATCGATGTTTAAATTTTACCTATTCATTCACAAAGTTAATATAAAGTCCTTCTGACTTTATTTACTTTATGAGTGATTAGGTAAAATTTACACATCGATAAATAGCCAACCATCATCATTTAATTATAATTCTATAATATATTCTCAAATATATCAACGTGTTACCAAGTCTGGTGAAATAGTACAATAACTCGTACCATTGCAGTATCGGATGTGCCCCAGAGGAAGTGTCACCTTTAAAAGAAGCGGGAGTTTTTGGATCCATTGTTTCGAACTTCTGAGACATCAAAAACAAAAATAGTGTTAAACACTGCAAATTGGGTAGGCATCTGAAAAGGCACCAGAATTGCTTCGTTTCACATGACAGGTGCATGGACTCGCCAACCTGTCTATCATTTGGAAGGCACAAACGGAGAGGTACTTAAAGGGACCTGTAACAGGCCCGAATTACCTCGCAGTCGGAACCTTGGCTAGCGAAGACGGAAAGCAAGGTCACAGTCTAAGTTAAGTTCAAAAGCTATAAAACAAGGGCGAAGGTCCTTTCGGAAAGCAAGACGTTTTATGACCAAGTGTTGCATTTTAATGTTATGCCTGTAAATTCACAGTGTCACAAAACGTGAGTAATTTTTGGAACATAACACTCTCCACAGTATTGACTCCAACCGCTTAAAAGATTATTCAGTAACTATCATTATTATATGCTCATTTGTTTCTCCAATACTTGACATTGTCAGAATCGTGCAGTATTTTTATATGCTCCACCAATTCATACTGCACGACACGTGTGTCGAAAATAGTAATTTGTGTTAGGAACTATTTGTGTGCTTTTGATTTATTATATATATCTGTGGATGAACTAAAGTAGTTATTTTGGTCAATTTGAAAATACGGATGGTCAATTTGACGATGTAGATGAGTTCCCCGAGTCCCAAAAGAAACTTCCAACCAAGCTAGCGAATGAACCTGACATCCGTAATGTCCACAACATACGTGAGGCATCAGTTTTGAAAATACCATTCTCATCATTTAAACATGCATTTAGGATAAACGTTCATTCATAACTATTCGCAATATGCCAAGGCGAAAAAAGAAGCATTGCAGAAGCTTCTAGACTGTAAGTAATTGATAAGTTGTCGCAAAAACAATTATTCATTACCTGATACATATGGAGAACATATGTTTGAATCAGGGACCGGAAATTATTGACTGGAAGGGTTATCTGAGTAACCCTGATTATTTTATTTTATCATAGGTGGAATTGTTACACATTTGTACTGGTAGGCTTGATTACGTGATTACAGCTGAAGTCATGCTATTTCATGCAACGTGTACTGGTAGGCTTCATTACGTGATTACAGCTAAAGTCATATGTGATTACAGCTAAAGTCATCCAATTTATGCAACGATCTATATTTTTACTGGTAGGCTTGATTACGTGATTACAGCTAACGTCATCATATTTCATGCAACGATCTATATTTTTCTTCACTTAGTTCATGTTCATGACGTGGTCACATCATTTTATTTTATAATATCACCCACCCATATCAAGGCAATGTTTATTTTCTCTCCTTTCAACCTTATTTTCATTCAATTATTTTATAAAGGTTGGTTCGTACTCAATCCCACTCGTAAAAGCTTTCCTGTATATTTATATTGACTTTCGGGTCTATAAATGTGCTCTCCTGTACAGTTGCCTTGACTGTATTTTGAGTGACTTGTATCTGCTACTTACAATGGATTCTCTATTTTTACATCAGTGGGCTTAAATTACCCATGATCAATAATTTGGTCCTGAATCTATCGGACAATCATGTTCTATTAGTGTACATATTAAAATTTATTCTGACATGTATTCATATTTTCTCTGATCAAATGAATGTTTGAGTATATTTCCTTGAATCAACACGAGTACAGTATTATTAAATATTATATTTTCATGATTATGTGGTCAAAGAAATATAGGTTATGAAATGAAAATGGATTTGTTTTTGTTTTCTCCCATTATTTATTCATAACCTGCATAAGTCGGAAAAAAGTAGATTGAAATGTTTCACACCATCTAAGCACAAGACGTTTGCCTTAGTTCACTTTACAACTGTGTAATTAACACAAAACCCAAAACGTTTCTGATGTATAAAAAGATAGGTTGTTTTCTAGTTAATTTACTATATCCATAATTGGCTGCAATGCGTACACAATCCATTTAAATAAAACATTGCGAAAAAAATTGTTGAAGAGATTAGAATCAGTGGTGCAAGTAGATTTTAATTCTTACCGCGAAGTTATCGACATGGTACTGATCCCATCCCACCTTTTCATCTGACCCCTTCTTTCCGGTACGGCCTTACCGACAATAAATGTCTTACTGGTACGGCGTACCTTTCCGTATCGGCTTTTTTGTACCACCGATTAGTGCAATGATAAAGTGACTGTCATATTATTTTATGTGATTTATATTGATTACACCTACATTCATACAAGTATAAAAGATCCGAAAACTGATAGCATATATGAATACCACAAAGCTTAAAAATGTAAAGGTTCTCTCCATGTATCTATACAATCACACTCCCCTGATAATCCGTGTCTGCCGATTCAACGCCTGTAAATGGATAACGTTTTAGGGAGTAGTAATTATTTAAACTAGGGACAGGAAGTTGATATAAAAGAATAATTAACTAGGCTGTGTTATTTTCTCCTCGCAGTGAAAAGAACTCGGAATAATCACCTGATCTGCAGGCCTGACCTCCTGCCTGTAGAGGCGCAATCCTGCTGTTTTAAAATCTATTTTTTGGAATTTCAAGTTGTGATAATAATAAAAAAATTATAGCATGTTTATCATTTTACCACATGTCCCATATTTGTCGTCCATGACCATAAAGCCACTTTTGTGCCAGACAAGATAATGCAAACTATAGAAGTCAAACATGTGTGCTTTAAACAGGAACATCGTTCCGGATTCCTATACATAACCGTGTCCAAACAAGGGAGGTGTCGGAATTCCTCATCGGCAACATATCAACTTGACAAAACTACACGGACTTTCAGACTCCTCATTAGTGTGTAATAATGCGGAGGTGAGTTTCAGATTTAAATTCAATAACAGATGTATTATTTACTCAAGTTTACAACCCAACTTACTCTAAGATGCAAGTGAAATACGATGGCAATATTAGCTGCAAGAAAAACATAAAAGAACAAGAAGTTGCCCCTCCCACATCACTACTGTGTATGGACTAGCTAAGTCACTTGTTAAAGTTTCTTCTAACAGCTGCTTCTTAGACGGGTTTTCGGGAAACTTACACAACAATTTTACCATGAATATTAAAATATTCTCCTTTTACAGATAAGAAATGTTACAGAAAAGGAAACTAGAAAATTATTTATGAAATACAACAAATGATGCGCAGTTGTCCAATATAAACTTGACGTAACATCATAAAGTGTTAAGTCGGTGTTCTAGTACCATCGTGACAACTGTCTGTTGTGGTACATACTAACGACCTGATCAGTACAGTAAATGTGGTTTAAAGGTTACATTCAAATTATTTAATACAGTTCAAATTTTATATTAACAAGTTAAAACATAACAGAGATTTCGAACATAAAAGGCTTATGGCTGTTTGATCATTAAATGCAAGCCACAGTATAAGTACATTAGGGTGGAGACATGTTTATAGGTTGTACTATTTGGTTGTAGCAAACCTGGCTTGAAAATTACAAATTGAAGAATCATCCCCATTGGTTTTGTCAATGAGCAGCCGAACTGGGTTACAATTGCCTAAGGGCAATTAATAATACGAATAGGTTTAACGTGATGGGTGGGTGTGTTATAGCCTAATGTCATGTATAGTACACAATACATTACAAGTTATAAATTATTATCGTTAAAAAAACTGTCATATAAATGATAAGGGATGATCTGTTTTGCTGAAAATATATCTATATGACCTAAATTATGCAATTTCATATTGTATTTTACGCTCAATAGAACACGGCATTGAAATAGTATGTAGCTATTGCATTGTAATTATATTGAAAGCACATTTATGACCGATACTGACAATATAATAGCGAAGAAAAAATCAAAACATAATACATACTAAAAATTACATAATTGCCTGTTTACAGTTCACTTCTTTGAGGGTCCGCGGAAGGGTGGGGGGACGATTCGTCTGAAGCGCTCACCTTTACATATAAATGACGTTCCACATCTGTCCTCGTGGATTCTAGTCGCGGACTTAGCTAGCGTGGGTATGTGAGAAAGATTACTAGTAGCGTCCCGTAATTCATTCGTTCTTTCTGGGGTTTTCCCACCACCAGATATACTGGCCGCCATGTATGGCCTATCAGATGTGGAAAATGGCGTTAAACCCAGTACCGCAACAACAACTTGTTTGCATCTCTTCTTTCACCGCATGTGGTTCTCTGAATACTTATCCGTCAAAGTTGATATTTTTTGGCATCATCACTCCTTTGTTCCTAATACTCCTCTAGCGTTAAGGCAGGGTACTAGCCATCAACTAATTATCCTCAATATACTTTATGTGTACTCATGCAGGAGAATATAGTGAATTTGCTTATGAGTTTGAGAATTATTCTAGTTGAGGAATGCGTTTCCGCTAGTGCGTGAGAAAGCACTTCCGGCAAAGTAAGAGCGTGAATCAATTTAAGAAAAAGCAAAACAAAACAATTTTTATAAAAACTGCAAACTGATCAGGTAAGATATAGAAGTCGTTGTGTATAATTACAAAATCGTAC
The DNA here is from genome assembly GCA_028554795.2 of Sinohyriopsis cumingii. NCBI lineage: Eukaryota > Metazoa > Mollusca > Bivalvia > Unionida > Unionidae > Sinohyriopsis > Sinohyriopsis cumingii. The sequence continues at coordinate 104,064,029 of CM068831.1, forward strand.
CTGGTAAATTCATCTGGAGGTTGCAATTGTCATTAATTGTAGATCTTAAACTAAGTACAGCAAAAAAAATAATAATACAAAAAAATAAGAAAAAATAAACAAAAACAAATATGTCCCTACGGCGCACAATTCGCCTGGCGTTACGGAACAAGCACCCTCTCTCATCCCCCATCTCGCGCCGCCACTGTAACTTGGTATTCATTCGGATTCAAATTAGATGTCAAGAATGGGACGATTACAGGAGATTTGAACAAACTGATTCTCCAGAACTGAATGAACCTCTTTTTAGTTAGCGTTTTACATAATGACATCAAAGAGATTGCATCTTTTACAACTTGATTTAACTAAACTTCAGAAGCATCCATATCATTTCATAAATTTCTTACAAGAATGGCACATAGGCGCCGTAGGGACAATTTTTGTTGTTGTTGTTGAAATTTTCATTGTGTTTCACCTTCACATTTGTGTATCGAAGGCACTTCTCTTCACGATACTAATATTTAGGAGGATAAGAGGTGTACGGGAGGAGGGAGAGTGTCAGCTGTAGCAAGTACGTTGCGGCACTGTGTCTTTGGTGGATGTGGCCATATTACTAGTCGTTTTGACATGGTTTCGGATTTATTCGCCTCTACTCCATGCTGATACCATTAGGTGGAATAAAACTAAACTGAATTCCTTTACAAAAGTATAGATTATATAACGTCTACAAATTTTTAGATGGTGGATACCATTTTGTTTTGGAATGTCATTACTAACATCAAGGAAAGTATAATCGATCTAAATTAGGTAAATAATCTTTTATGTTATTTAATACCGGTATCGAAACTCACCTAAAAGAAACTTCGGTGTCTTTGAGGGGAAAGGCTGAATTGCATGGAAGTATTATGTTTGCGTAATGCATTTCTCCATTTCTATAACGGAATATTTTTTCTTTACGAAAATAATTCTGAAAATATATGATTTTTATGTAATATGACATATAACTATACATGATAAAATGATGCCTATATGATTATTAAAGTACCATATATACACGTGCTAAGAATACATACTTTTTATTTGGTTTAATTCCACAATTGGCACTGAACATGTGGATTTAAATAAAGTTTTATGACTTGGTTACTTTGATATTGAACGAAACAAAATCTAGTCATTGGTCCACTGCTGATAATAGACTGGTAGGTAGGCAGAGAAACTGGGTGTAACAATTAATATATGTCACTCAAGCATTAACACGTGTGCATGTTTATGGTGTGAGGCAGGGGTCTCAAACACGCTGCCCGCCAAGGCGTATCCTGTGACCCGCAAAATAATTGGCGTCACAAGGTGTCATGAGAGATAACAAAGGTAGTGCGCCCCTTGAAACATAGAAAATGCCCTCATGTGGCCCCCAGGGTCATTTGAGGTTGAGATCCCTGGTATAAGGCATCATGTGATTTAGAGGTGTACAAAAATGTGTCGGCCATTCACGCTTGACGACAGTCACCTTGCTGACTGCTGCTATAAATCAAATACAAATTCTAATCATCATTACTTCCACATTTCTCAACTATTTCGCGTGATATTTTCAGCATTCTCATTAGCATATCACATTATATAAAATAAGAGTGTCTAATCTTATACTACGTGTTTAGGTTCGAATAAATAGTAACACAAGAAAGAGTGAAAACAACAAACTTTGAAAAAATATAATAATTTTTTCACTGGAAAATTCTGTATCAATGGGAAAAATATGAACTTACGGTTTTAAGAATCAAATCCAAAACTAATCCAAGAATAATCCACGAATACAGTTTTTGAAGTCCTAATAACAAAATGTTCTACTGATTTCAAATTCGAATCCCGACAACGAATCCATGATGGAAGACGACGACGTATGCTGTAACCTGTAGTGTTGAAGTCTACACTTCCTTGTAGAAACAAGAATTATTACTCCGGTATTGGAAATCTGAATAAATTTTTATAAAACAATTTCACATGGGCACAAGTATTTTCCAGAAGAAAAGAATTAATCCTTGTAAATCCAAGTAATTTAAAATAATTCCAATACACGTGATTTGAAATAACTCCAAACAGCACAATATACAACTTCCAGTGTAAGAGAAAGCCCAGCTTCTACTGAGAATATCTCTCCAAAACGAAGGTCATATATTCTACAACGCAAAAGGGGGCCACGTGATCATGATTCAGAAGCTCGTAGAAATTATGTACTTGTTAAAGATCACGTGGCCCTGACGAAAACCAATCATTTCACTCTAAGAAATAAAAAATAAAAAATATTGTTTACATCTTAAACACTTAGTCCCATCATGACCTCAACAACAACCAATCAGTTTAAAATAAAATATAGAACTTGTTTGCGTGGTTGTTACTAATTTTGAATCAAGGTCAGCATCTATATCAACACCTGGTGTTTATAAAACGAACAGTCAAGGTCAAACTAATTTCTGGAAAAAGTATCATCTCCAGTGAATAAATTTACATTGCAATATCATGTAATGAAAAATAAAAAGTTTAAAACTGACAAACAATTAAATTGAAATAAATTCATATTAAATCAGATATAATTAAATCAAATATACATAACATTAATGTTGTCTGGTGTAAAGGAACATGATTGGTTTTATTAAGACACTTTACGTTAATTCTGTGTGCCGGCCTATATTTTGAGTTACCAGCAAGGAAGTGGTAGGAGATGAAATGGTAAGGAAACAAAATAGCAGAGAGTGAGAATCAGTACAGGGTTCCAATAAGCATATTGTGCACATAGTCATTAATGAGTTGTGCCTGACATTCGACTAAGCTTCACTACCATAAAAGGCTGATGAAAATTGTTTTATACAAACTGACGTAGGTAAGATGATTGGCTCAAGCTTCATTTGTGCCAGTCCTTACAATATAATAAAAAGATGTTCTGCCTTAAGTACACGCCCTGTCTACGTTTGTCAAACATTTCGTGTTGGAAAAAAACCCCGGGATTTCTAACATATTCGATTTCATTTAAAATAGGTATAATATGATTGCCTATTTTCCACTTAAGCTTCTCCTTGATTGTTTCTCTATTCTGATTAATAAATAGTGTACTATTTTTTTTTTTATATACTAACATTGAAGGTTAAGCTTGATTTTAGGGAGTATCTGTTTCATATATTAAGCATCTTTTGCAAATGGATTGGTGTGCTTGCAAGCAGAGATGGCCAGTGTCGGATTTCCAGATGGATTGCACCTAACAAGTAGCTCGAGTTCTTACCTGTAATTATGGCAAAAGGTAATTACTGTAAACAAGGTATAATAATATTGATAAGAAACGTCATGCCGAATGCCCCGTTCTGTTCGAAAAAGTTAAGTGTGTGATATGATTTGTATTTTTTAACGTAGCTTTAACAATTTTTCAGTCATATTGCTACGATGTCTGCAGTGTAACAGTTTATAGTGATGTCTCTAGCACTGGGGCATCATGCCGCAGACATGTAGCATGATGTCCCACCCAGTCACATTATCCTGACACCAGGCCGACCAGTCCTAACACTAACCTCTTAATGCTGAGCGCCAAGCTAAGATTTTGATTCATTCACCAGGGCAATGCTTTGCATGTTTTGAATAGGATTCTGATGTTACTTGTATAACCTTTCTTGAATGCCAAGTTCTCTGGGATTTAGGAAAGGTCCGGCATAATTCACAGTCTCAAAGGCCTATTGCATATCTATGAAACCAGGAAACAATCTATCGAATAAGCACTTTTCAAATAGTTTATGTAATAAACGCAACAGGGAAATAGCTCTATAATTGTCTGGGTAAGTTTTAGACTCTCCTCCACCTTTAAATATGTGCCTCATTAATTCTACTTTACATTGAATGCGACACTGATCAATTACCCAGTTAAAGGGTCCTGTGCGTTTCCCACCACTACCACAACCACCGCCACCATAATTTCAATGTTTATTTTGAATATTATTATTGCCCGGGGCTTTATTAAATTTTGGTTTCTTTATAACAGAGACTATTTCGTGACAAATAAATTTTGTTTTAAAGGTAGGTTATCAGTTCAGAATCAGTCCGTTTATTTATGATTTACGAATATGCATGTAGACTGCGTGTACATTTTAGAAAAATATTTTGGTATTAAACCCACAAAACCAACTACAACACTTTCTTTGTACCTCTTCTTTTACTGTATGTAGTTCTATAAATAGCCACCTGTCAAAGTTTATATTTTTAAGTATCATGAGTCCTTTGTTCTTAATACCCGTCTAGAGATAAAGAAAAGTACTTTCCATTACCTAAAAATCCTAAATATGCCTTAAATGGGTGCATAAATGGAATACAATTATATACTGAATTTGCTTGTAAGAGTAGTGAATGGGGCCACTTTAGCGTCAGGCGGAATTATCATTGAAAAACACCCTGGGCCACTTTAGCGTCAATGGGAAATTTAACATTACAAAATCCCCTGGGCCACTTTAGCGTCAGTGGGAAATTTAACATTGCGAAAACCCCTGAGCCACTTTAGCGTCAATGGGAAATTTAACATTACGAAAACCCCTGGGCCACTTTAGCGTCAATGGGAAATTAACATGGGAATAAATCGTGGGTCTGTTTAGCGACAAGGGGAATTGAACATGGGAATAAATCGTGGGCCTGTATAGCGTCAAGGGGAATTTAACAGGGTGGGCCTGTATAGCGTCAAAGGGAAATGGAACAGATTCCGGACCCTATTTTAATACGGTTCCGACCTTATGGGTCTATGGAAATTGAACATGGGAATAAATCGTGGGCCTGTTTAGCGGCAAGGGAAATTTAACTGTCTAGGGACAATGGGGAAATTGTATAGCGCCTGTCTAGGGATAATGATGGTAGAGGGCCAAACACAACAGAGACAGAGACAGACATACACTAGTACAAGCCTGAGATTTATATATAAAGCATTACCAAGACCTGAAATTTTGCTGGGGTGTTCAAAAATTTGCATAATTGTAATGATGCTATAAATAGCTATAATCAAGGAAAAGCTCAACGCCAAAATGGATGTGACTAAAAGTAACGCTAAAATGACGAAATTGTCCCATAATTTCAAACATATTCCCGAAAAATAAGTTACAATGGTTTAGACTAAAATGGATAAAATTAGTAACTACTTACAATATCAACTTGTGTGACGATCGTGGATAAACACCCATGTATCTATTTATAGCTACAACTTGTGGGCTATTCCTTTGGAAAACCCCACTATCTTTTTATAGCCTCAACTTGAGTGACGTTCCTGCTTATGAACTCTAGTACATATGCATAGCTACAACCTGTGGAAAACCCCAAGTCCATATTTACAGTCTCAAAATTTCCAGCGACAGTGACGTCAATGTACTGGAAACTAGGGGATAAATGGCAACAGTGTTGCAAGTGGCTGACCTGAATACGCGCTACTGTAGGTAGGTAGGTAGAGTGTATTTGATAGGGATAAAGTGAGTTTTATAGGGACAAACAGAGACCAATACACACACACAACACACATACACACAACGTACGCGAGCAGACATACACACACACACACAATGTACGCGGGCCGACATACGCACACACACACACACACACACACACACAGGGAAGAGGAAAAAACGAACCCCCAAATATACTATCAACACAAAGGGAAGCGGGAAAAAAACCAAGATATACTATCCACACGGAAGGGAGGGAAAACAAACCCAAATATACTATCCATACAAACGTACGCGAACGCATACAAACCCCAAATATACTATCCACACAACGTCGCTAACGCATACAAACCCAAAATATACTATCCACACAACGTACGCGAACACACACACACACACACACACACAAAGGGAAGAGGAAAAAAAACCAAATATACTATCAACACAGAGGGAAGCGGAAAACAAACCAAGATAGACTATCCACACGGAAGGGAGGGAAAACAAACCCAAATATACTATCCATACAAATGTACGCGAACGCATACAAACCCCAAATATACTATCCATACAACGTCGCTAACGCATACAAACCCCAAATATACTATCCACACAACGTCGCTAACGCGTACAAACCCAAAATATACTATCCACACAGAAGGGAGGGAAAACAAACCCAAATATACTATCCATACAAACGTACGCGAACGCATACAAACCCCAAATATACTATCCACACAACGTCGCTAACGCATACAAACCCAAAATATACTATCCACACAACGTACGCGCGCAGACACACACACACACACACACACACACACACAGGGAAGAGGAAGAAAACAATCCCCCAAATATACTATCAACGCAGAGGGAAGCGAAAAAAAAACCCAAGATATACTATCCATACAAACGTACGCAAACGCATACAAACCCCAAATATGCTATCCTCACAACGTCGCTAACGCATACAAACCCAAAATATACTATCCACACAACGTACGCGAACACACACACATACACACACACACACACAGAGGGAAGAGAAAAAAAAAACCCAAATATACTATCTACACATGGAAGAAGAAGAATACAAATCCCATACCTACTATCCACACATAGGTGAGATGTAAAAACATAAACCCCATACATAAAATCCACGTAGACGGAAGAAGAAGCAAATAATCCAATATACACTATCCTCAAAGAGGGAAGAGGAAAAAGCCATAATATACTAACCACACAGAGGGAAGAAGAAAACCATTATACACTATCCACACGGAGTAAAGAAATAACCCTTTATATATGAAAATAGAGTGAAAAAATAACCCATTATATTTCATCAACACAGAGTGAAGAAGAAAAAGTTTTTTTGAAAGCACTTAAGCCCTCACCTGCAATGACCAACTCTGCCAAACACCTACACCCCACCCCAACCCAACACTACAAAACCCATTTAACCCCTTATTTTATGGCATCAGTGTGTGATTTTATGAAACATCAAGACACAAAATGATGGATGAATAGACTGACTATTTTTTACCGACTTGCATGCCTAAAGAGCGTGCGTGAAGGAAAACATCCTTCCATTTCAATTCTAACTAAAACATGATCCAGAGGGATAGAGAGAGGTGAAAGAGCACAATTTCATGAAGTGTGAGTAAAAACAAAACACGCCATCCTTATTATAGAATGTCAAGACCAAGAGACACTTACGGTTTCTTTCTGGTCTATTCTCTTTTAGAAGGTAGTATGAAATTTCACATCAGGCCAACGCATCGGCTCACATTGTCAATTTTTCCATTTCCATGTCTTCACTGGCACCAGTTCTTCCTCATCTTCTTCTTCTGAATCCCTCTCCTCTTTTTCGTCTTGTTTCTGTTTCTTCTCTTTTCTCTTAGAGCACTCTGAATCCCAGTGTCCTTTCTCCCGACAACGATAATACGTATCTTGACTTTTGTTTCTCTTTCTTAGACGAAGCAGGCATTCTGGGGACAAATACCCATTTACCTTTGCAGATATAGCAAACTTCATCAGCACTTCTACACTTTCGTATGACTCTCATCAAATCAACGACCAAAAGAGTAAGTTTTGTTGCCACTTTCGCCTGTGAATTATGCTTTCGTATTACTTTTAGCAAATATTTGACCAGCAGATCGATCTGTACTGACTCTTCCGTCTTCTTGATCGTTTGAGAGTGGAATGAATACTCTGACTCTAAGACACTCTCCCTATATACAGGGACCTGCTGCGTATGAAACCTTGTCAAATGTAATTTTGCAATAAGATGAAACGATTTCATTGAGAAAGTAAAAGGCAATGACGTGTCGTGTCGCCTCACACAAGAGCTGAAGTGTTAGCTCAGATCCGTGTCAGCGATTTCGAAGACGACATATCTGAGCTTTAATCAATGCTGTCCACTTGTGCCACAAAACCACGAGTCCTGATTTACGCCAAAAGAAATTTCGTTCGGTCCATAAAAAATAGTATCACATTTGAGAAACGCAAAAACGAACTTCCAGAAAACTGAGAACGACGGCTTACACCTACAACGTGAGATGTATGAGTTCAAGTAGTGAGTAAAACTTAGTCAAATTAAATTTTTATAGTCAAGACGAAACGATCTATTTTCGAAGAAGAAAGCAGACACCAAGCGACAATGGCGATCCGTGTCACACAACACTTTTCAAAATGTATTATTAGAGGTTTGTTCTAGCGATCTGCACGGTTAAATTAAATGGTTTACGCCAATGGTTTCTATTTGTAATTAAATTTTTGTACAAACGATATGTATGTAAGCGAAAGCTAACACACACACACACACACACACACACACACACATGTTACTGCATTGGGTGACAATGGAACGGGCAGTACTTTAGTCTGGAGTGTTTTGAGAAATGGGCAGACTTAACATTACATTGGAGAGAGAAAGAAAGAATGGTAAAGAAAAAAACGTAGGTCACCATTTTTGGTTTGTTATTTTTTTGCGGTATTATAGGACAAAGATAACTAAGACAACCTCACATTCTATGTGAGAAATGTTCATTGTTTTCATTCATTCATCAATTTTATTTTAAAAAAAAGGTATTGTGATATCTATTGTCAACTGACTGCTTAACATTTTGCTGTATATCTCAAATTTAAGAGATGTCCCGTGTTTCGTAGCACACGCGACTAACAATGTTGAAGAGCTTTCACAAATCTAAGGCAGGGAAAAAAGCAGCACCAAAAACGCGCTTTGTTCTAGGAGTCACGGTACTAATTCAGTCCCCATAGCAAACCTATGCAAACCCCATGATCTTCAAAGTTCAATAACTTACAGTATTTGAGTACTCATGATCAAACCTATATTTATCAGCATAGATGAAACCTGGATGTCAGCTTCTGTGTAGAGGAAAGGATATGAGCCGCGGTATTTTCTGGACCTGCATTTGTTTGAAACATGTTCTTTCAATTCTGCACCAAAGAGTCAGGTGCTAATTTTAGTAATGAGTGTTCCAAACTCAAGAATGTTAAAGGACTGAAATTCCATCAATAAAACAGTGTCTCTTTTTTTTTCACTTACAACTAGGATAAACTCTCAAAAGATTCTTTATCCTACAACATAACTTACATTATTAACAAATCCTGGTCAGCCTAACCCATATAAATACTGTTTTAGACAGGCTGGTTCCCATTTTTCCATACTATTAGTAAGTGTGTTTTCTATCGACAGTCTAAACTGAGAGAAAATAGGTCGAACATTGGTAAATTTGTTTCTGAACGCATGTTTTGGTTTTAGAATTCAGAGTTAAACATAGGCAGGGTTATACATTGCAATGACACTCGCTTTATTCTTTAAAAAGTCATGTGTTTGTTGCCTTTCTGAGAAGAAAAAAAAAAACGGTAGACCTAATGTTGCAAACTTTTCCGTGACACATTGCGGTGCCAAAATAAGGATAAAGCTAAGATACATGAATTGTCCAAGCTCATCTACTCAAGATTTTACTTCATCCAACGATTTACTGATAAAAAAATCATCGTTATACAATTGTTAGGGTGTAAGTTTTTGGAAAAAAATGACATGACAAACGGAACAGCTCACCTATTTATGATAACTACTGATCACATTTTTTGGAGAGGTATCTTTAAAATGAACAAATACTATTAAGATTTCAATAAAAACTACTATAAGAGAGAGAGAGAGTATGTTATTCCTACTTTTAAAAAGAATTACGACAATTACGTTTGTTTTTTTATGGCATATTTTCCCGAAGAAATTTTCAAGGAAACACACATTACACTTAGAAAATAAAATCCATCGGAAAAAATCCACCATTGTAAAATATCACCAGAGTGAACTGCTGACAAATGCGACTAAAACGTACTCACAGAATAGTACAATTAAACATCATTCCTTGATGTATTTTGCAATAAGACTGACACAATTTCCATGGGATCGCCCCTGGTACGATTGTTCGTGCATTAGTTTAATTTTTTAAAATATTTTTTTATATATAAATAGTCTATAGGATAGACCCAGTAAAGCATGACCATTCTCGTCACTGTGTGAATAGCTACTCAAGTCAATTCGAAGTGAACGCGGTCAGAAAATAAGTATAGCCAATGAAATGGCTTACAACGGGTGATGCATTGTTTTGTTCTAAGGCTGTGTGCCAAAAGTGTGTGCGTGTTTTGGAAAATGGTAAAAATTGGATATACAATTTTCTCGTGACACTTATAAAGTGAAGAGTCTGTGCAAGTGTCAAAAGCCAAAGTCATATAACTTTTGTATTTTGTACGGCTTGTAAAGATTTCCACTTTAGAAAATGTGAGGTATCACAACTTATTATCACAAACAGAAGTGGAACATACAGGCTTGCAAGAAAGAAAATAACTCAGGCAGTTGGTGTCATCAAGAGTGCTAGAGACGGTACCCGAACTTGCTTGCTTGCTTACTTGAATTAAAGTGATTTTCGCTTCAATGGAGCATGTATCACTGGTTTAATCACGCACCGCGTGATTTTTAATTACTCCTGGGGAAGGAAAGAGAGCCTCATCCCCCAGGCTTTTATGTACTCACAGAGTACTTTTAAATTTAGCCACTCAGATGTAGGACTAACTAGTCCTTAACAACCTGACTGAAAGGTTTTAAACATGAGTGGGAATAGTCTCACCACACACTCATTTCTCTTAGTTGGATTGAAATGCCTCAGGTGTCAACCCAAGCAGTATGTAACGCCCGCTACGATTGGTCGGCAACGATGACGTCACATTAGGACACATGGGCGTGTGGCAGGTGGAAATCGTTCCACATTCTGCCACGTGTACGATGTCTGAGCGTGGTAAAGGAGGAAAAAAGGTGCTCAGCAAGCCAGCCATGGATGTTAAGTACTCCCCAAAACGCTAGCCCGTACTTATTTCAGATCAAGTCCAGTTTTTGCTAATGGACAATAAAAAGTACCAATAATGTGTTAGCCGCCTGTGCAATTAGTTCAAATCTAACGATTCTGTTAAATTTCCTACTTCCTAACGTATCTATTTAATATTAGTACTTAGTGTACATAAAAATAGCCATACTGGTCTTATTTAAATTAATATGTCTAAGCGACATGTACAAGTTTTGTCCCTGTTAGGTTTAACAAGTTAAGTTTGTTACGGTGTTTCAATGAGTCAAGTTTGTTTCGAGTTTAGTCAAGGAGGGATACCAAGCCAAATATGGTTCCCTATTTAATAAAAGGCAATCTTATTGAGCCCTAAAAAGGGCTGTTTTTTCTGATAGAATGTACCACGTCTCTCTTTCGCCCTCACGATCTTTTCCGCACTCCTAGTCTCATGATTCTTGATATCAGGAAATGAGTAGCTATGATGGGCGGCATTGTAAGCAGCGGCTTCTACCAGTTGACTGAGGGGGTATCCAGTGTAGGCTTGTCTGTAGAATTGGGGAAGAACTCTGACCCCAATTCTTTTGTGGTTTTTTTTGTGTGAACTTGAAGCTATAGCCATCTTTTAGGTTCTAAGATGGCGGCCTCCTCTGACGATAGGCTTTCTCCCAGGATAAGGTCTGCTTCTTCGGAAAGAGAAGAAGAACTCTTTGGCATCGATACGACAGTCGACAAAGCCTCTGTCAGGTTCAGGTTACTGCTGTTGCTGCTGCTGCTGTTGCTGTTGCTGCTGTCTCTGCTGTTTCTGAAGTCTGTACTTCTCTGTCCATTCTTCTTTCTCCTTGTTAATTTCTTCTCTGAAGAGCTCTTCTATCAGGTCTTCAGTGACTTTTAAGATTCTCACATTCTCTATCTCTTCTGGCTCTGATATCAGACTGTGTCTGACCCTATGCAAATTCACGTAGGCTTCGTTTAGCTTAGCTAGTCTGGAGCATATTTTCGTAGAAGGGTGAGTCGACAATGGATGGTTAGATTGGAGACTAACCCGGTTTTAAAGTCAAAGCGCGGACGTGAAGGAAAACCGTGTATGGATGTTTTCCTTCACGTCCGCGCTTTGACTTTAAAACCGGGGAAGAACTGGTGCCAGTGAAGACATGGAAATGGAAAAATTGACAATGTGAGCCGATGCGTTGGCCTGATGTGAAATTTCATACTACCTTCTAAAAGAGAATAGACCAGAAAGAAAACGTAAGTGTCTCTTGGTCTTGACATTCTATAATAAGGATGGCGTGTTTTGTTTTTACTCACACTTCATGAAATTGTGCTCTTTCACCTCTCTCTATCCCTCTGGATCATGTTTTAGTTAGAATTGAAATGGAAGGATGTTTTCCTTCACGCACGCTCTTTAGGCATGCAAGTCGGTAAAAAATAGTCAGTCTATTCATCCATCATTTTGTGTCTTGATGTTTCATAAAATCACACACTGATGCCATAAAATAAGGGGTTAAATGGGTTTTGTAGTGTTGGGTTGGGGTGGGGTGTAGGTGTTTGGCAGAGTTGGTCATTGCAGGTGAGGGCTTAGGTGCTTTCAAAAAAACTTTTTCTTCTTCACTCTGTGTTGATGAAATATAATGGGTTATTTTTTCACTCTATTTTGATAGTATATATAAAGGGTTATTTCTTCACTCCGTGTGGATAGTGTATAATGGTTTTCTTCTTCCCTCTGTGTGGTTAGTATATTATGGCTTTTTCCTCTTCCCTCTTTGAGGATAGTGTATATTGGATTATTTGCTTCTTCTTCCGTCTACGTGGATTTTATGTATGGGGTTTATGTTTTTACATCTCACCTATGTGTGGATAGTAGGTATGGGATTTGTATTCTTCTTCTTCCATGTGTAGATAGTATATTTGGGGTTTGGTTTTTTTTCTCTTCCCTCTGTGTGTGTGTGTGTGTGTATGTGTGTGTGTTCGCGTACGTTGTGTGGATAGTATATTTTGGGTTTGTATGCGTTAGCGACGTTGTGTGGATAGCATATTTGGGGTTTGTATGCGTTCGCGTACGTTTGTATGGATAGTATATCTTGGTTTTTTTTTCGCTTCCCTCTGCGTTGATAGTATATTTGGGGGATTGTTTTCTTCCTCTTCCCTCTGTGTGTGTGTGTGTGTGTGTGTGTGCGTATGTCTGCGCGCGTACGTTGTGTGGATAGTATATTTTGGGTTTGTATGCGTTAGCGACGTTGTGTGGATAGTATATTTGGGGTTTGTATGCGTTCGCGTACGTTTGTATGGATAGTATATTTGGGTTTGTTTTCCCTCCCTTCTGTGTGGATAGTATATTTTGGGTTTGTACGCGTTAGCGACGTTGTGTGGATAGTATATTTGGGGTTTGTATGCGTTAGCGACGTTGTATGGATAGTATATTTGGGGTTTGTATGCGTTCGCGTACATTTGTATGGATAGTATATTTGGGTTTGTTTTCCCTCCCTTCCGTGTGGATAGTCTATCTTGGTTTGTTTTCCGCTTCCCTCTGTGTTGATAGTATATTTGGTTTTTTTTCCTCTTCCCTTTGTGTGTGTGTGTGTGTGTGTGTGTGTGTTCGCGTACGTTGTGTTGATAGTATATTTTGGGTTTGTATGCGTTAGCGACGTTGTATGGTTAGTATATTTGGGGTTTGTATGCGTTCGCGTACGTTTGTATTGATAGTATATTTGGGTTTGTTTTCCCTCCCTTCCGTGTGGATAGTATATCTTGGTTTTTTTTTCCCGCTTCCCTCTGTGTTGATAGTATATTTGGGGGTTCGCTTTTTCCTCTTCCCTCTCTGTGTGTGTGTGTGTGTGTGTGTGTGTGTGTGTGTGTGTCTGTGTGTGTGCGTGTGTGTGTGTGTGTGTGCGTATGTCGGCGCGCGTACATTGTGTGTGTGTGTATGTCTGCTCGCGTACGTTGTGTGTGTGTGTATGTGTGTATTGGTCTCTGTTTGTCCCTATAAAACTCACTTTATCCCTATCAAATACACTCTACCTACCTACCTACAGTAGCGCGTATTCAGGTCAGCCACTTGCAACACTGTTGCCATTTTATCCCTAGTTTCCAGTACATTGACGTCACTGTCGCTGGAAATATTGAGACTGTAAATATGGACTTGGGATTTTCCACAGGTTGTAGCTATGCATATGTACTAGAGTTCATAAACAGGAACGTCACTCAAGCTGAGGCTATACAACGATAGTGGGGTTTTCCAAAGGAATAACCCACAAGTTGTAGCTATAAATAAATACATAGGTGTTTATCCACGATCGTCACACAAGTTGACATTGTAAGTAGTTACTAATTTTATCCATTTTAGTCTAAACCATTGTAACTTATTTTTCGGCGATATGTTTGAAATTATGGGACAATTTCGTCATTTTAGCGTTACTTTTAGTCACATCCATTTTGGCGTTGAGCTTTTCCTTGATTATAGCTATTTATAGCATCATTACAATTATGCAAATTTTTGAACACCCCAGCAAAATTTCAGGTCTTGGTAATGCTTTATATATAAATCTCAGGCTTGTATGTCTGTCTCTGTCTCTGTTGTGTTTGGCCCTCTACCATCATTGTCCCTAGACAGGCGCTATACAATTTCCCCATTGTCCCTAGACAGTCCCACCATGTTCAATTTCCCTTGACGCTATATAATCCCACCATGTTGAAATTCCCTATGTTAAATTCCCATTGTCCCTCAACAGGCCCATTCCCCATGTTAAATTTCCCTTGTCGCTAAACATGCCCACGATTTATTCCCATGTTCAATTTCCATAGACCCATAAGGTCGGGACCGTATTAAAATAGGGTCCGGACCCTGTTCCATTTCCCCTTGACGCTATACAGGCCCACCCTGTTAAATTCCCCTTGACGCTATACAGGTCCACGATTTATTCCCATGTTCAATTCCCCTTGTCGCTAAACAGACCCACGATTTATTCCCATGTTAATTTCCCATTGACGCTAAAGTGGCATAGGGGTTTTCGTAATGTTAAATTTCCAATTGACGCTAAAGTGGCCCAGGGGTTTTCGCAATGTTAAATTTCCCACTGACGCTAAAGTGGCCCAGGGGTTTTGGTAATGTTAAATTTCCCATTGACGCTAAAGTGGCCCAGGGTGTTTTTCAATGCTAATTCCCCATGACGCTAAAGTGGCCCCATTCACTACTTGTAAGTATTAGAACTGTTGTAGTCGTTGTATGCGTTTCCGCTAGTGTGTGATAAGGCACTTCCGGCAAAGTAAGAGTATGATTCAACTTAAGAACATAATGAAAATTTAGAGAGAAATTCAATCCTCTTTAGCTAAGATATATGAATAGTAGCTGCGAACATTAGAAGAAGGTAATACGTTCAGATCAGTTGTATTTAATGTTGCAATTGTCACTAATTGTGAATCTTAAATTAAGTACAGCGCAGCATGCCAACTTATGATGAATATGACACGTATATATAGATGTGTGTGTGTGTGTGTGTGTGTGGTTTTCTACAGCGGATTCCTCTGTATTTCGAGTTGGCCACATATAGGAAAAGAGTGGAAACATATTCGTATATACACATTAATCGTGATTAATCGTGATTTAGTGACCTTTTTCTGTATTTTTGAGAAAGAGTTACTTGTATTATTTTATGTGTGATATGTAAATAATAAGCAAATGGAGTTTTAGCTTTGTACAATCATTTGCAACAACATGGGATGTTTTAGAAAAGGGCAGCTTAATGAGGCTGGTGGTCTACATCAAGTGAATATGTTCGACGAAAATCTTATATTTGGCACGATTTGCCTTTAACCTATTGCTAGCATACCAAGAAAGTGGTTCGAATGTAAACTCTATATTCCATCATTACAAACTCTATATTCCATCATTACAAACTCTATATTCCATCATTACAAACTCTATATTCCATCATTACAAACTCTATATTCCATCATTACAAACTCTATATTCCATCATTACAAACTCTATATTCCATCATTACAAACTCTATATTCCATCATTACAAAACTATAGAATGTAAACTCTATATTCCATCATTACAAACTCTATATTCCATCATTACAAACTCTATATTCCATCATTACAAACTCTATATTCCATCATTACAAACTCTATATTCCATCATTACAAACTCTATATTCCATCATTACAAACTCTATATTCCATCATTACAAAACTATAGAATGTAAACTCTATATTCCATCATTACAAACTCTATATTCCATCATTACAAACTCTATATTCCATCATTACAAACTCTATATTCCATCATTACAAACTCTATATTCCATCATTACAAACTCTATATTCCATCATTACAAACTCTATATTCCATCATTACAAACTCTATATTCCATCATTACAAACTCTATATTCCATCATTACAAACTCTATATTCCATCATTACAAAACTATAGAATGTAAACTCTATATTCCATCATTACAAAACTATAGAATGTAAACTCTATATTCCATCATTACAAAACTATAGAATGTAAACTCTATATTCCATCATTACAAAACTATAGAATGTAAACTCTATATTCCATCATTACAAAACTATAGAATGTAAACTCTATATTCCATCATTACAAAACTATAGAATGTAAACTCTATATTCCATCATTACAAAACTATAGAATGTAAACTCTATATTCCATCATTACAAACTCTATATTCCATCATTACAAACTCTATATTCCATCATTACAAACTCTATATTCCATCATTACAAACTCTATATTCCATCATTACAAAACTCTATATTCCATCATTACAAACTCTATATTCCATCATTACAAACTCTATATTCCATCATTACAAAACTATAGAATGTAAACTCTATATTCCATCATTACAAAACTATAGAATGTAAACTCTATATTCCATCATTACAAAACTATAGAATGTAAACTCTATATTCCATCATTACAAAACTATAGAATGTAAACTCTATATTCCATCATTACAAACTCTATATTCCATCATTACAAACTCTATATTCCATCATTACAAACTCTATATTCCATCATTACAAAACTCTATATTCCATCATTACAAACTCTATATTCCATCATTACAAACTCTATATTCCATCATTACAAAACTATAGAATGTAAACTCTATATTCCATCATTACAAAACTATAGAATGTAAACTCTATATTCCATCATTACAAAACTATAGAATGTAAACTCTATATTCCATCATTACAAAACTATAGAATGTAAACTCTATATTCCATCATTACAAAACTATAGAATGTAAACTCTATATTCCATCATTACAAACTCTATATTCCATCATTACAAACTCTATATTCCATCATTACAAACTCTATATTCCATCATTACAAACTCTATATTCCATCATTACAAAACTCTATATTCCATCATTACAAACTCTATATTCCATCATTACAAACTCTATATTCCATCATTACAAAACTATAGAATGTAAACTCTATATTCCATCATTACAAAACTATAGAATGTAAACTCTATATTCCATCATTACAAAACTATAGAATGTAAACTCTATATTCCATCATTACAAAACTATAGAATGTAAACTCTATATTCCATCATTACAAAACTATAGAATGTAAACTCTATATTCCATCATTACAAACTCTATATTCCATCATTACAAACTCTATATTCCATCATTACAAACTCTATATTCCATCATTACAAAACTCTATATTCCATCATTACAAACTCTATATTCCATCATTACAAACTCTATATTCCATCATTACAAAACTATAGAATGTAAACTCTATATTCCATCATTACAAAACTATAGAATGTAAACTCTATATTCCATCATTACAAAACTATAGAATGTAAACTCTATATTCCATCATTACAAAACTATAGAATGTAAACTCTATATTCCATCATTACAAAACTATAGAATGTAAACTCTATATTCCATCATTACAAACTCTATATTCCATCATTACAAACTCTATATTCCATCATTACAAACTCTATATTCCATCATTACAAACTCTATATTCCATCATTACAAAACTCTATATTCCATCATTACAAACTCTATATTCCATCATTACAAACTCTATATTCCATCATTACAAAACTATAGAATGTAA
This sequence comes from Sinohyriopsis cumingii, assembly GCA_028554795.2. Classification (NCBI taxonomy): domain Eukaryota; kingdom Metazoa; phylum Mollusca; class Bivalvia; order Unionida; family Unionidae; genus Sinohyriopsis; species Sinohyriopsis cumingii. Next base: position 104,081,960 of record CM068831.1, read on the forward strand.
ACTCTATATTCCATCATTACAAAACTATAGAATGTAAACTCTATATTCCATCATTACAAAACTATAGAATGTAAACTCTATATTCCATCATTACAAAACTATAGAATGTAAACTCTATATTCCATCATTACAAAACTATAGAATGTAAACTCTATATTCCATCATTACAAAACTATAGAATGTAAACTCTATATTCCATCATTACAAAACTATAGAATGTAAACTCTATATTCCATCATTACAAAACTATAGAATGTAAACTCTATATTCCATCATTACAAACTCTATATTCCATCATTACAAACTCTATATTCCATCATTACAAACTCTATATTCCATCATTACAAACTCTATATTCCATCATTACAAACTCTATATTCCATCATTACAAAACTATAGAAAACTGAACCACCAATTGTGGTATAATAGATAGAAAAATATACAGTATGTACAGAATGAAATGTGAGCATATAATATGAAAATATTCCAGATAGATGGATAGATATACATCATACACACAGAAGGACATGTGAGCATATAATATGAAAATATTCCAGATAGATGGATAGATATACATCATACACATAGAAGGACATGTGAGCAGATAATATGAAAATATTCCAGATAGATGGATATATATACATCATACACACAGAAGGACATGTGAGCATATAATATGAAAATATTCCAGATAGATGGATATATATACATCATACATAACAGAAGGAAATGTGAGCATATAATATGAAAATATTCTAGACAGATATACATCATGCACACAAAAGGACACGTGAACATATAATATGAAAATATTCCAGATAGATGGATAGATATAAATCATACACACAGAAGGACATGTGAGCATATAATATGAAAATATTCTAGATAGATATACATCATGCACACAGAAAAAACATGTGAGCATATAATAAGACAATATTCCAGACTTCTTTTTGGGGATGTAAGTAATATTTGGAATAAAAATACAGCCTGTATTATCATTATTATTATTATTATTACAAAAATACACAGTGAACTGTATTATTTTCTTCATCATAAAATGCTGCTTATAACCAATACAGGCTCTCATACTTTTTTATGAAATATTGTCAAAGTTATTTAGGGCTAACTGGAGTACATTTTATTTTTAAACATGACATTCAGTAAAAAACTCATGTACAATACGTGCAGAATAACATGTTATGTTCAATTTCTCCGGGTTTGTTCCACACAGTCCATTTGTCAACATATACAGTCTCCATATTGCTGTACAATTTATCAAAGTCTGTAGACAAAATGGTACGGAATACTTTTATTATAATTTATTCTTTCACACACTCGCTGGTAAATGTTCCAGGATACTTCTTTTAAAGAAATGGGATATCACTATTACAATAATTTGTAGCCATTTCATAACAATAAGTGTGCCATCACTCACCTACCTGTACTGAATTGCGCACCACAAATAGCCCGTAACGGAGATCGCGATTGTTTACAAAGTTGTTAGAAACAGGTCAAGCGAATCATTTGTAATTTTAAGAAAAGAAGTCAAAGTTGGTTCAAATGGACGCTTTTTGTCGCTTTTGATAGTGGGAAAGAACCGTAAGGAGCGACGACCAGTTTATGTGCATATTACGACATGTAGGCCAAGAAATTAGAGTCAGTTGTGTTGGATCTTAAACAAAATGTTTGACGGTGATTCCTCATATGAAGTTGGTGTGCACATCAAACACGAGAGAGAGAGAGAGAGGAATTACTTTGCTGCTGAATCTTGTATTTAAATTATTTAAAATCCAGACAAAGTAAGAAAGACTCGGAGAGTCATTTCAGAAATTATTAGAAATGCCCCATATTTAAAGATAACTTTGATTCCTGACCATCTCGACATTCCTGCGGCGTATCCAGCTCGTTCTGTCTGCAATTTACAACTTGAATAATTCAAGAATAGTCCACTAATAAACTATTACAAATGTCAACACGCACTTGTAATTTTAATATTGGGTGAAAATGGCGCTTTGCTGCTGGGAATAATGGGGCAGTACTATAAGTAGCGATGAGTAATGTCATAGTATCTACCGCCGAAAAATTAGAATTAGTTGAGATTGCCAAGAATATTTTGGACAAAATATTTCACAATGAACTCTGATATGAAGCTGGTATATCATATTGACACTAAACATGAAAAATAAGAGAGAACAGGTACTTTGACGCTGAAATCTTGCATTGAAAGTTTAAATAAAAATCAGACAAAGTATTGAAAAAAAAACGGAGTCATGTCAAGATTATATGCATGGTTAGAAATGCCTCCACGTTTGGAGAAAACTTTACCCTTGTTTAATTAAACACTTAAATTGGTGCCTAACTGATTGCTTTAATGAAACTAGATGGTCAGTACCTTGCACCAGTCTTTTAAGTTACAACACGGCAATATACAGATAATTAAGGGACAGTAACTATGGCTACAGCATTTGATCTTCAGAAGAGTTTGCTAATTGCCACAAAGTGCCGAATTCTGGCCCAACGATTTGAAACAAGAAGGTTTAAGAAATCGGAGAAAATAAACAAACTTTTTAACTACGCACAGTTTCCAACTGCAGTACTGATGAAACTGAGAAGATACATTCCTCAATTCAGATCATCTAAAAACCGAAACCACATAAAAAATCATTTCGGTTTCAGAGTTTCAAAACTTTAGGCTACGGTTATATATATATATATATATATATATATATATATATATATATATATATATATATATATATATATATATATATATATTAGAAAGTAAATTTAAGTGTAGGAACTTTCAATTTGTGTATTAATATTACTGTGAAATCGAATTTGTTTAACAAATCGTAAGCTAAAATTGACAAAAATGTACTACATAAAGGTTGACGTTTGACAGAAGAATTACATCGTTTCAGATTACTGCTGTTGAGATCTTTTCATTACTGGGGAGCATTGTAGGTTAGTTTACATTTAAATTGCTGCTACTGTCCATTTTCTTATGAAATATCCACATGATTATTAAAAATATAGTTGGTATTTGTTAGAAGAGATTCCATCTTTCGTTAAAGCATATGCTTAAATTATCACATTTTGGTTCAGTGCATCAAAGATTTCTTGTAATGAAAATATAACAAATAGCCAGATTGAAAGAACTGTAAATTAACGAGCTTTAAGAATACAATTAAATGTAATTAAGTACTGCCAGTATGTGCAATTCGCCATGAAATTTGCTTGGAAGTAGAGTGTGTGTATTCTGCATGTATGGTGCACGAAGAAAGGGTCCAAGACCTATGTTCCATTAGATAAGTAAGGAAAACTCCATTTGTCTGTGACTGCAGTTCATTAATTAATATACCCCACACCATATTTTTGAAACATTTAAAACTAAAGACTTAATCACCATTTCAGCAATGCGGACAAACTGATTACACTATTTCACAGTATATATCAAAGCCTAGCGCCGGTTATATGGGGAATTTTTCAGAGGTTGTACAATCTTTAAAAAATAACAACACCAAATGCCTATTTCATATTTACAAGTATATATTACAAACATTTAAAATAATGTGTGACCAAAAGGGGGTTAATCAATAAAAGCAAAACCACTTAAGTGTTTAGTTCTGAGACGGGGAGATAACTCATTTAATGCAGCACACTCGGAACAAAACACATATATAGTTTTGTCTATATAGTTATGCTCTTTTAAACACAAGTTTTACACGTGCCACCTATACCAACGCAATGGCCAAATGGAATGTTGTCAAATACATTTAAGCCAAATCCAACTTTTACCAAATGGCGGATTAAAAAGAGAAAGAAAGCACACAAAAAAACAACAACAAACACACTTCATGTTTTAGTTACCCGCTAGAGCATGTGAATGTGTTAAATATATGTTGCTAATCACCCTACGATTTTCAGGAGCGCACTTGTTTCCGGTCTGAACATGACGTATATATTCTCTGGTCCACTAAATATTTTCTCATTTCTGAATACGTGTGTTTCATGTTTACTGTCTTGTCCCTACCGTACCAATATTTTAGCTAGTAAATTGTTGGCTTCAGTATCACCACTTACTAACTTTATCAACAGGCCCTCGAATGTCAGCACGATGTCTTGAACGGTATCAGCTATAGTATAAGCTAAGTCGTACCACTTGAGTTACAGGTTTTAGATTGAAACTTATAGAACCGTTAGACATAACACATTTAGGTTCTATAAGGTGTTGGCCATCTAATTTTTGGGGTTGGGGAGTAGGACTGTGATTTTCGTTTGAGCTGAAATCCCCTGCCCCAGACCATTTGAAGTGTTGGTCCCTAATATAATTACGGTATACTGTATCGTGGTATGTTCAGAAATACCGCAGTTTACCGCGATACAAAATGTTTCGCGGTACCCAGCTCTATTCATTACTAAACTATAGAAAACTTAATTATATGTATATCATATACGGGATCATCATAATTTTGGAACAAAATATACTTTCATTATGTTTACATTCAAAATACACGGATAACTGTGTTATTGACTTCATCACAAAACTGCTTTTGACTTCATCATAAAACATTACTTTTGGACAGTACAGGCTTTCATACATTTTTTAGGAAATACTGTCAAGGTTGCTATATTTTATTTGCAAACATGACGTGCAGAAAAACAACTCATGTATAGTACAGAAAAACAGCTTATGTTTAATTTCTCCAAGTTAGTTTCATACAAAATCCACTTCGCAATACACAAGACTCGATATTGCTGTACACTGCATCAAAGACTGCGAACAAAAAGGTACGGACTGTTTTTTTTTAAATAATAATTATAAGTTATTCTTTCACACATTCACTGTTAAATGTTAGGGGCCCCGAGTGGCCGAGTGGTCTAAAGCGCTCGCCGTTACGGATCACTGCCATCTCACCTCTGTCTACGTGAGCCCGAGTCTCATATTCGGCTAATGTGGTTATGTGAGAAAGCTTGCCAGTAGTTTCTCGTGGGTCGGTGGTTCTTTCCGGGTTTTTTCCTGGTTCTTCCTCCACCATTTATACTGACCGCCATGTATAGCCTATCTTGTGCTGATAAATGCCGTTAAACCCTACAATAACAATAACTGTTAAATGTTGCAGGATACTTTATTGAAAAAATAGAACATCATTATTACCATAATTTGTAGCCAGTTATTCACCATCACCAACCCACCTGTACTGGATTGTGCATTACCAATAGCCCGTAACAAAGCTCGCGTTTAATAACAAAGTAGGGGCCCCGAGTGGCCGAGTGGTCTAAAGCGCTTTCCGTTAAGGATCACTGCCATCTCACCTCTGTCTTTGTGGGTTCGAGTCTAGGATTCGGCCAATATGGGTATGTGAGAAAGCTTGCCAGTAGCTTCTCGTGGGTCGGTGGTTCTTCCCGGGGTTTTCCAGGGTTCTTCCTCCACCATTAATACTGGCCGCCATGAATAGCCTATCGTGTGCTGAAAAATGGTGTTAAACCCAACAACAACAACAACAACAATAATAATAACAAAGTTGTTAGAAACAGGTCATGCGAATCAAGTTGATTTTGTTTACTAAAACTTTAGTCGAAAGCAATGAATGTCCACCAGGCAAGTCAGAATAAAACTTTTAAATTCGATGAAACAAGTTGCTCGTCAACCATATACTGATGATGCTATTAAGATACTGATATGAAAAACACGTAAGATTATGTCTTTTTTGTAAGAAATTTATGAAATGATTTGGGTTTTTCTAATGTTTAGTTACTGCAGGATATAAAAAATGCAATAAGTTTGATATCGTTACATAGTGAGCTAACGAAATACATGTCCATTAATCACGGAGCATCAGCTTGTCCATGTCATCTGTGGCCGTCCATTTATTATCCAAGTCTCACGTGGCCCTCCCTTTATTGTAATCATTCTGTGGAGTTTGATTGTATGCTATAGTTACAGTGGCGGACTGAGGTGGAGGAGAGGAGGCAATTTTTCTTTAGCGAAAGTCGAAGGGGGCGCCGCCGGGACCATTTGTGAACCTGAAATTTTTATAATATTTCATCCTAGTGTAACGAATTCGAAACTTCACGAAACATAGTGGATGCGGGGGAGGAGGAATATTGGCAGCCGACATAAAAATTGTTCACTGGTGGAGGCAATAGTGCCGTTGCCCCAGGTGCCTAAACCCTCGCGCGGCCACTTAACTGTAGCTGGTGTGGAGAATTTATTAGTCGCACTGACATGGCTAGGGGTTTCTTCACGTCTACTCCATATTGAGATCATCATGTGGAATAAACCAAAATGACTGTTATACAGGTAGAAAATCTGGGCACATCAATGTCGTATGTCAATCAACCCATAGCACGTGCGTGTATCGATGGTGTGAAGCATCACGTGATTTTCAGTGGCCTAATATTTGTCGATTATTCAAGCTTGACGAGAGACACATTGCTGACTGCTGCTTTAAATCAAATTCAAATTCAAGTCAGCATAACTTTAACATTTTTCAACTATTTGTCCTGAAATATTCAGCATACGCTATTTCTAACTGTTATTGCACATTACATACAATCAAAATATTTAATGTTGTCCAATGTAACGGAACATGATATGGTTTTACTAAGTTATTTTACGTTAGTTTTGTTTGCAACACTGTTTTTCGAGTTACCAGCAAGAAATTTGTATGTTGTTGTGGGGTTTAACGCCATTTTCAGCACAGGATAGTCTATACATGGCGGCCAATATTAATATTGGAGGAAGAACCCGGGGAAAACCCCGGAAAGAACCACCGACCCACGAGAATCTACTGGCAAGCGTTCTCACATACCCACAGTGGCTGAATCTGAAACTCGAACCCACGCAGACAGAGGTGAGATGGCAGTGATCCGTAACGGAGAGCGCTTTAGACCACTCGGCCACTCGGGGCCCCGGAATTGGTATGAGATGAACTGTAAAAGAAAACAAATTGGTGGAGAATGAGAATAAATACGGGGTTCTAATATGCATATACCTATTAATTACATAAAAGTCTACAAACGACACTACTATGAATAAGGTGGTACAAAAATCTAAACTGTTAAGCAGGCAAATGATACGGATACATATAATTATATTCCAAACCAGAAAGAGCACAGCTTACGAAGACCAATAGCTTAGGGATGGCAGTATTCATTTGATATCAGTTCTATCACACTGTCCATATTTTTTACTCAAGTAAGCTCGCTACAATGTTCATCACTCTGATTGTGATGTATTGCAATTAATATTCTTATGTAAATATGCAGCTAGTCCCCACGAGGTATTAAACCAGAAATGAGGCCCGCTGACATTGCCGCTTATTGGGAAGAATGATCAGGATTCGGAGAGTAGTTACTTCTGAAATCATTCAAAATGTTTGACTATTTTTTTCATTTATGGAATTGTTTTTAATCTTGAAGAAAGTATGATAAATGAACGCGCACGAATGCATTAACCATAAAAGACACCTGATCCTGACGTCGACAGCGAGGGTAATCGCCCCATACATTCACTACACGCGTATTGTTTTACTCATTTCACATAATTTTAACTCACCAAAAGGTATGTTAACTTCTATTTTAACATTTTACCTATGGGGCCCCGAGTGGCCAAGTGGTCTAAAGCGCTCACCGTTCCGGATCACTGCCATCTCACTTCTGTCTGTGTGGGTGCGAGTCTCAGGCCCAGCTAACATGGGTACGTGAGAAAGCTTGCCACTAGCTTCTCTTGGGTCGGTGGTTCTTCTCGGGAATTCCCAGGGTTCTTCCTCCACCAGTAATACTGTATGTCATGTAAATCCTATCTTTTGTTGAAATATGGCGTTAAACCCTACAACAACAACAACGTTTTTACCTTATTTCTTAATGAGCTGTATCAAGTCGAAATGCGTGGCCAGCGACTAGAAGAAAAACATTGAGACAATTTATACAGTAATGATTACAATATTCTTTAATCGGAGCATGTATAGTCTTCAAAATACCTTTCAAGTCATAGTAGCCTTTCATCGGTGTATATTGCTTTCGGTTTGAGCATAAGCTTTAGTAGTATAGTGGGCTTCCTTAGCGTCAGTGGAAATATCAGTCAAAAAGGTCGTGGGAACGTTTAGCCTCAAGACTTTTCAGACCCCCTTTGGAACGTTTAGCGTCAAGGGGATTTGAACATGGGGAATATTGGGACTGTATAGCTTCAAGGTAAAGTGGGGTTGTTTTATAGGGTAGCGGGTAGCAGGTAAGTTCAGCTAGTTCAGCAGGTAGCGGGTGGCGGGTAAGTTCAGTTAATTTGTTTCTTAACCTGTCCCCTAAATATAAGTAAATGATTCGAATTTATTGTCTTGATTTTAGTTACTAGCTATATGTTGTTTTAATAAGGGGTGGAGAGTATTTTAGTGATTGTTTGAGAAGACAAAACATAGTTTAATGAGTGAGTGTGCTATGTTTAGTAAATCGGTATGGTATGTTATAAGGTGCTAGATGCCTGACAGGGAGTTTTGGGTTGTATATTTTATTGTTTTAGTCCTGGTGTTTCCAGGAAACTTAGGATGTTACGAAATGTTCAATTTAAATTGGGATTGCTATTGTCTAGTATGTATGGGTAGGTACAAGGGGTTACAGTTGCTTTTTGAGCTTTAATGAATTTTGCTTTTGCCAGTTGATATTTAGTGCAATTATTGAATGCGTGTTGCAGGTCCTCAATTGCATGCCAATGATAACAGCTGATGTTAGCTGGTTGGAGTCCTACGAGTTTACCAAAACTGGCAGCTAAATTTGTTTTTCCTGTTATTATACGATTTATTAATTTTTGGTCCATACAGTTAACTTTGGGTGGTTTAATGGACCTGTTGACTGTTTTTAGAATGGAGTAAAGTTTTCTTCTTTTGGGTGTGGAATTCCAATGACCCTGCCATTTATTTTTTTATATAGGTTTTTGTGAAGCTTTGTGGTTCAGTAATGCTATATTTAAGTGGGTCAGGATCGGAATCTCCTAATTTGCTTTTGGCGACTTCGTCAGCTTGTTCATTGCCAGGAATTCCTATGTGCGAAGGAATCCACATGAATTCGACTATCCGATTTGTTGTGGATAATTCTCTAAGAGCATAGTAGGTTTTGGCAAGGAACATTTCTCTTGATTTAGTGTTATGAGATTTGATTTAGTTAATTACACTAAGGGAGTCGCTGATAATTACGGCTATTTTGGATATTATTATCTTTAATCCATTGTAAAGATTCAACAATTGCCTAGAACTGGTGAATATGGAGCAGTGGTCTGGTAGTCTTGTCCCTATTTGGATATTGTATTCGGGGATAACTACTGCAGCTGCTATTCTGGGAGGTTCAGCTGTTTTTGATCCGTCTCTGAATATTTTTACAAAACCAGCGTAGGTGTCCTGAATATCCTTTACAATGATAGATTTTAGCATAATTTCTTGTTCCAATTTGTTCCTGTATTCGGTTGCTTTGGTGTTTTATTATTGGTTTGGGTTGTAGCAAGGGGGTTGGATCAGGTGGTTTGGTGAATTCCTCCTGTTGTTCTAGGATTGGTTTACCACCTGGAGGGTTTGGAACTAGTTTCTGACTATATTTGACGTTACATTTGTCAATGGCAAATTGGGTGGGATGCGTATTGGGGTGTTTGGCCAATCGTATTGCATATCTGAGTAGCATTTCCTGTATTCTCAGATTTAGTGGTAGTTCTCATGTGAGTATTTTGGAGTTCGTCCAATGAGATTGATGGGAGGGTGCATACGATTAGGGCTTTTCAGTGGATAGCATCAAGCTTATTTAGGAGTGTTTGATTTGCAGTTGTAAACTTGGCAACCATAGTCTAGTTTTGATCTGACGTGTGCTCTATAGATTGTGAACATAGTTTCTTGATTGGATCCCTATGTGGTGCCTTTGATGTTTCTTAAGAGGTTGATGTCTTTGTTGCAATTTTGTATTAAGAAATCAATATGGTGTTTCCAGGGTAAGTGGTTGTCAAAATACTTACCTAGGAATCTTACCACTTTAACATATTTGATGATTTGATTTTGAATATAGAGGTTAGGGAGTGTTGGATGATTTTTTCGTTTTGGGGTGAAAATGATAGCTACAGCTTTTTCTTGTGAAATTTTAAATCCCAATTTATCCGCCCATTTCCCTATGTTATCTAATCTTTGCTGGATTTCAGATATTACTAGATTTGCTGGCAGTATTTCCTGCCCTCCAGTTACTCCTATCGTCGACGAATTGCGAGATATTAACCTTTATGGACGCAAGGTTAAGGTCAGTGTCGTTTATCATAATGTTGGATAGCGTGTGGCTGAGCACGCTCCCTTGTGGAGTGCCGTTTTCCAGGGAGAATTCCTTGGAGTGAGTGTTCCCTAATCTAGTGAGAATTTTACGACCTGACAGAAAGTTTTCAATCCAGTTAAACATGCGCCCAGTAATGCCAAAAATAGTTAAGATTCGCAATCAAACCTTTAGTCCAAACTAGGCCAAAGACTTTTTCGAGGTCAAGGAAGACGGCTATCAGGTATATGTCTGTTTTCCTCTTCGAGTTTGAAGGCCAGTGTGATATCTGCTTCTAACCTTAGTAATTGGTCAGTGGTGGATCGCTTGTTTCGAAAGCCACATTGGTTTTCTGATAGTAGGTTATTGCTTTCGAGATGGTGTTTTAATCTGTTTGCAAGTATAGTTTTCATGAGCATGCGGATTATTTTGTTTGTGTCTTTGCCAGGTTAAGGGATGGGGATAACAAGGACGTGTTTCAAGCTTTCATGTATTTTCCCGCTAAACCAGATTAAATTGGTTCTTGTTGCTATTCTGTCAATGAAGTGACTGGCGAGCATATTAGCTTTGTCATGATTGGTTGTAGAGCCTCTCAGTTTAGGGGTTATATTAATTGTTTTTCCCTTGATGGTTTTTATCTTATCCCAGACTTGTTTAGAGTTGGATTTTAGGTTTAGTTTGGAGCAGAAATATTGCCATGATTTTTCTTTAGCTTGTTTTATAGTTATTTTAAGTTTTATTTCTTTATAATGGATAAAATCTTGGGAGTTTCCTGTATGCTTAAATTTATTTAGGGCTCTTTGTTTTATCTTTATGTGCTTTCTGGCATAGGTCGTTCCACCAGGGTGCTGATTGTTTAGTTTGTGTATTGGTGGTTTTTGGAATACTTAAGTTGGCTGCATCTTGAATAGATTTAATTATATTATCATAAAAGAGATTAATATCTGCATTTCCTAAATCCTTGGTATTGATGTTTGTTAAGATTTTTCTAAATTTATCCCAATCTGCTTTATCAGATTTCCATCCATGTGGAACTTCAAGGGGTTTATGTTGTACTGACATTTGGAAAGTAATGATAATGGGGAAGTGGTCACTGCCTACTGAGTTATCTTGATCCACCCGCCAATTAGTTAGTTGTGCTAGTTTGTGGTACATAGTGTCAGGACAATAGCTGAGAGGGAACCATCCTTCGGATTCAATCTGGTTTTGGATCCGTCATTGAGTATGATCATATTGGCTTCAGCTGTCCATTCTTCTACCAATTTGCCCCATTCTATCCATCCTATTTCATCCCATAATTCATTATGTGCATTGAAGTCGCCACAGATGATAAAGTTGTTTGTTAAAATTTGGGAGACTTGGTGATAAGAATATATATTGGCTGGGTTATCATTGCCTCTTGGGTCATATATGTTAACAATTTGAGTATTAGCTGAACGAGTGTTTACAAGGACTGGTTGAATTTCAAGGTTGGAGTTATTGTCGATGGATGTAGGAACTGTTTCTGAGTTGAGGAGGGTTTCAAGTAGAAAAATTGCCAGGCCTTCTCCTTTCTTCCCATTAGTGCGATGTTTAAATATGCCTGGGGAGTACCCTGGTATCTTAGGTAGGCGTATATGATTTTTGGATAGAGGGGTTTCTTGTAGGCAAATAATATCATGGTTGAGTTTATATAATAGTTCCGGGAGTTTTTTGTATTAATCCCCTACAGTTCCATTGCCAAATTATAAGGTCTTTTTTGTTTGTGTTATCCATTGTGGGTGCCGGATTTTACTATTGTGATTGGGGCCTGGGGAGTGATAGTTAGAGTGGTGTGGAAGTGACTTGAGAGGATTGTCTTTAGTTTAGTGACTATGATTTCTAATGTCGGTGATTTAGTATTGTCTAATTTTGCTAGTTCTTGCTGTAGCTCTATGCACATCGGCCATGTGACTGTGTTTGTGGTATCCTTATTTTGGGTGTTTATTTTTCCAGGATTGTCAGAGTGACTGTTGTGTTCATTAGCGTCCCCATGTTTAGATGTTGTTGATTTTGTAGTGTTGGTCTTGGGGGTGGCTTTCTGTTATTCCTGGTTTGTTTTTGGTTACTGGGTGTGGTACCAGTTTCAGGTGTTTTGAATTGATTATTAGTATTTCTTTTAACCTCAGGTAATTTTGATGGTGAATTATTTACTGCATTGTTTTGTTGCTAAGTGCGTCAGGTGTTTTTCATTCCTGAGATCAATGATCAGTTTCTCTTTGATGCTGTGGGGGCCCTCTGTTTCTCTGGGGTAGTGATGTTCGCGGCAGTTAGGGCACATAATAATTCGAATTCGGCAAGTACCCCTGTGTTGACCACTGCAGTGTTCGCATCTAGGTTTGTAATGGCATTTGAGGGCGTAATGTCCCCCAATGTTGACATTTGTTGCAGAACCTGGGCTTGTTGATAAAGGATTCTAGTCTGTGGCGTACCCCGTATGGGCCTAACTTAACCATAGTGGGGAGTGGTGTAATGGATTTTAATACTGTCTTTGATCTGGGTTGCCCTTTAAGATTTTGAGGCGATAGACTTTCTTGACCTTAGTTCTATGTTCCTGAAGTTTCTTTTAAGAGAGTGTCATTATTTAGATCTTTATTATGGCCTGTTAGTGTTAAGACGGCTTTAAAGCTTGTAGTTTGGGGTTGTTTTGTGGGTTCTTGATTCGTTTTTAAGTCATTTTCTGGCCTGCGGGTGGGTTTATGTTTGGAGTTGCAAGGGAGAGTGTGTCTATTTTGACTTTGATGTGCCCCATGTTTTCTATTTGTAGACATTTTTCAGCCTGCATTATATGATTAGGTAGTTGGCTTTAGGTCTAAAAATATCTAGCTGCCCCTGGTGTACTTTAGCTAAGGCTCCTGTGATACTTGTAAAACTTAAATAGTGAAGTTGACTAGTTTTGCTGTTAATAAAGAGTGTGTGTTCAAGCGAGTGGTATTGTGGTTTTGCTTGTTGGAAGTGGTTGAGAGTTATTTGCCCCCGAGTTTTAATCCACTTTGGTTGGAGTTATCTGGGTTTTTTTCTTTCATGGGGCCCTTCCCTTTTCCTGAGTACGGTATTTGTGTAAGGGCCATACCTTTATTAGGGAGGTGGTCGGGATGTGATGGGTTTGGCTTTTCGAACTTGGATGTTGCTTCCTTCCCTTTTGAGTTCCATGAGGGGCCTGGAATTTGGTTGTAGTGAGTTACGTCACTTGGTTCGTTGGGTCCCCTGATGAGATACCCAAGGGGCCGGGAGTTTGAATAGTGTGTATTACCTCTTTTTTGTTGGTGTTACAAGTTTAGTAGTGCTATTTTTGTGTTTTTAACGGTGGGGGTGGGGTAGAATTTTGGTGGCTTGGCATGTTTTGATTGGTTTTTGCTTTAACTGATCTATTTGATAGTGGTTGTTGTTGGGGTGAGATGCTAATTGGGGGTCATGGTTTATTTTGAGTCCAATTGGTAATTTAGCTTGTGCTAGTTCTAGCATTTTGAATGTTGGTTTTGGAGTTGTTGTTTGATTCAAGTTTTGGTCTAAATATGGGGAGCTAGCGGTGAAATTTTCTTCCATGAATTTAGTCAATTCAAACAGTGACATGAGGTGGATGTCATCCACCTCCTCATATGTTATCGTTATATTGGGGTCCTTGAAGAAGACCGGGGATACTGTGTAATCATGGTTCTGTTTGGTAGGTGTTACTAGTTCCGGTCTGGTGGGGGACCTGGTTGTCCAATGTAGTTTTTTCCCCAACTATATGTTTGATTGATGGGCTCTTATTCATGTTAACTGAGCCTGTGCTGATGGGGGGTGGGGGCTAGTGTATCTCCTGTGCTTGAGTTGGGGTATTGCATTTGGCCATAAGTTTGGTGAGCGAGTTTTTCCTCCTCGCTAGTTGTGCCTTTGGTTAAAGGCAGCTTTGTTAATTCCGGTGAGTTGAGACATTTTAAGCTGTAAGGGTTTATTTAATGTGACGCTTTTATTATAGAAGTTTAAATTATTGGCTTGGTATGGTTTGTTTTCTTGCTATGTTTAAAAAGTTTTAAATAATGTAGGGATGAAAAGAGGGTTGAGTAAAGAAGAAAAATGTGTTAATTAGAGTGATTAATAGTTGGTGATATTTCTAAGCAGAGGTTTATTAGTGCAAATAAACTTGCTAGGATTTTGCCCAGGTGTTCACTAGTGTGGTTCCTGGTACCTGTTTTCGGAGTTTTATTTTTCACCAGAGGGGTTAGAGTTATAGTAAAAGGGGAGAAGTATAGTAGGTTTAGCGTTGCTAGTTTTCCGATAACCGCGATTCTGACAGTGATTTTCTTGTGCATGAAAATATGCAAGGACTCTGTCCAGGCGAATGATAGTGTGGATCCTCGCACCTGTTTTCGGAAAAAGCAGGAGACAAAGATAGTATATTAAAAAGAGGGTAATTTAAAGATTTAGTTTTTAACAAAGTAGTAGGCGTTGTTGGATTAACCTATAACTAAGAGTCTTACAATGATTTTCAGGTGCTTTTGAAAGTATGTAAGGACTAGGTCCAAATGTATCTTAGTATGGTACCTAGCACTTGTTTAAGGATAATGGCGCCAAAGTTAATAATAGTAGAATGTAAAGTATTAATTAGCGTGAGAATGAAAAGAAAAAATGATTTGTTAACAGTAAATAATCTAAGAATCTATTATTTAAACAGCACAGAGAAGTAAAATGCCCGTAGGCTTAACAAAATTTTCTACCTGGTTACGTTTGTTTGTTAAGCGTGTTTCTTTGTTCCTTTGTCCCTTTGTTAACTGTTGGGCGGGATGCTATTATTTATGCTTGTAGTTGCAGATAATTTTTCTTATTATTATGTTCTTCTTCTTCTTCCTTGATTCTTGGTTGTGGTGGTGCTCTGCACTGATTTGGTTGTCAAAAGATTCACACCCATTAACAAACTACAACTTGCACGTCTGTGTGTTTCTGAAGCCGTGCTTGGACTCTAAATGGCGCGAATTTGATTGTTTTTTTTTTTTTAACTATTGAGGCGTTCGCACGGAAGGCATGTGCCTTTGGTTTATGTCCGCACGGCGGACTGATAATTGTTCCTGGAGGAAGAAATTATAGGGAAGGATGTCCCCAGGCATTTATGTACTCACAGAGCACTGCTAATTTAGCCATCAGGTCGTAGGACTATACATCCCTAATGACCTGAATGAAGGGCTTTAATGAGTGGGAATGCACCCAACACACACTCATGGTATCAGAAAGTTGGAATTCCTTCAGCTGTCAACTGCACTAGGTGTCAACCCAAGCAGTATGCAACGTCCGTTGCGATTTGTCGCAGCGACGACTTCACATCAGGGCAGCTAGCTTTAGACGGGTGGAAATGGTTCCACATCTCCGTATGTGTACGTTGTCCAAGAGAGGCAAGGAAGCAAGGAACCGCCGGGCCGGCCATGGATGTCGTGTACTCCCAGAACACCAGCTCGTACTTAATTCAAATTCAGTCCTGTTATTCTAGTGGACAGTAAACAATACCAATAATGTGTAAAGCACCTGTGCAATTAACCAAATTCGAAAAGTTGAAATTTTGAAAAATGATTTATCTATGTAGTTGGATTTCAGTGTACAAAGCGTATATTCAGTTTTCTAATAGGTACTAATCAGCTAAGTCAAAATGACCCCAATTAATGTATTTCACGCAGTGTAAGAAAAATAAGAGAATATAATTTTTGGTGGTGGTACCAAAACAGATCAATTGGTGGTGGTACCAAAACAGATCAATATAGGTTGATAAAATAGAGATTGATTAAAAAAGGTTTTCTAGCCAAAATGAAAACCAAAGGCAATTATGGGCAATATTAGCCGTTAGAAGGGCATTTTGGTGGAGGACCCACTGACATGTATTCAGCTGGTGGGCCATATGTTCTCCGTGGACGATCTTTAAGCGGATCAGGCTCGATCAGATCCATTAGTATCCGATGACTGTAATTTGTGGGATAGCATACATCCGGTCCGATCAATCGATGATGATGTTTTAGTATGGTCGCAATCATGACGGACAGATTTACTGGGAATTCTATAAGCATTTCTTCCTTCTTCTTGAAGCTTGCTACTGCTTTTGTGAGCCTTGATTTGCTGGGTATGATTCCATCCTCTGGTGGTTTAGTCCATTTACTGACTATGAGAGCGCTCAAGTGGTCCAGAAGGGTTTGTGTGGCCGCTGGATCGCTCCACAGATCTTCCAAACCTAAGTATTGTGAATATCCCAATGCAATGTGCCTGTGTGCTTGGTACAGGACACTTTTAAGCGTTCTTGGATCTGCCGGTTTTGGTGGAGATGTTGTTATAGTCCCACGTTGGTCAGAAGGGAAGATTGGGGGTGCAGTCTTGGAATAGTTGGTAGTGCTGGTTGTGGTGGTGATGGTGTTAGTGCCACCTTTCTTTTAGATACAGGTTCCTGTTGGTTAGTTGGTGCGGTCCGCTTTTCCTGTGCAGCTTTATCCAATTGCAGTTGAGTAGATGATTATGTAGTTTTTTTCGTCTGAGGTGGAGTAGCTGACCTTGATATTGCAGGTGTATACGTCGTCAACTGCTGGGCGGTTGTTGTGCTTGCAATGGCAACTGTAGTTGGAGTGCTAGTAGACTGTTCTTTAAGCTGCTGAACATTCCTTCTCTCTTTCCATGTTTTGTTCTTCTTTGTTTTTCCCATATCAGGAGTAAGGTTGTCCTTTTGTCCTGAGCTCTCAAGTTCCAGCCTGATGCTACAAAAAAGAGCTAGGCCTTTCAATGCATTCATAGCTTGAGCGGGTATCATTTCCATCGTTAGCGTCTTTACTGCTGATAGGTGCTGCTTGTTGCTCTGTTCGCTCATGATGGCGCGAATGACGGACCCTT
Source organism: Sinohyriopsis cumingii (assembly GCA_028554795.2). Taxonomy (NCBI): domain Eukaryota; kingdom Metazoa; phylum Mollusca; class Bivalvia; order Unionida; family Unionidae; genus Sinohyriopsis; species Sinohyriopsis cumingii. The sequence goes on from CM068831.1 coordinate 104,099,093, forward strand.
GACTTTATATTTTTCAATCACGGATGTAAAGGCAAACAACCCTTACACTCACTTCACATATTACACTGGTCAACAGTGAAATCATTACTGACTTGAAAAGGCCCTAATCTGTAGTATTTTGGTGTGCCGAACACGAATATAACCGTGAAAAATTTGTATTGGCTCTCGTTTTGAAGATATTCATATACCTCATTTTCTATGTTTCACTGTGTAAATTTCTCCAGTAGGACTGCAGCAACATCCGGAATAATGATGTAACATTGCATAATACCATCATGCTCACATCATCCACAGTTGATTGCATCATTTTCTGATGCAATGCAATACTAATGCCATGCGGCTGCTTTAGTAAGTTGACGTCAGCAGTGTACTATACATGTGTAGGCCTATTATACTAATGCCAGGCGGCTGCTGAAGCTGACGTAAGCAGTGTACTATATAAAGCCCAATCAGATAGGTTCAGCATTTAAAATATTTTAGACGTTGTGCGAGACAGTTCAAGCTACTGTTACATAAAACTTATTATTTTATCCATTTACGTACAATAAAGAACAGTAATGCCTCGAAAGTGTGTTAATACCGCGGACAATTTTTGCTATATTTGTGGGGAAGTGACATTTGCCAACCAGAAGAAAAGTATCAATTCTCAAGTGAAGAAGGCATATCATCTTTACTTCGGATGCAAGGTTGGTGACCAAGACAAGCCTTGGGCTCCGCATATATGCTGTGCTACATGTACAACACAGCTTTCACAGTGGTTGAATTGCAAAAGGTCATCAATGCCGTTTGCAGTCCCAATGGTGTGGAGAGAGCCAAGCAACCACCTAAATGACTGTTACTTCTGCTTGGTTCCTCCTCTTTCCGGCGGAATAACGAAGCGAAAGAAGTCGAGAATAGTCTACCCAAACATTCCGTCTGCATTGAGACCAGTTCCACATGGTGAGGGACTTCCTATTCCAGAACCTCCAGCAGAATATTCTCTTGATTCATCTGACGAAGACAAAGGTGAGTCGACCTGTTCTTCTCCTGGTCCATCAGCATGCAGTGATCCAGATTTTCACTGTGGTGCATCATCAACCCCACACAGAATAACACAGGAAGAACTAAATGACCTGATTCGTGATTTGGACTTATCAAAGAACAAGGCAGAATTGCTAGGATCAAGACTCCAACAATGGAATCTTCTAGAAGAAGATGTCACAATTACTGCATATCGAAAGCACCACCAGCAATTGGAGCCTTTCTTCAGAAAGGAAAGTAATCTGATATTCTGTTCCGATATTGAGGGTCTCATGAATGCTTTAAAAATCACTCATGACCCACAAGAATGGAGACTATCTGTGGACTCTTCGAAACTGAGTCTCAAGGCTGTGCTTTTGCACAATGGAAACATTCTTCCATCTATTCCAGTAGCGTATGCTGTCCACATGAAAGAGACATACGATAACTTAAGGCAGCTACTGAATTCCATTGAGTATAACAAGTACAGCTGGCACCTCTGTGGTGATTTGAAGGTAGTTGCCCTTTTAATGGGACTGCAGCAAGGATATACAAAATACATGTGTTTCTTATGCGAGTGGGATAGCCGAGCAAGGGAAATGCACTACATGAGGAAGGAATGGACTCACAGGCAGAATGTAGCCATTGGAGAGAAGAATATCCAACACCCAGCTCTGGTTGAGGCTCAGAAAATCTTGCTACCACCCCTTCCCATCAAACTAGGTTTGATGAAGAACTTCGTGAAAGCCATTGACCGGACTTTGCCAGCATTCCGATACCTGCATGAAAAATTCCCTCGACTCAGCGAAGCAAAGATTAAAGAGGGAGTCTTTGTGGGTCCTCAGATTCGAGAGCTTTTCAAAGATGACCGGTTCAACAACTTGCTGGAAGGTGACGCGAAACAAGCATGGAATGCTTTTCGCCTAGTTTCTACAAACTTCCTCGGAAATGTTAGGGCAGAAAACTATAAGGAACTAGTAGAAGACATGTTGATGAAGTATAAGAAACTTGGCTGCAATATGTCTCTAAAGATTCACTTCCTTCATTCCCATTTGGATTTCTTTCCTAGCAACTGTGGTATTGTTAGTGATGAACACGGCGAACGTTTTCATCAAGATATCGCAACAATGGAACAAAGATACCAGGGAAAATGGTCCACTACAATGCTGGCTGACTACTGCTGGACACTCCTCAGAGATGCTCCCGAACAGCTGTACAAGAGACAGGCGAAGAAATCTAAGATGTAGTCAATGACTTGATTTTTTATAGGTAGGCTATTACAGTTGACCTTTTACTATTGGAATGCATTTCGTTATGTAAACATTAATTTCTTGCAGATTACAAAAAAACTAGAGCCAATTTTGCAATTTGACTGTCATATTCGTGTTCAGCACATAAAAATTGATAAGAATTGACTAATTTTATTTCAGTAACATGACTTTTGTAAAAATGTGTTGTCCAGTGTTATCTACTATCCACAAAAACGTACGTCGATTCATACAAACCCCAAAATATACTATCCACACACAGGAAGAAGATAAATACTATTGTATACTATCCACAGGCCCTAAATTCTACTATTCACACACAGGAATAAGAAAAAACTATTATATGCTATCCATAAACCCCATAAACTACCATCCACACACGGGAAGGAGAACAAACACAAAATCTACTATACACACAGAAGGGAGGGAAAACAAACCCCAAATATACTATCCACTCGCGGAAAGGAGAAAAAAACAAAAAGAAATATTATACTATCAAACAGAAGGGAGGGAAATCAAACCCCAATAGCTACTATCCACACCAAACGTACGCGTACTCATAGAAACTCATTATCTACTATCCACACACGGAAAGAAGAAAAACTGTTATGTACTATCCACAAACCCCAAAATATACTATCCACATACGGGAAGGAGGGAAGAGAAAAACAAAATCTACTATCCACACAGAAGGAGGGAAAATAAACCCATAATATACTATTCACAAACGGGAAGGAGAAAAAACAAACCCCAATTATGCTATCAACACAGAAGGGAGAGAAAACAAACCCTAATATCTACTATCCACACAAACGTACGCGCACTCATACAAACACAATATCTACTATCCACACAAATGTACACGAACACATACAAACACATACACACACACTATCACATAAGTAAATGAGTGAGTATTTTTAATCACATTACTCCGCATTTACAAAAATTGGCAACTTGAATAGTCTCTTTTCTAGAGATTTGGTTAGTCCTGAAAATGGCTGTTTTTTGAACTTCAGATGCACCTCTTAATGTGTGTACCTTCCAGGTCTGACCCCACACACGCAACGTCCACTCCAGTCCTGCTCCCAGTTCAGTCTTGCTCTTGGGAGCGCAGAGGCTGCTTGATTGGCTTCAGTACCCCAGTCTTCCGTTTGTGGGATTCTGAAGACTTAATCTTGCCTCCTTCTCCTATTCCACACCCGCGGATGATGTGGTCTATTTACCTCCTGCTGACGCAACACCTCATCCCAGTTTTCCGTCTTGGGGTCCACGGGTCTCTGTGCTGGTAGTAGTGGTTGTGGATGAGGTAGTGGCTGTGTTGTTGGTAGTAGAGGTGTTACGAGAGTCTTCACCTCACACACTGACCTAATCATTAGGTGAGGCAAGATGCTTTCTTAATTCTCTATCTTCTTTCTCTTGTCCTCTTCCTTAAGCCTGGCATCGTCCTGTATTGCCTCCATGGCCAGCTCATCCAGGAGCCACCTGGCATACTCCAGGTGCATCTGAAGTTCTATCAATCTTGTAATTCTGCTCATGTTAACGAGTGAACGCTGGGTAGCCAGGGTGATAATCGCTTTATATTTATATTTGTGAAGCGCGGACGTGAATGAAAACATGTCCTGTCACCAAAACCTACAAGACCCATATTATTACGAAAAACATGGAATGTGCGGACCTAAAAGAAACATTCACTCACTTTTTACTTACATACACTAACTAAAAAACACAAACACATACATACTATTTTTGACAAGCTACAGAAACAAAGTGCTTATTAGACACACTTCTATATTTTTTTTAGACATAAGACAATGAAATGAAGTGATTATAGACACACTTCTATATTTTTTTAACTTGCTAACATACAATTGGCAATTGAATTAGTATCTGTTTTCTAGGGTATTGGGGTAGCCATGAAAAGGGCTATTTTTTGTGGTCGGGGAGTTATGGCAATCTTTTATAGTCTAAGATCGCGTCCCTTTCTGGAGGCAGGCTTTCCCACCGGATAGGGTCTGCTTCTTTGGAAAGAGAAGGAGAACTCTTTCGTGTCTACACGACAGTCGACAAATCCTCTGTCTGGTTCCTGTTGTTGCTGCTTCTGCTCTCTCTCCTGTCTCTGCTTCTAAAGTCTGTACATCCCCGTCCATTCTTCTTACTCTTTCTTGATTTCCTCTCTGAAGACCTCTTCTATCAGGTCTTCGGCCACTTTCAGCATTCTGATATTCTCTATCTCTTCAGGCTTGGGTATCAGACCTTTCATGACATTGTGCAAATGCACGTAGACTTCGTTTAGTTTAGCTAAATTAGAAAGAATCTTCATAGGAGGATGAGTCAACAATGGATGATCAGACTGGAGACCGCTTCGCATTGTGTGGTTCCAGCGCGGACGCGATAGAAAACATCCCTACAATGCTTAGAGTCGGAACGCTGTGATAGTTTGATTTTAGGGTGAGGGATGGAAGTTAGTCAAAGAACATTTATCATGATAAAAATTAAAAACAAACAACAGACACATTTTTTCAAAAACACGTTTTTATGCAAATAACTAACAACCAAAAATTAACAATTAAAGAAACATTTTTGAAATAACAAACTATTTTTGACAAGGTTGACAACGTTGTGAAGTTAAGCTAGACTTCCAGTGATGGAAGTCATTGGGCCATTGGTGTACATTACGTTTCCTAGCTAAAGACAAAATATAGCCATAATGGTAACAAAACCGTCGATCTACTTTGTCATCGTTTCTAGAAGAGTGACGTTCAAAATAAATCACTAAGTGTTCTAAAGAATATCCAAAACTGCGTTGATGAAGAAAATAAACACACTATTTTCCACACACCATGGAAATCTGTGCCTTGTAATTTCATATTATTGAATCGTGTCGTCTGGGCATTTCTTCTCATAAAGTCAATGATGTCGTCTTCCAATGGGGGTAATCCATACGAATCAAAATATTCCACACAATCATCACTGGAAAAGTAAACGGCTACCAAGTGGGTTCCTGGTAGATGATGTCGTCCATGTTGACGACACAAGTTTGATGGTCTTGAGGTTTGCGACGCGGAAATTCATCTTTAGCACACATGTCAGGATTCCAAAAAGCAGTGTACGAACTGTGGTTCAAAAGGTAACAAAGTTCCCAGGTATCAATTTTTGTGCTTTTGTCTAGTTTTTTTCTTCACAGGTAATGACAAGTCATGAATTCAATCCGAACCTTTTGCTTGAAAGTCTGACAAATAACCGTTTCTTCGCTTCGTATCTGCACTCTGAGAAAAGAGAGCTTCGATGTGATGGATCTCTAGATCCATCAGTGGAGGAGAGCAATGATTACGCAAGTCTTTATGTCATTGATGCAACACGGCTTCTTCCGAGATGAGACTCCAAGCTTCGTCTAGATACTTGTCCGATTTTCTTCTTGACTCAACATCAGACATGTATCTTGTTGAATTTGACTGGGATGATAGTTTTGACATCATTAGCAATCTTTCTTGATCAATTCCTTAATTATTTCGGCCGGGTGTTTGGCAAAACAGGAGGTTAATGTTGTTCTTGTCCTGGTCATCTGGACTTCATGACTATGTCCTCTTCGTCATTGTCTTCGGGTTCTACTTCCACGGTATCTTCCCATTCCATTTCCATAGATTATCCACTATTCAGAGAAGGATTACAGGCTTCCATATTTTCTAATAGTCTAGAATGACTTTTCTTTCCAAACTGTTGATTTCTATGGTATTGTCGAATTCGGCATACATAATGACGTTCACCGTGTTGTTTACGGGTATTGGCTGTGCAAACTGCCGTTCCACACGAATCTGGCCGGATTTTATAGGGTGGAAATGTCCCTCGTTGCTGCCTTGATCTAGAGTGAAATCAAAAGCCCAAAACGTGTAACCTTCTGCATAACCCTCATACGTAATGCCTTGACTGGTGTTGGTTCCTACCCGACCCGTGGCTTCGTACAGGGATAAGTTTGATCTCAAATAATTCTTCTTCTCGTCACAAAAGTCAGGTTCAAAAGTTAATCGTTTGTAAGGCACTGAAGTCAGTTTTCGTCCTTCCATTGGATTTCAATGGTCACGTCTAAAATCTTATAACTCCAAAGGTCCCTATGATAGTCTTGGTCCTTTTTATCTTGTTCCCATGAGTCCTTCCAGCATTGTTCCCAATACTTCTTCAGCAAGGGTCCTAACAACATGGGAAAAATGCGTCCGCGTTGTACCAGCCTCTTTTTCTTTTTACGAATGGGTATTTTCTTTTTGACCATTTGGCAAAGAACGTGTCGATGCCTGGCTAAGCTTTCTTTTTGGTGTTTAGACAAAGATATCGTGCCTTTCAAGACGTTCAGCAACATTCACACACAGTATCGACGACGTCTTTGGGGGATGTTTGAATATGATGTTTTCGTATGGGTGAAGGGGCTTTGAATAGGACGGACAACACGTTCCAATCTTTGGCTAAACGAGAAGTTAATCCTTTCGTTTTCTTTCTTTTGGGGTTCGCAAACCACGTCCTGCAGCGACGGTGACCGCGTCTCCAGTAGCCTCAGGGTCTTCCACTTCTCCGTTGTTAGTGATGCCAGCCAAACCCAGTTTAACACCCATTCTTCCTGATTTGATGAAACAACGGAAACCCACATCTCCAAGAACTTCTCCTCCAGCGGTGGCATCCTCCTCTTCTTTAGCTGCAGTGGTAGCTGCTCACAAAGTCTCCGCCCCCCAAAATCAAAGTCCAAGAGAGATCAGGCATGTTACAGAGTTTGCTGGATTTGTCCAAGCAAGAACTGTCCTGAATTGGTCCTTTGCGAACCCCTCCACGACGTGTGATGCCTGTCATCAAGTTGATACGACAATCAGTGGAGACGCATTCAAGTATAAAAAAGACCTGCGGTTAAGAATGAGAATCAGTGTTTTTTGCTCCGAAACAAACAAAGATTTCACCCCCATGGGTGTTTTCTTCAGCGGTACGACTGACTTGAAATCTTTAATTTTTACCGTGTACGTGTTAGCAGTGTTTCTAAATTTTCTAGAGGAGCGCTTTTCCGTCTCTCGAACTTGGTAGTAGTTTTGAGGAGTTAATGATGGACTTTGGTTTGGTGTAGACTCTCTGGGTCTGTATTCGGACTCACTCATGTCATCTTCAAAATCGCTTGCATGAATTTGAACCAAGACTTCAGCTACTGTGCGAGGCAATAAATCATGTTTCTGCCTCGTACTTTATTCTGTTTTCTCCACGCAATGATGCGATCGTTTCCTCTTGACTGCAAAAGTCAAATAACTACATTTTAAATGCCATGGGTCCCTATATCCATGTCAGACCAGGGTCTTCCTTATATAAATGGTCAGTGTCTTCCCTCCCAGTATTCATTTCACTCTCAAACCGATCAGACTGATGGAAGAGCCCACACAGGTCGAACGTTTGATCAGAGCTTTGCAAGGTGTCATACAAACATTTTCTTCAGACAAACCGACGAACTACTCCTCTCCTTTCGAGATAAAAGTCAAGATACTTGCTATATCTGTAACAAAAAAGGGCATTGGGCTACAAAGTATCCAGAACTTCAAAAAGCAGGACAGATGTCAGAAGAGACAAAAGTCAAGATACCGGTTATCATTGTCAAGAGAAAGGACATTGGTCTTCAGAATGCTCTAAAAAGCAACAGAAGCAAGAGGAAGAGGGGGATCAGAACAGGAAGAAGTTGTACCCTCCCCAAAGGACGAACCCAGACAGACCAGAAAGAGAAAAAATAGGAGAAGTGAAGACGAGAAGAAAATGAGGAAGAAGAGGTATAAAATCTGTGAAAGTGAAGAAATTCAAAAAAACAGAGAGAGTGACAAAAGTCTATGGGCTTTTTAAAGTGTTGTGTTGTGTATTGGATTGTAAAATTTGTACCAGAATAGACCAGACAGAAAATGTAAGTGTCTCTTGGTTTTAATGTTTTAGAGTAAGGACCTACACTTACTCATTCACACGCGCACATCATAGGCAAAAAAGGCTTTTGAGTTTTAAGTAATTTTGGCAAAATGAATGCTATCTCTTTTCGAGAGAGGTGAGTGGCCCTGAAAAGGAGCATTGGGTGTTTGTTTTTTAAAATCCAAACTCAGGAACGGGACGTAATCAGCATTAACTGCCATACCCTTTGCCGCGGCCAAGGCCTAGTTTTGGTCTTGCTCCTGTCAATGATTTGGAAGAAATCACTAAGGATGGTATCTGAGGTGTATCAACAGGCTGTTTGGCTCGGGAAGGTCTTTTTCCCTTGGGTCTTAAAAAGAAGTCGGACGCATTTATTTCAGACTCATTAACGCTGCTAAAATATCTAAGAGCACCGTCACCGTTTGACTTTCACTGTCCTTGTTCTCTCCTGGACCCTTTTCTTCTCTGCTGCTGTTTTTTCTTCCTGTCGTTTCCTTCTTGCCCTTTCTTCTTATCTTTGTTGCTGATGAAGTAAAAAGCTTGTTCCACTTCTTTCTGCTGTTGTAAAAAATTCTCCAATTCTTCTTTCTGTCTCTATTTGAAATCCTCGACGTGTGGTAAAGAAGGAGAAGTCGGCAAGGTGCTGCTAACGGAACAAATTCTTACGAAGAAGAAAGAAAATCTACTAAATCCCAATTAAAATCGGCCTCTTCTGAAAGTAAGAATGTGTTGGCTTTGGTAGCCGTTGCTAGTCCATCGCTTCCCGTCTTCACTTTAATTTTGTAACGCCTGTTTTGATTGATGACAAAACTCATTCCATTTCGATCAGCTCTTCCACTATAAATAACCGCGATTCATTTCATTCTCTTCACCCGTTGTCGTCATAAGATGTGGACTAACGTTGAATCATTTACTCTCGTATCGTGAATGCTGTTCCTTACAGACATACCCATGTATGTCAGATCATCATGGACAATCATCCGGATCACCGAGACGGGCGTTTGGAAAAGAAGAATCTATGTGGAGAGACAAGGCTGTCTGTAGAGAGTCCTTATCTATGGTCCAGAAATCAGAAGAAGTTTGAGGAAGAGAAGAAGACCTATGAGATGACCTCTGTGTTTACGGAATGATGTTTAAAAAACATAGGCATTTTCAGGCCAAATCCTGCCTCGAAAAGATTTGCTTTCTTGCCTAAAATATGTTTTTAGTCGGTTGTATAGTTGTTTGTGTGACAGATTGATGTTCATCATCTATGTATGTGTCGTATGTATATGTCTCTGTCTATAAATAAGTTCTATGTCCCGCCCCGCCAAGCGCTGTTTTATTGGTATAGTTTATGAACTTTCTGAACTTACTCGCCACCCGCTGTACTAGCCGAACTTAACCGCCACCCGCTACACGCTACCTGCTGACCTAGCTGAAATTACCCTCTAGCTACTACCCTATTCAAAAACCTCACTGTCCCATGACGCTATACAGTCCCAATATTCCCCATGTTCAATTCCCCTTGACGCTAAACGTTTCCGGGGTGGTGGGTCTGAAATGTTTCGGTGCTAAACGTTCCAACAACCTTTTTGACTGCGATTTCAATTGACGCTAAGGTATCCCACTATACTACTAGCTTTCGTCTAAACAAAGTAGATGAGAATTATTTATGAAGCCTTTAACTGAGAACATTAATTTTTTTTAACGCATGGTGTACGATAACCTCGTCTGACTATGCAGAATATATACGTATTGTGTATGATTACTGATGGAGTATGAGATAACCCTTGGATGTGTGTTGTGCCCTGGGTGCAGTCTGTGCTGAAGTATAGATACAAGTATTCATTACTAGTTGTACATAGTAGTAAAAGGCTGGTTTGGCCCCACCATACATCACATTATGCTAGGACCAGCCTTTGGGAACGGTGTTTGGCCCACCAATGTTGTCTCTTGTACGAAGTCAGTCACGATGCTGCCACGTGTTTACAAGAGTCCGCGAGGATTCGATGGGCTGGTGGATGCGGGAGGAGGGTGGGACTAGGTAGGCTTCTTGCTGTCTTAGTATCGTTGCAGTAAGGGATGACTATCACCAATACACTAATCAATGACACAAGGGGTCAATAGGATACCATTGTGGACAGCCTACGGTGTTAGCGGGATGATAGGGTAGGGAAAGAGTCCTCTAGCGATGAAGACAAGGCCTTTGATTGCTCGGAGACCTGCACGAAACGGGCCAGCTCAAAAGAGCAGTCGGCCTGGTCAGCTAAGGCTTATGGAGCTGAGTAGCGCTCGGCTCGATGAGGTCGAGAAGACTAAAGGAAGGATAGATGACGTCATGAAGGACAGCGGCACAGCCCTCAACCCATGGGTAAGTTAGAGACAACGGAATCGCGCGCACACACAGCCACAATGTATGCGACGTTTTGTTGTCCCGCCTTGTTGACTACGTTTAACATGTCGGGCGGCACGTAATTGGTCACCCTTAGCTTCAAATAAATAATACGTGTACGTATGGTTGTACGCACATTTTCCACAAACTGTTCACCTTCCCTGGACGCCCTTCAATGAAAGTAGCAGCTTTTATGCACGGACGACGAGCTAGACAACAACATCGGTCGATGGGACCGATGTCCTGGATAACCCCACTGCCAATAAGGGGGGAGAGGATGAATTGACGATTGTTGGAAATATGTCACCAATATCAGCCAGCACCATACTATACTTGGTGCCTTGTTATTTAACTAGATGGACTTGTTAAAGGCTGGCAAGATCTTCAACGTTGTCGGGGAAAAAGGCTATACTCCACGCTGCATTCCCAGGTAACGCATTGTCCGGTTTTCTTTCTTGGCTAGATGAAGCAAGAGCGAATTCGCAAGTGATCTCAAAGATCATAATATCATAATTGTTTGCCCAGGCCCATCTATATATGTCATGGCTGCCCTTCAACCGCTCTAAAACAACACATTAAACACTGTCATCGCAAACTCTAAACCTTTGCCACCGTTTCTTTTATCAACGGAGGTACGTTTGGGTTTATCAGTGGTCATCAAACAATAGGGTTTCACCTTCCTCTTCTAATTGTGGCATTAGTTGCGGTACTGGCTACGCCGCCAGTGGCTGCTGAACATGTTAGAGCACTGGCTGAGTAAATTGAAAGACTGACCAATGCGTTACAGGTTGCGGTACAGACACGCCATTTTAAAGCGTGCCATAGATTTCAAATCAGAATGGGTCGCTGTCGCTGCACGCTTGGTCGACCGAGATGGGGGAGGCCAGGTACAGCCAGTCCCATTGGTCCAGCGCGTCAGAAGGTTCAACAACTGCTGAGTCTTGCTGATGCCTGACAGACCGATCGACAGAGCCCGAACGCGGTCGGGAGCTAGGGACCAGTGATGCCATGACTTTTTAATGTTCCGTCTGGTAAAAAAAGAATCAACGGCACCCATATCTATTGAACGCTTACAGTATCCTCAGAACGTTTGCATGTTGTCTAAGCTGTTGCCAAGAGACAATAATAAATGATTACCGCTGTGTGGTTTTCCTGGCCAACAGTGCACGAGCCCTCTTGGTGATTTGTAGCGTGTGCTATGCGACAAAAGCAAAGTTATTACAGGACTCAAGGGAGAAAATCGTGGAGGCCTCGGAAAGCTTCCAGGGTTGCCCTGGAGTACCAATCACGGCGGAAAGCATCTGACGGGCTATAAGTGCTGCAGAAATCCGACCATGCTGAGCATCAGCTAGATAACGCTAGTTACCAGGAACCCTAAGCCTACTAAGGTCCTCAGTAATCATGATTCCGGTCTTATCTGGCCCTATGCGGGCGGGATGAAAGCCAAGCTTAGTGGGCGTAGGCATCGAAATATGGGTCCAATATTTCTCACCTATGCGACAAAAAAGTCTACTTCTTTTGCTAACTATGCTTTTCCTGTCTCTGTCTGGTTATCTGAGACCTGTTGTCTCAGTCATGGTGTCGATGCGCTGTGAACTACTTTTAAAAAGAAACCATTGATATCGTCTGCTGTGCCTCACGGAGTTTTTTTTTATAAAAGCCAACAACAACAACCGATATATATCAAAAAGAAATTCACTCATAAGCAACTTAAGGTCTTTCCAACTTTGATACCACGAAAACAAAACATTTTCACACACAAACCCACACACACACACACACACACACACACACACACAAGCCGAGATAATGATAGAGCTCCAGAGACACACAGGCTATACATATCACTGGTCACACAAAACCAAACACTCTCAATTGCTAATGCAAAGCCGGCAAAAAAACAGAAATATATAATGCCAAACTAGTTTCTTCTAACTTTGTCGAACACCCGCAATCAGCCCCCATTGAATCAACAATAATAATGCCATTGCAAATGAAAACTCCTGCACTTACCAACCAGAATGGCTCATTCATAAGTCCACATGCTATTTCACAAAAAGATTTCCATGCACTAGTGATAGCACACTTGTCATATTTCCAGGACAGAAAATATAAATTTCCTAGAAAGTCATGAATTAGATAGTTATTGATGTCACTACAAACTTCCTTAGAATTGTACTAAATAGGAACATTGTACTGCACAGTATCGTACAATTGCCTACCATAACCTTTTTCCAAATTAGGACTGATAAATTTTAAAACTTAACCGTATAAAAGATATTAATTATTTATTGTAAGTTTCACTTTGATTAAATTTCCACCGATTAAATGTGATAATGCAGTAATAATATCAAATGATTTTATGTTTCTATTTTCTCATGCGTAGGACTTGTGTACTCAGGGTCAACAGGTCACCCCATTGCTCTCATGAACTAATTTGTTTTAATGCGCAGTAATGGGATAAAGAAAAGCACTTAGCTCGAGACGCTCGTTGCGCAATACTTCCAACACAACAATTATAATTTTTTCGTAATCTTTTTTTTCCTTTTCTAAGAACGACATATATAATTATATTCTTCTCAGATAATTATTCAGATTTTCATGAAAGAGTAAAACACATAATGACCTTTATATAGACTGAGAAGCAATAATAATAGTACCCGATGAATACTGTGTTTTGAATCTGCTTACTAAATGTCAGGGGTGCAGAATTATTTAATTTAGTTGGAAACAATTGGGCGAGAAAACAAATCTATGTCGATGTTTGTATAAAGACAAGAAAATCCGAGTCGTAGGGTTACATTATACACTATGCCTCGTGAGGAGACAAATGATATAACCCCTTGACTTGGATTTTCTTGTCTCGGTCCAATCCCCAACACAGATTATATTAGTCTTAGCGATGGAATCCCGTCTTACATCCGTCTGTTATAGCCCAGGGGTTGCTGAAAGTTAGAAGTGGCCGCTGAAAATCTAGAAGCAGTGTCAGGGCTCTGACAGAGACCACCAGAGAGCGGGTGAGAGAAACAATCTGCGTGGCACATGTATGGATTGTCACCGTGCCAGACTTTTAAAGTCTCGACTCTCAGAGAGATGCGCCAGTACGATGTCTTGTTTCTGCCACAATACAATGTTGGATGAAGCGTGGGCAAGTAGGCGCTGAACCTGATGGACGTCGCCAGAGGCTACAAGACGGTCGAGCTCTTATCCAGCAAAGAAGCTGCCGAGATTACCTCGGATCTACAAGTGGGACCCGATGAAGTGGCCGGTCATGATTTTAGGGCTCCGTACCGCCGTTTCTAGCCAGGCGTGGCGATCGCGTTCGGCGCAATGAAGTTGGCGTCCACCGGTCTCAGGCTATTGTGGAGTGGTTTAACCGAACCCCTACCGAGCGACTATTTGAACACAGGTATACCCAGGAGTTCTTACTTTACGTAAAACGAGTGGCTGCGCGCAAAACGTGGAGTGCCGTCAATTACTGCAAATGGAGGTATATGCCTGAAAGGAGAGGTAACTAAGCCTACTGCTTCAAGGGCGGTTGTCAGGCTTCTGCACCCCCATGCAACTGCAACCCGTCATTTAAAGTCGATAGAGCAGCACCTCGTTGCTCTCGCCCTGGTGTTGAACTTGGATATGACTGGAGAGCTGGAGGATGGAACCCGCTACTTCACTGACTCAGTATCATCACTAAATAGGTACGCTATACGTAACCGACGGGGAACTCTGGTCAGCTTGCCATATATCACTTTGATAACACCCCCAATGAGATAAGTGATTAGCCGATTTGCCGTGAAAATACGGAAAAAAGATGCATGTGCTGACGGAAGACACCCAGTTACTTCCCAAGGGTAGTATTAACCAGGAAAAACTCGCTGAACCAAATTGGAGGTCTCGAACTATATAACGCCATGTCTTCAGAGCACCTGTCGAACGAGCAGATCGCAAATTTGGTCTTTAGTAAGGAGTTCATAAACTCGTTAAGCATATTTGTCGGCCTCCAACTTTTTTTTCGACGTGGCCATATGGTCCGGATCATGGTCACATCGGCTACGATCCATTTTTTCCTTTGCAGCGGGGAGAGGCACAAACTGTCAGGCTACATGTCCCGTTTGGTGCTTTTTGCTTCATATGGCTGCGTCGGCAAAACTCCCTTCTCTGCGTAAGGCTCTTAAGGTATACTCATGCAGTAGGTCAGCGTTTAATGTTCAAATCTATAAAATAAAAATAATAAATGTTATGAATTGGAATTCGTTTTGTTGGTACTTTCTCACAGTTTTATATAATTTACAAATTGTCACATATAAAATTTTTAATTAGCTGATACGTATGGAGATAATATGTTTTGAACCATGGACCAGAAGTTATTGACCAAAATGGGTATCTTCGTGCTCTTGATTAGTTCTTTCCGATTGGTGGATTTATAACATATTTTTATTAGTAGGCTTGATGACATCATTATAAAACAAGTGTATTTACCTTGCTTCATTTTGTTGGTGGCCTTGGACGTGGTTTCTTGAATTTGTTGTATAAACCCACCCGCCCACATCTATATAATGTTTTATTTTCTGCCCTTTCAGTCTAATGTTCATTCAGCTATTTTATAAAGGGTGAACCATACTTAACCCAATCGTAAAAATACAATTTTGGCCAATAAATGTGCACTCCTGTACATTTGTATTGACTTTTGGGTCCATACATGTTTTTCCTGTACATTTGTATTGACTTTGGGTCCATAGATGTTTGTTTTTTCTTGTACATTTGTATTGTCTGTGGTCCATACATGATTTTTTTTCCTGTACATTTGTATCGACTGTGGTCCATACATGTTTTTCCTGTACATTTGTATCGCTGTGGTCCATACATGTTTTTTCCTGTACATTTGTATCGCTGTGGTCCATACATGTTTTTTTTTCCCTGTACATTTGTATCGAATGTGGTCCATACATGTTTTTTTTTCCTGTACATTTGTATTGTCTGTGGTCCATAAACATGCTCTCATGTACATTTATATTAACGTTTGTGTCCGTAAATATGCTCTCTTGAACATCTGAATTAACTTTGCGGTCAATGAATGTGCTGTCCTGCACATTTGCGTAGACTGTATTGTGATATCGACTTGTATCTGCTGCGTACAGTTAGGATTTAATGTATTTACGTAAGTAGGCTTAAATTACCCATGATGCATACTTTGGTACTGAATCTATCAGGCAATAATATATTTTAGTGTATTCTGACACTGATTCATATTAGTCCTGATCCAGTCAACATTTCAGTATATTTTCTTGAATCAACACGTAGTACAGTATCATTAAATATTATATTTTGATGTTTATAAATATAATAGAGGTTATGAATTGAAAATTGTTTTCTTTTTCATGTATTTATGTAATTTATAATCGGCATAAGTCGGCAAAATTAATGTTTCATTTCACCTAAAAATTAGAATTTTCATAGTTTCATAGAGGTGTAATTAACATTGATTAACATTAACATTCGACCAAAACGTGTATAATGCGTGAAAGGATATGTTGTTTCTATCTTATTTTCAGCATACAAAATTGGATACACAATTCTTTACAATGAGGCATTTTGAAACTATTGTTGAATATGCTAGTATCAGTGGTGCAATCAGATTTTAAATCTTACCAATAAATTATCGGTATGGTAATGCCACCCTCCCCACCTTTCCTCTGATCCCGTGTTCTGGTACGGAATTAATGGTACGGAGTACCTTTCCGTACCGGATTACTTGTACCAACCATTAGTACAATGATACGGTGTATTTGATTTGGATTTTTAACGTAATTTTAAAACAGTTTCAGTCATATCGCTACGATGTCTGCAGTGTGGCATTTTATGTTGATATCTAGCGCTAGGGCATCAGGCCGCAGACAAAACGTCACTTTATACTGATACAAGGCCAACCAGTCCTAACATTAACCTCATAATGCTGACCGTCTAGCGAGGCAGCTGCTAGTACCATTTTTTGTAAAAGTCTTTGGTATGACTCGGCCGTGGTTCGAACCCGCGACCTCCCGTATCCGAGGCAGACATACTAACCACTAGGCGACCGGAGCGGTCCTAAAATGATACGTTGACTCTCATATATCCTTTTGCATGATTTATATTGATTACATCTGTATTCATACACGTATGAAAGAGCCTAAAACTAATCCTATATATATAATTATAGCAGAGCTTTATGCCATTCTCTGATACAGGTATCAATAAACCCCGCTGATAATCCGTTTCTGCCAACTCATCACCTTTAAATGGATTGCGGTTGAGGGAGAAGTGGTTATATAAAGACATGACGTTGGTATAAAAAAATGACTAACTCGGCTGTGTCATTTTCTCCTTGCAACGAAAACATCTCTGAATTGCCACCTAACCCCTTCGTTATGTGCTTGATTGATGTGATCTGTAGGCTTAGCCTGTTGTATCTACAAGCGTAACCCTGCAATTTTTAAATCTAAGATTTATGGAGTTACAAGTTGTGATAAATTTGATAATATGTTTACCATTTTACCACATGTCCCTTTTTTTTTTTGTTTTCGTCCATGACAAATCAGCCACTGTTGAGTCCGACAAGATACTGAAACTACAGAAATAAAACAGCTTCGTTATGTTTTAAACAGAAACAGCGATGTGTTTTTCTATTCCGGACCAGGTCAAGAACGGGAGCGATTGAAATTCGTAATCGGCAACTTGTCAACTTGGAAACAGGTACATCTGGGCTGAGACCACCCATGGCCATGCTATAGTACAGAGTTGAGTTTCAGTTTTAAATCGAGCAGCATGCGTATAATATAATTTATATCAATAATCAAGTTAAATTATTATTTGCTTTGGATACAACTGAAAAAAAATGTGCTGATATTTTCAAGAAGATTTAATTTCAAAGACAACAACTTAAATTTATCATTGAAGATTGATATTTGATACATAAAACAGTTGAAATATCATATTACCTATTACTTCGATCGTTCTCGCTTGTATGGCGGCTGTAATATATTTTCGGAAAAAGTAAAGACGAAACATATTTGTGTGATTTGCTTCCACGCAAATGTTTTTAATTTTATTTAGTGAGATGAAATCATTTGTTTACTACAAAAGGAAACAATAACTCTTGCTGTCGTGCAATTAAATTACGTTTGCTACATAATGCATTGTTTTTCTCACACATAATACAACTACATGCCCTTTAATATACATATATAGGCTAATTGTTACTCATCTTGTTATCCACAATATGGGAATGTGCCAATGCCACAACAAATGTATTATTATGTACATTAATGCAGAAAAAAGCACAACAAGAATCAATAAAAAAAATACACGTTATATTAACTAATAGCTACAGAACGATAGACCGCTTTCAAACTAGTGGGCTTGTATTTTCAAACTGAATCAGTTGACTTAATAGCTAGTTGTACAGAGAGATATCCATGCTATTGGTAGCAAATCCGACTTAACATCTAGCTAGTTGTACAGAGAGATACCCATGCTATTGGTAGCAAATCTGACTTAATAGCTAGTTGTACAGAGATACCACATGCTATTGGTAGCAAATCTAACTTAATAGCTAGTTGTACAGAGAGATACCCATGCTATTGGTAGCAAATCCGACTTAATAGCTAGTTGTACAGAGAGATACCCATGCTATTGGTAGCAAATCCGACTTAATAGCTAGTTGTACAGAGAGATACCCATGCTATTGGTAGCAAATCCGACTTAATAGCTAGTTGTACAGAGAGATACCCATGCTATAGAGGGTTTCACGGTTGCAACGGAGTTACTGATCGTAGCGCCTAAAATTACCTCCCTTAGCTCCAATACGCATGCCCACAAAAAATTTCCAGTTCCGGATAGTTCACCGTTCTACACTTGGTTAGCGAAACATAGTCAACAAAGGAAGGTATCTTAGCTGTACTACAGATCATTATGGCTAAACCAATGTATCAGTTATGTATGTCAAACATCTTTTGTTCATAATAGGAGAATAAGTATAGACATTAAATCAGATAATTAGATTCAGTGTCCATACTTACATTATATCAGATAATTAAATAATATTTACTTTCCATACTTAAATGATATCAAATAATTAAATTAAATACAATGTCCATACCTGATAATATAAATTCATTATCCATAATTTCAGATACATTTGTAGGAACATTTCACTCTGCTCTCCGATTTTAAACAT
This sequence comes from Sinohyriopsis cumingii, assembly GCA_028554795.2. Lineage (NCBI taxonomy): Eukaryota > Metazoa > Mollusca > Bivalvia > Unionida > Unionidae > Sinohyriopsis > Sinohyriopsis cumingii. The sequence continues at coordinate 104,117,856 of CM068831.1, forward strand.
TTATTGCACATTTTTTGTTGTATAACTTTAACGAAAACAATCTCAACAATTTGCATTTTTCATACGTTGATATATCCTTCTTTCTCAGTTATTTTCGCAAGGCTAATAGTTCGTTTATAACACGTGTTAAGAAAGTTATAACACAAGTTCGATAAGAAAAGTATAACACGAATTCAATACGTCAACTGATTTGTAATCCTGAATATTTTAAACCAGAATTTTTTTTTTTTTTTTAAATGGAACACAGTATTTTAATGTATTCAGAGGAACTTAACAAAGCAATAATTACATTAGCTATCATAACGATAAATGAGTGTAATTAATGCAGACGGAATATTTATTCATATTTGGGTGTAAATATCGTACAATATTCAGATTAAATAACATGCCCAATGACGTTTTTTTGTTGTTTCGTTTTCTTTTTGACTATTGAAACATCAAATATTGGACGGTACATGCAATAACTTTCAGTATGATTTTTCTTTGCTTATGCTGACACGTAATAACTCTCAAATTTGCTGGGGTCTTTAGACAACATTTCTGATTGCCACCAGCAAATTCATCTTGAACAGCCTTCTTAAAATTAGTTTAATTCTGTTTAACTTTCCTTGCATCAAATATGTAAGTTTTAAAGATCCAATTATTTCACAGATTCCGTCCTATTACTTTGGTTCGCCTTTTAAATCAATATTGATCCACGTGACCGGATGTAAAATTGCAAACAGTATGATTTAAAAAAGAGACCGCTTGTAAGAATATACTCTACAAGTCAATAATAAATGGATACTCACAAATATTCATATTTGTTGTCTTTATCTATCAGTCACTCTTTCTATCTTAGCATCATTTTATACTCGTTTTTAACCAAAAGTATGTTTATGTAATACATGTATGCGAACATACATTCATTCGAGGATATACATACCCATGCACCAGATGAAAGAAGACAGACATACAGATAGACAGACAGAGAGGTGAGAGCCACAAATGTCATATACATGCATAATGTGTCTAACATTGATATTTCTCCAAAATGTATACTCTAAAATTTCCAACCGTTCAAGAAAATAAAATTAAAATAATCATCAATGAGACTCGTACGTGCGCCTGTCTGTTCAAGTGTGATTGACATTTGTGCATTTTGAAAAAACTCAAGTTATTTCATGAAAAATATAATGAACATTGATAGAAAAGCCAACGAAATAAATTTAAAATAATCACCAAGGAGATTCGCACGTGCGCCTGTCTGTTCAAGCGAGGTTGACATTTGTGCATTTTGAAAAAACTCAAGTTATTTCATCAAAAATATAATGAACATTAATAGAAAAGCAACAGTCTAAATCAATAATAAAAAAAACTTAAGAAGTTAGAATTTTTTTCTCGTTATCGTTCAACCTCCATTAACTGCTGTGATTGAATCTGTACAGAATAAACATATTTTCATTATTCTTCAAGCGAGATAAATTGCAAGAACTTTATACGCAGCGATACACTTTCGCACAATCAAATAATACAAACTAGAGCATAAGGTGGTAATGGAAAGATAATGAAGTTCTGAAATGGGCAGATAATATTTTTGTGAAAGCTGGGAGCAGAGCAAGTTAGTGAGAAAAACATAAAAGATGTAAAAAAATTTGATCAAATATTGATAGAATTTCTTTTTAAGATAGTGAGATATCGATCCTGCTTGCATAATGTGAGCGGTCTGTCACATTTTCTTGATCTACATCTGCCATCTTAATTGATTGAACTATCCGGAAGTGAGTTGCACCGATATGCCCTCGGGTGTTTTCAAGGGGAGATACTAACCGTGAAACCCCCTATTGGTAGCAAATCCTGATAAATAGCGTCGTCGCACCAAAGCATTGAAAAAATTGCAAAATCTCTCATTTAAGATCACTGGCGGCGCGAGGGTTCGCGGCACCAGGGGCATTGTTCTTGCTCTAAGGCGAAGTGAAATACGATAAAAATTTCAGCTGTAACAGTAACAGCATTCGACGGCCAACCCCACCCCCTTTGCCTGGCGCCCAGAGTAAAAAGCCCCTCCCAACTCACCTCCTCGTGCAACTACTGTTTAAGATTCTGCTCAAAATATAACGCAACCATCATCCATGGACTGGCTAAGTATTTATTTTTTAAATCTTTTCTTAACAAATGCTTCTTCAACGGGTTTTGCGAAATTTACTAAACAATTGTCTCATGAATATTCAGATATTCTTCTTCCACAATTTACAGATATGAAATGTAAAATAAAAGGAAACTATAATCTTATTTATGAAATAGAACAAACGATGCGCTATAGTGCCCAATTAACGACGTAACAGCACAAAGAATTAGCATTCTACTACCCATTGCCAATTGTCTGTTGTGGCTAGTTGCGTACTAACGGAGGAGGGGGCGGACGGGGTGGTTGCCCGGGGTACCACAGGTCTTGGGGCGCCAAAACCACTGGCGCCAGAGGTCTTGGGGCTCGAAAACCCCTTTGGGCCATCATCGTTGCCCATTTACCCTTATTACACCACTGGTTGTGGTGCAAAATTACCACCTGATAAATGCACTAAATTAGGTTTAATAAAGATTAAATTTGAAATATTTAATACAGTTTAAATTTGATAGAAATAAATTAAAGACGTAATAGAAATTTCAAACATAAAAGGCTCATGAGTGTTTTATCATTGAATACAGTATAAGTACCTTCGGGTGGAGTCATGTTTTATTTGTTTTAACTTAAATAGTATGTAATTTTCGTGCAGCATAAAAGCTGCAGTTATAAATGGCGAACCCTCAAATATCACATGTTAAAATTGTAAAGGCTGTTACGAATAATTCACCAAGTTTGTACGTTGTGTAAATGTAACATTTTAATGAGGCATCCAAATAATTTTTTTAACAGTTCCCTAAACTCTCACGACTTCGGGCATGCCAATTATACAAACTAAAGAATGACAAATGTCATCTTGCATTACATGTTTTCCCCGTGATATGAGATTTCCAGTAAGGTATATATGGAATCTTGAATCGATCTTTATAGCACTAACTTTGTATAGATGAGTTTTCACTTCTTTTTCGTTTATCGAAATACTTACACCTGTACGAATGCCTGATTTTGCCTTTCATTTTAGTTCTTAGGGTATTTTTTTACAGTTCAAGTTTTCATAAAATATTTGATTTTTTTTTTAAATTTCATTAATCACAGAATTTTTGTTCTTACAAAATGTATTGCTTGGCTTACTATTTCCCTGTGATTGCGCTTTTGCCTTTATGTGATCACCAACATACTGTATTAACATATATTTATTTGAAATTACAAGCTGCTACGCATATCGTTTTCTGTACAATTGCTAATCTTGTAAATGGATTTTGTTATAGCTGGGTCCTTTGGATGTCTTAGATGCTTCTTATTTCCATCGTGGCGTCAAAAGTGTCTTTCACACAAGGCGTCCTTTTGGGTCTAATAATTGTTTCTTGTCAATCACATTCCTCTTGGCTTTAACATGACTTTTGTGGAAAATCTCATGGCAACATTACCGTTCAAATCACCTCAAAGTATCTTTACCGCCATGTCCGGCTTCAATTTTCCAGGACACTTCATAAACACTTTTACTATCATAAACTTAGTTGACTTCACCACCACTTGATTGAGACACGTGATTTTGTCCTTCTCGTTGTTTCTTCTTGGTAGATAAAATAAGTTTTTCTCATAAACGCTAACATTCTCATCGTCTGAGAAATCAGCAGCTGTTTCCTCTACACTAAGAATTACGAATCTATTACCATGTTCCTACTAAACAATGGTTGAATGTTTAGCTTTTGTTTCCTTGGAAGTCAATAACACATAATAAATATTGCGTTCAGAATCAGGCTCTATAGCACCAGTAAACTGCATGCAATTTGCATTCTTTCCAACGTATTTGGTGACGATGTCTATCTAGGATACATACTGTAGCATTTATTTAGCTAACTTTCGTTTTCTGCAGTTCGTACTTGTCTGTCTGTGTATGGAGGGTCTTTGTAGAACATGTACACCATCAGTTACAACACTGCTATACGTGATTGCCTCTGCATCCGCCAACAACTTGCCGACAACTGTCCTTATCTCATGATCTATGTTATATACTACAACACGGGTACCTTCATATCCCTTATGCAAACCCTCCCGTGCCAACATGTCGTGGTGAAATTTTCATGGTTGACAAAGGAAACATCGGGATACTGCTTTGCCACATTTTCTAAGACTTTATTCGTGTGCTGTGCCATCCGATTTACCTCTCGAAGATCACTGGTTTCTGTTCTGCTCTAAGGATCACGATGGCGGTTTTTTGACACAGGCAACACTGCAGAGAACACGACTCTTCACCTGAAAATGGACATTGTTAATGCGTGTATCATCATTGGTTCTTGGAGCTCCCAGTGTATTTTCTGTACTTTTACTTACCATAGGAAAACATTATTTTTAAGTCGAAAATATTTGACATTGATGAAGAGTATACGTAAACTGACGGAAACAAAGAACAGATAGACATGCACATTCTTTATTAATTATGGAAAATTAAAATTGATCTTTAACTTATTCGAGGAGGATACATCCTCGCGATATCATTCCTTTCCATGGATTGGTAGCTTTAATGTCTTTGTACAGCGATTCAAACCTGCCACAGATAATGGACTTTGCGGTCCTGGTTGTTCTTGGAGTAAACGTTGTTGATGCCACACACAATGCATAAAAACACGTGTTCTTTGATTTAATACAAAAAATGCAATAAACTATTCATATTCGTATTCGTAAATAAATAAATTTCTTAATAAATAAGCTACTTAATTTCGATTCAGACTGTCATGTACTTGTGGCAGCTTACCTAAAGCCAGTCAACTATAGTGTGTTAACTTCGAAGGTGTGAAAATCGCATTTGCTTTAACTCAAAGCGTGTCAGGCAATTGATGTGTGATAATCCCTTTGACAAGAATATCAATTTAAACATAGCACATTATCTCAGATTAAACACTAATTTATTTAACAATAAATAAGAAAATGAAAATCTTTGAATCAAACATAAAAAAATTAAAAAATACAATTAAAAAAAGGAAGAGATAATATCAAAGATACAATCTTACAATTTTTTTCTGGCTATTTACTCCTAAATATTTTTCTGGTTATTTACTCCTAAACTTGTTTTCGTTTGTCACGTATGTGTCATAACTTATTTTCTTTTATATAAACCTTGTTTATTTTAATATTCGTGTATATTTTGTATGATTTACATTACAAAAAATAAATGAAATGAATCATTCAATAAAAAATGGACTAAAGACTTAATGAATCAGTAATGATGCCCTCACATAACTGATGTCCTCTTTAAGCATTGTTCTTTTTCAATACAATCCCGACAAACAAGCAGTTACGAGGTTAGGCATTTCGCATTAACCGGCTAAAGGAATTACAAGGTAGAAGTTAACGTTAACTTAACGTTATGGCAAAACTGAACTAAAATGGATCAATCACGGTTCATTAAATACATAAATAAGAGTAAGAATAGTTACTTAGCACAGGATATTAATTCCGGCACAGATTCCTGTTTCAATAAGCTTTCTACCCTGCACCTACAAAAACACAGTGGCACAGTGGCACAATCAATTGTTGTTGTTGTTGTTGTATGGTTTAACGCCATTTTCCAGCACAAGATAGGCTATTCATGGCGGCCAGTATAAATGGTGGAGGAAGAACCCGGGAAACCCCCGGAAAGAACCACCGACCCACGAGAAGCTACTGGCAAGCTTTCTCACATAACCACATTGGCCGAATCTAAGACTCGAACGCACGCAGACAGAGGTGAGATGGCAGTGATCCGTAACGGTGAGCGCTTTAGACCACTGGGCCACTCGGGGCCCCGGCACAATCAATGTAGTATTCACTAAAATACTTAGTCTTAGAATGACCTATTATGGTTGCCATGATTACAAATCGTAAGTGCACAATTCAGTTTATATAGATAAATAATTGCTACTCAATGTAGCAGCAAAATGATATTTTTTTCAGAAAAAGTGCCGTTCTGTATTATACAAAAAAACCATCTGATTGAACACTAACTATTTTTTTTTAAAAACAAATTAGACTGGCTAGTTAGGTTTGTTTGAATTTAATATAATTGGATATTTCTGGACATCAATAATGCAAACTGCCAATAGACCTTATTTGTTTCTTTCTTTCCCGTTCTCTGATACTTCCTGAAATCTTTAAAAAGTAATTAATTACACATTTAATTTTCATCAATCCGATTGAACTGCATGTCGGCATGACATAGTCTTTTGTTATGCAAGACCTCTAACTATCGATTAAACTGCATTATACAAAAACATCTGATTGAACACTAACTACTTTTCTTAAAAACAAATTAGACTGGCTAGTTAGGTTTGTTTGAATTTAATATAATTGGATATTTCTGCACATCAGTAATGTAAACTGCCAATAGACCTTATTTGTTTCTTTCTTTCCCGTTCTCTGATACTTCCTGAAATCTTTAAAAAGTAATTAATTAGGCATTTAATTTTGTTATGCAAGACCTCTAACCATCAATTAAACTGCATGTCGGCATGACATAGTCTTTTGTTATGCAAGACCACTAACCATCGCCGATCCAAACCGCTAATGGACCATGATTTTTTCAATTCAATAATCAAAGAGCGTAGTTAATTAAGTCTCTTTTTTTTGTAAATCACTTCGGCATGGAATCATCTTCTAATAACAAATTCCTTAATCATCGCCGATTTTTTTATTGATATTGCAGTAATCTTCATCACAAAAAAGAAACAAACGATTGATAACCCGTTTTACTTAACTTTTCCTTTATTAGCTCTCCTTGCACTAATCATGCATTGGGGCCCCGAGTGGTCGAGTGGTCTAAAGCGCTGTCCGTTACGGATCACTGCCATCTCACCTCTGCCTGCGTGGGTTCGAGTCTCGGATTCAGCCAATGTCGGTATGTGAGAAAGCTTGCCAGTAGCTTCTCGTGGGTCGGTGGTTCTTTCCGGGTTTTCCCGAGTTCTTCCTCCACCATTAATACTGGCCGCCATGTATAGCCTATCGTGTGCTGAAAAATGGCGTTGAACACTACAACAACAACAACTAATCATGCACTAAGTTTATATCATAACAAAAATTGCAAACTGACCAGGTAAGACGTATGAGGAGTTGAACACTTAGAAGAAGGTACTTCGTTCAGTTCTGTTGGATGTTAATATTGTCGCTAATCGTGAATGTTAAACTGAGTATAGCGTAGCGTGCTTAGTGCTGGTCAATATGACATATATATCCATGTGCTTCTAAAGGGGATTAAACGGTGTGTCGAATAGGCCACGCATACTGAAAGATTTAACACTTATTTGTACAGTTACTTATATAAATATTAGTCGTGTTTTTGCGACATTTTTCTGTGCTTATGATATAGAGGTATTTGCGTTGTTTTGTGTATGATATTTGATCATAGGGTAAATTAATGTTTATCGCTCTACAATGTAGCCATCTGAAAAGATATTGGGGTGCTTTAGAAAACAAGGATGCAAGAAGGCAGCTTAATATGGCGGATGGTCGACATAATAGGAAACTATTAAACAAAAGTCTCACATTTAGTACATTTTGCCTTTAACCCATTACTAGGATACGATGAAAGTGGTTAGAGATTTAAATTCACTATCCCATAATTATTAAAGTATAGAAAACTGAATTACCAGTTATGGTAGGATAGATAGATAGATAGATGGATAGATGGATGGATGGATGGATGGATGGATGGATGGATGATAGATAGATGGATGGATGGATGGATGGATGGATGATAGATAGATAGATAGATAGATAGATAGATGGATAGATAGATGGATGGATAGATGGATGGATGGATGATAGATAGATGGATGGATGGATGGATGATAGATAGATAGATAGATAGATAGATAGATATGCTTCACAAGTACTCCATACTAAAACCATCGATTTCAGAAAGCGAGTGAATAATTACAAAAGCCAAGTTCGCAATAAAATTAACGCGAAAGTCGCCGACCGCTACAACTCGAATGGATATTCAGACAGGCCCCTCGAGATGTTACCGATTGAATCTAACTCGGGATAGGCAGACATGGAACTTAAAAAACGAGCCTGGATTATATCATTGAAAACTAATTGAGAGTTCGACCTAATTAAGAAGATCTAACCTTCCCGTTGCAGTCTTGCCAACATTACAGCCAATTATCAGTTTTCAACCCGACCCAAATTTAGTGCTAATATAGAACCAAGTAATTACGTTTATTATTATTATTATTATTATTATTATTATTATTATTGGTGTAGTTGTTGTTCTTGTCCATTATCTGTACACACACGTATCTTAACATCCTTCCTTTAGAACCTCCATTACATAACTCTACGCGAGTTGTAATATCTTTATTAATGTACGATATATACACGTGCCAAGAGTACATATTGTTTTTTTGGTATATTGCCACAATTGCCACTGAGCCTAAGGATTCAAATAAAGCAATATGACTAAGTTACACTGATATTAAAAAAGGAAAATCTATTCAGTGTTCTATTGTTGATAATAGACTGGTATGTAGGTAGAGGAACCGGGTGTAACAATCAACGTATCGCTGTGCGTCAGTCAAGTGACTACTTTGCGGGGAAAAGCATTGCATTGTGTGTATAGTGAGTTACGACCGATTGCATGTCCTCAAAGTTTTTAAGTTGTGTTAACTTTCAATGCTTCTTGCATCAGGATAGAACCAAAGCTCCTTTACAATGCTGCCTGAATACAGAGAAGGGATTTTGGAGTTAAACATTTTAGGAGTGAAAGACAGAATTGCTTTAATTGTTGTCAGTGACAAAACTGTAAAGGTTGTCTAAACTGCCAAATTAAAAGAAAGAAACATGTTAAAGTCAATAATGTGCTTTTGAAGTAATTGTAGTCTGATATAAAATGGATAGTTCCTAACCTTTCATTTTTGTTCTGGCCGTGCTAATATCAGCAGCAATGTTTGGGTAATCCAAACAGTCTAGCTAATAAGACGAGATCAAAGATTAATCAACAAACAAAGCCATAGTAGAACATTGATTTACATCTGTGTGGGACTCTGCTAAGCGTCTAAAGTGACATATCAAATAAATACAATGACACGTGGTCACTGAAATTGACCATACATAGATAACTACAGTAATACCTCGTGCATTCGCGTTTCTGGATTCGCGAATTCACGATTCGCGAAATTTTCATTGGTACCCTCTACGTACACGTTTTCTTTATTTTATTGAATTGTACCTTCGTTATATGACTTCTGTGACATATGAAGTTTACCTAGTTTACCTTCCTGACAATGACAAAGAAAACGTCAGTCATTAAGTTTACAGTCCCATTCGTTACTTGGTTTTACCTTACTTGAGTGCAAAAGAAAACGGCAGCCAATGAATTAGTATAAGGGTAATATTAGTATACATGTACCGTACTGTAAATGCGCTAGTGTGGCAAATACCCATTAGGCGATACTGTACTCTATTTTTACGTCAACCATTTATTTCTCTTTTAAAGGGTAATGTATATATTAAGCTAACTTTTAAATGAAATTAAAGTGCTTTGGGAGCATGATTTGCGTCATATTTAGGGTTTAAACCCTAGAAATAAGCATTTATTTGCATTTTTAGTGACTCGTACCAAACATTCGCTATTTCTCCTGATCCGCGACTGGTTCTGGAACCTAACCTCGCGAATGTTCGAGGTATTACTGTACTCCATATAATTTAACAGATAAATTTCTTTGCAGACTCCAATTTAATATAACTAACTCTAATGCTGTCTGGAGCTGACAAAATGATAGTAAATAGTAAGATAAGTTACAGAGCAAATATTAACAGTGGAAAATTCAGTTCAAGATATGAAGCATTGTAATCAATTAGGTTGTAATAAACGCATACTACAAAACACAACTCTTGCGGAAGCTAAATATGTTCATCAAAGTCACTCTCTTCTGCACTTAGACCAGAATGAGTATCTTGATGAGAGATTCAAGCTATTGTTTCTTTCAGCATGACTGATCAATTAATCCTAACATTTTACTGTGCAATTTGAGACATGCAAACTGAAAATAATCAAGTGACACAGGTGCATTTTTAATACTCGGTGGAAACCTGAGAATGTCAGAGGAGAAACTGTATTGTTAACTGCAGCAAACCTTCTCAAGTACTTCGAATGCTTCAATTTCATGAATGTGAATATATGCTGTTGTATTTACATATACCTTTACCTTCATTTGATGAAAGGCAGAGTAACTCGGATTTTGGCTAGTTGAATTGGTATGCCAAGAGGAAAGAATGATCCACTCTTCCGACAGCTTATATTGTACCTATCAAAAGAATTGTTCATCAACTGCTTTCAGGAAGTCGACCTATTTGCACAAAGAAAACCTGGCATACCAGTCACAAGAAGCACAGTAACGACAGTATAAGTACCTTCGGGTGGAGTCATGTTTTATTTGTTTTAACTTCACTGCTGGACCATCAACATGTAATGAACTTAAATATGACATAAGCCCATTAAAATATGCACCTCATAGGAGGCATTTAGCCCAACCATTATGTCCAACAGATTATGTCGCTTATTTTTAAACTCACCCCGCTTTGATAACTGACGCCAATTTTTTTAAAAAGATATCTGTATAACCGTGAAGATATAATCATGACATTGATACGTTCCTTATTAACGCCTAAGTGTGAGATATGAATCTCTGATGTCAACCTCACAGTGGGTTTCTGAAGGTAGAAACCAAGTAGGTGTGTTAAAACATTCATTCTTCTCCCCCAAAATATAGCCACCAAAATGCCATATGCAACAAAATTTCAAAGATCTTTCCATTAGTGGCATTCACCATTCATAATGGTATGTTTATTTATCATTTCTCTGAAGTGTATATGCTCCATTGGAGTTAAATTAATTTGAAACTGCGAGATGACATGCTATTCAACTATTTTTTGTGTGTTAGTCCTGAAATGTGAATAATAATAATCAAAAAATAGGGGTGCAGAGCTTGACATTTGCAGAAAGAGGAAGAAAATGCATTATTATGCCCATTATTTTCCCATATCTAGTAAGTTTAGTCAAAACTATGCTACTTTATCATATTAGAAATAGTTCAAACATCGTGGTGTAAAACGCAGTTACCTCCGCCTTAACTGAGTATTCTATAAGCCAGGAGTCTTTACTTGACCGAGCTGTGTCAAACCCGGAGCAATTTATGCTAGAAATCATAAGTTTACCCCAAATTTCCAAAGACTTCGATAAAACTTCAGTTGTAAATTAGAAAGCCCGACGTTCAAGGTGTCCGTTATATACATAATTTTTTACTCCAATCAATGCAAGACCACCGATCTCAGAACCTGCCAAATATATATCAACAGCACATCTGTGTGATTTTTCATCGTTCGGTTTCCGTACTGCCAGCAGTTCACGCCGTAGAAACTATACAAGTGTCCCTTAACACAGAGAACTATTTTAACTACGCCACCTTAAACCAGTAAAACTATGATTTCCAGGCACATTTCACCAGTACAAATGCATCACATTTGCCACCATGGCGACATAAACGGTATCTGCCAACCCATCATACTGATTCCTTTGCATAATGTACCGATTTATACCGTAAATACTGCCACTGCTGTCACACCACCAATGTGCACCACTAGATTTTAGTAGGGACTTTCGTTATTCCAGGGACACTCATTCGGTTTTGACCTGCATTCACTACTAGTGAACCATGACATCATGGAAACTCACTGATACTTTACTCCGTGAAGTTTGCTCCTTGTAACTGACTAATTATTTCGGGCAAAGAAATATTTCCATTGCACTGAATTCCAATAATCAGACAATAAGAACAAAAATCTAAGAATTCCTTAAAACGGGGCTCTATACCCAAATGCACATACTCCAAATTTATTACACAGTAGAGAGTGGTATATAGAAAAGTATAATGAGGCTAATATATAAAAGTTACTTACATACATAAAAAGAAACCGAACATCGTAACAGATGTGGCTGACAGCGCCGAAAACAAAAGTTTTTCTTAAGGGCCTAAGGGGCAATTTTTATATATAAATTTAATGCTGCATCCACCTGCCTGTAACGTCGCCCCCTTAGTAAGAGGGGTGGTTAATTGGATTTGACTGACGTTATCTAGAAGATGACTTTCCTCGATATTATAACCCGATGGGAGTGGAAAGAGAGAATTTCAACTAAGCAGGACTATTGAGAAGAAATAATGCAATATGAGCCCATTAGACAATAAAAATAAAAATTCAATCAAAACAAATTAATAGCGGAAATTCTAATTCAGCTTAAGTTATGTCAACATAATTTAATAGCAGCATCTAATTTTTTATTTATTTTATCATAATAACAAGTGGTGAAATGAGCGCAATGTCCACAACTGATTGCATCACCTTTCTCCCTTGACCGTCTCTAAACGTCTTCCTATTTCCTCAAGCCTTCCTATTCTCTACTCTTCATCCCTTCCTGGACTTCCTAGTCATTTATTCTGAGCTCGTCACTCCTTTTTCCGAACTTCCGTCTTCGGGCAGTCCCGTCTCTCCTCAGAAAGCTATTCCCTAAAGTACAAAATTGCCCCATAATCTCTATATGTACCACTTTATACACGTATAAAAAGTCCCTCAGGTTACTCAGAAGCACACTAGCTATCCACACTGTATAAATTCTGACTTAATCCGATAGAACATCACCCTAGCTTCACAGCGACTGGTCATAAATTAACGCGTGAGCGGTATATCCACATTACCATATATCTTTATCTACGCTACCACATGATCGATTATTATTGCATAAAATTCACAACATTCTAGCTCATATTGCATAAAATTCACAATATTCTAGTTCACAGCAATCCCTAACTTACAAGATTATTTAAACATTACAAAATCAGTTATAAATAAGCGATTATCGCTAACTCACGATAATCAGTATCGTCCTAACAAACAAAGGAAATTATTTCATATAACCCAATGAAATCATACACATGAACTAGTAACTGTAAAATTAAAGAGATTAATTTCATAGCAACTCTAGCGTCAACAGATTTCCATGAAATTGAATAAACGATACATAATATGGATCCTACTCATATCAAATACTTTTCCACAAAATAAACAAACCAAAAATAGAAGATTACATGGAAAATTAAAATCGCGTGCATTAACGATGTTCTCTTTCAGAAATAGTGTGCGTCCTAGCACTAAACCCTGTCTTTTCTTATAAGACAGCCACCTGGTCCCCTTTTCTTGTTTAACGAGGAAAACACTATTCTTTTTAGGCTTCCTCTGAGCCAAGCTTCTCATCTCTCAGGATTTTGAACTAAAGAATTTCGACCAATGTCGTCACTTGTAATTCACATTACTTTTAAAGTGTACGCCTTAATTAACTCTGGCCAATCGTAAGCGTCGGTTCCTAAATTATCCCAAGATAATCATTTCTTTCGTCAGATTTTCGACATCATAGAATCTATGAACTACGGTGCATATCAGTTTCCATTTGAAAATGATAATTTGACATGGGTTCCTCTCAAGCGGTTGTGGTTGGTAGCTCAGATGTTTACTTTCTCTGGACAATCTCACTGCGTCATAAATGCTAGCCTTTCAAGTTTTACCACTGACACTGGGGGGGGGGGGGAGAAATAAGAAAAGTCAAAATGACCCTTCACAAAGACTTTTCTGGCTTAAATGTGATCAAAGTTTAATGCTCAATGTATTCAACTTTAAGGTTCTGTACAATTCAAAATTTGACACATTACACTGCCTAATATAAAAAATAAAATAGAAAATAAATACACGCGAGGGATCTATGGGATACCGTCATAGACAGTCTACCTTATAGGCGGGAAGAGAGGGTAGGAGGAAGAGTCCTCTAGCGATGAAAGCATTGCCTTTCTTTGTACTGACGAGGAGGTTGATTAAAACATTGATCAGACTGAAACCCGCGAAACCTTATTTCCAGTGACGGTCGACACTTATTTAACTCGCCTAAGAACCACGTATCTAACCTAATATGGTTGTCTCAAGGCCTTGTACGATAGGGATATTCCATTCTTCCATCTTCTATAGTTACCATGAAGAAGAAAGAAAAACATTTTATTTAATGCTTCGGAAGAAGAATGCATGGAACATGTACAAAACGGGTCAACTCAGAAGCGCCATCGTCCCGGCCAGCTAATATAGAAGAGGAAAAGCACCATCCTCTCCTAAAGTTTGAGAAGACGGGCCCAAAGCGCTAAACGACTCTGTGCCACGAGCGCCTCTTTCAGCATCGCCGATGGCAACTTCAACTGCCGACCTTCTATCATCTTCGAGAGTTGACAGTGTACACTATTAATATAAATTATACATAACCAGTGCTTATTATTATCAAACTACCTACCATGGGAAGGTAACGTTTTGAAAGAAACGGAAACGACCTACTTGTATCTGATTTCTGGAAGTCTCGAGTAAGGAGTTTATAAATTCTTCAAACTCTTTGTCGGCCTTCAAGTTCGTTGGACGTGACCATAGGCTCGGGGTCCGGATCTCATCGGGTACGATCCATTTTAATCTCCAGCACGGAGAGGGTAGTTTGTGCCAGGTCACATGCCCATTCATGTGCTTTTTATTTATATGGTTACGTTGTTTTGGCAAAATGCATTGCTCTGCGTGAGGTTATCAAGAAATAAATTATGATGAAGTTTCTCCTGACCGTTCATCTCTCTCTCTCTCTCTCTCTCTCTTTCTCTCTCTCTCTCTCTCTTTTAGCCATTTTTTTTTTGGGACTGTATAGTGTCAGCTTGCAGGATAGAGTGCATCTTCGGGGTAAAGACATACGAACGCAGCCATAGGGACTCGGTTATATCCATGTATAAGATTGGAGGATTCGCATTCCTAACACGTGGGCTTGTTAGCTTTCTCGTATCGCTTACTGAATATGGTAGTGGCTCCTCGGGTCCCGCTTATCAACAAGCGGATGCATATCGATGTTTGCCAGAAGCTCGAGTTCTGCACCCGTGGGGTCGAGAGGGGCTTACCAGCCTATATTGGGCTCGCTAATTTGACTGAATGGGATATGCCTTACGTAGTCACAGAGGTAACCCGAGGCCTTATAGACATCGGCCAGGAGGAGCACGTCGATCTTGGGGTGGATACTGGGATAGTCTCCCGTAGTCTTACACCCTAAGGTATCCATACTTTCAGGACGTACAAACAGTCCTCGAAAGGTATTCTCATAAGGCTGACGGTGCTGGAGAATTTCTGAATTGGGGTTGGCTAAGACTTCTCAAATGACCCCACCTAATGATATATAAGTACGGATAAACATACTTCTCAGTCAAAATGGGGACATATTATGTAGTATTTCGACGGGTGGTGTGGACATCTTTCTGGGGAAGATCGGGAGCCATTTGGGTTAGGCTGCAGTGTAGACACTGGTAGCTGTCTATAATCCGGAGCTGGCCCATGAGATATATCATACGTTTTTCCATCTTAATGGGTTTGGCACGAATGTCTGCCATTCAAGCCGCTCCAGCGCTGCCGGACAGTGCAGCAGTTGCCGTTCGTAGTTGATCAGGGGAATTCATATGTTTCTACGTTTAGTAGTTGATATAGGTTACAATTCTTTTGTGCAGCTCTGTGGTATTGTCCAGTAACGTGGTAGTGAACTCTCACTTGCCTATCAACCAGTTGCTCTCAGCAGATGGGACAGAATTTAGCCACTTCAAACTCTGCCATTTTGTCAGGTGTAGTCAGCTGAAAGCGATGGTGGGAAATTCCTACCAGTTCCTCGGGTTATCGGCTAACAGTGCCACTTTTGGTTGGCTTGCTCATAAATAGGCTGACACGGAGATTTCTTGTCCTTCTGCAGTAATTGTTTGTACTTTGACAATAAAGTTAAACTTTACAAACTCTACACCGTTCTTTAGGATATATTGTGTGAAATACCGCTCCAGTGATCTAGTGAAAAGAGCATCCGCCTTGGATTGGGGAGGTAGTGGGTTCGAACCCCGGCCGAGTCATATCAAAGACTTTAAGAAATGGTACTAACAGCTGTCTCGCTATGCGCTCATTATTAAGAGGTTAGTGTTAGAACCGGTCGGCTGGTGTTAAGATAATGTGACTGGGTGGGTCATCATGCTACATGTCTGCGGCATGATGCCCCAGTGCTAGACATCACTGTAAACTGATACAATGCAGACATAGTAGCGACTGAAAAATTGTTTAAACTACGTTTAAATTCCAAACCACTCACTCGCTCTTGTGTGAAAAGGTTAATCAGGCTAGGTGTTATAGCTTTGAGTAGCTTGGAAATGTTCACTTGTAGAGGGTGGCCGTATGTTATCGTGGCTTGATAGTCGACGATATTTTCATCTTTTCGAAACAAGTGGAGGAGAGGACTTTGCTTCCTTGTCAACATTCAGCCTGGCCCGTCGTTTATCCGCTTTGGATAAACTCCTGTCACGGGTGGCTACGTATGGACCAAACGTTGGTGGATGCATCGGAGTTCTTGTAGTCTTTCCCTGCTTAGGGTCTGGCGTCAGAAGCAGCCCTTCAGCCGGTGTAGGCGTTTGCTGCCTGGAGGCTTGTGTAGGTCGCCCGGTATCTGCTGTGTTTGGCTGCCGTACTCAGGTTGTCAGTACTACCTTTGCATATCACCAGTAATATGTCATTCCTGTGCAGGGTTTTTATACGCTCTGTGCTCGATATAGCCAGATACACGATAGTGTTTTATTGTACATTACCATATATGGAAATTTGCCCTTGCCTGTCAGGACAGGCATATGTGTGCGGCTATGTATTTTATTTTGTCTCCCTAAATATCTGACTGCTAGGTTAGGAAAATATAAATTCTTGCTCTAGAGCAGCTTTGATACGGTTGTAGGTCGACATGCGTGTGGACAGTTTCTGTCGGAAGAACTTTAGTGTTGTGCGTCTCAGCTTGTCGATATGGTGTCCAGATCCATTTTTGTCGTAAATGTGTTGGACAGCGAGAGTGTTTGCTCCGAACTTTCAGTACTTCGGCAGTCGGATATCGTCTCTATCTCTAGGCGTGAGCGTCGAAGTAGTCGTTAAGCATTTACTTCTGCAGGGTATTGTATAGCATGTGGGCATCCAGCAGGTGCATGTCTAAGCTCCTTACCACCCATCGTTTATTATGGTATATCATACAAACCTGAAACTCTAATTAGGTGATGTGTTGGTAACCACCTGCAACAATTGACTCACTCGTTGTCAACAGGGTCGGAAACACGCATTGTTATGCCTTTTTTAAGAGGATGCTAACATATTTTCAACTACTGCCATCATTTCCTTCAGACGAGAATTCATGATCATATCATAGGAAGTCAACCGGTTTTCGTTTGACCTTTTATCATCATATTAATGTTTTTAAACAGTGTCTCCGTTTGTTCACTCTATGTTGGAGCAGGCCTGTCACTGGTTATATTTTATTCGTATGTTAGCGTACACGGACTGGGATCATATTATAGGATACATCTAACTCCTTTACAATATATTCAGATCTGAGCGTGTACAAAAAGCTCGCCCGATCAGAAACTTGTCATCTCCGATTGCGGCTGCCATGCTTTCAGCTCTCCCCTAGACGTGCCTCGTCTCTAATTGGTATGTTGGTGATAGTCAACCACTTGCTGTTATGCAAACATGATCGCCAGAGGCATGCATAAAACTCACCCTCATCCCAGATTCACCAGTCAATAAACGCTCACGGGTTCTAGTAAAAACATTGCTTTTCCGTGACTTGTACAAAAGCAAGCAATGTGGGGTCAAACTGTTCTTTCCGATCGTTGTTCTATCCTGACATAACATAATGTGATATGAGGCGAGGCCAAAACAGCATTCATTCATTCATTCATTCATTCATTCATTCATTCATTCATTCAACAATGGAATTACTCTAATTATTATGACAAAGTTTTACCTAATCTTACAAAGAATTCACTTCGCTGAATTTAGGGACGGGCAATTTCACTTTCGGAAAAGAAGGAGGAAGACTGGAATTTGTTAAATGCCTGAACCACATAACGCTTGAAAACAAATATTGCTGTGCTTAGTTGAAGAAGAAAGACCTGTATCTACCCATCACATTAGCTGAACATTGTAGTAAAAATAAATTGAGAAAATCGCAGGCCCACTTCCGAAAATTAAATGATCGGTTTCTTACAACTGAGACTTGTATTAGACTTGTATTAGACTTACTATGTCAAACCATCACAAGAAACAAAGTAAATGGGTCGATGCTGAGGGACTTTTAGCCTCTTGACACAGATGTGTCCAGTCAGTTGGTGTAGTGATAATAAACAAAATTGTATAGTGTGTTCCAAAATAACAGATGTACGTAACGTCGATGGTGAATATTTTAAATTGCCTTATAAGAAATTACGAGATCAGGGTAGAAATTAAGGTAAAGAAAAATATGCTCCGTATCAGAACAATTAACTAGAATTAATATGAAATAGGTGAAATAGAATTTTCAATTTAACAGTCCTTCTGTAAAGGTCCAACCATGTATATGTTTAGGCGGTGAAGTGGGATAGATGTTATCGACAAAAAATTCTGACCTACCCTCCTATAGGCCTCGAAAAATATTATTGCTTTGATTTATAAAAGAAAGTAATTACGTTTATCCATCATACAATTGTCTTGAGATAAAAGATGAAAACAATATCCTGGTTACAAAGAAAAACAAATGCCGCTCACCCCCACCCCCGCAACATGAAATGATAGGCCTACATCTAGCTGGAGGAGGTGTGCGAGGTCAGGCCTTACGTCCTGCTCGCCGATGGAAAGTAAAGGGTCTCTCACGGCCTCTCCTTTCCAGGTGTATTGATCGTCGCGGGACCAAAGTCTGGCTCTGTTGGGCAGGGGGTTACTTGCATGTGGCCTCTCCTACACTAGTATGTCCCATGCTGCACCTTTACGAGTGGCCCCCTGTTTTCACAGAGCCTGCCGTGTGGCGCGACCGAGTGCCCAGTAGTATAACTGGTTGGGTACACTGGGCTTGTTAGCTTTGGCAGGCAGCCAGTGTAAGAGAAGTTAAACTATGACTCCAAACTAAGGCAGATGGAGCTCGTTAGCTTTGTTAGGCATCTCACCAAGTCCCAGCCATTGGATGATGACTCCGCTGCCTTGTGGATATCTTCTGGAGAAGGAAAGGCTGCGGAAGTAAACCCAGACAGACAATCCAGAGTTGAGCCCCTAAGGCGGCTGAGTATCAACTACGGCTTCCTGCCGCAAGCTCTGCATCCAAACTTGTGCCAAATGGCATATTCAGCATTGGTGTAGTGATAATAGACCCCACCAGCAAGGACGAATGGGGGATCCTGACGTCTAGGCAGCCCAGGATCTACATACTCCACGCACAGGCTTGCGCCCTGGAGAGATCACTCCAGTCTCGCTACTGCGTGAGTAAACAAAATGGAAGCCGGCAGTCTGCGGGTTATATTCCACCCGATTAGCGTAGGGAATAGACGCCACGGGTCAGCTTCGACGGTGGGAGGATCATCGTGTCCCACTGGCCGACTACCGCCTGCCTCAAGCCGGGCAGCCCGGATAGTAAGATGTTGCCCCGCTAACGTCTGCCTGATCCAGTTGGTGTCTGAAGCTCAGTGTGTTGCTCAGCATGACAAGCAGACGAAACTTCCACACCAGACAAAAGAGTCAAGAAACCAACAAAAAATACAATGGCTCTTTGATTCGCAAGCTTTAACGTGTGCAACATGTGCACAGGCATATCTGACGACCTCAGGGAGATGACGACAACAGGAAGACGGTCATCATCGATAATGAGCTCACCAGACTAAATATCAGCATAGTTGCCCTCCAAGAAATCAGGCTCGTCCCTAGCGGCTTCCTCAGTGAGGAAAACTACACCTTGTTCTGGAAGGGTCGAGAACCTGAGGAGCCCCGCCATCACGGAATGGGCTTCGCCATCAAACACACCCTCCTGGCCTCCGTTGAGCCTTCCTGGGGGGGGGGGGGCACTGAACGTCACTTGTCCATCCGCCTCACTACTGCTGAAAGCCCTGTCTACATCTTTAGTGTCTACGCCCACCCTCATGTCTTCAGAAGACACAAATCATCAGCTGGGCGAACAGATCAAAGGATGCCCCAGAGACGAACTAATAATCCTCCTCGGCGACTTTAATGCTAGAGTAGGTGCTGATCACAAGTCATGGCCTACCTGCCTCGGACATAATAGCACTGGGAAGACCAACGCAAACGGTCAAAGACTGTTGGAGCTGTGCACCTACCATGACCTGTGCGTCACAATGATCTTCTCCAGGTGTA
The DNA here is from genome assembly GCA_028554795.2 of Sinohyriopsis cumingii. Classification (NCBI taxonomy): domain Eukaryota; kingdom Metazoa; phylum Mollusca; class Bivalvia; order Unionida; family Unionidae; genus Sinohyriopsis; species Sinohyriopsis cumingii. Next base: position 104,138,224 of record CM068831.1, read on the forward strand.
AGCCACAACACAAAGTGTCATGGAAACACCCCATGTCTCATCGCTGACACCAGCTCGACTTGGTCATCACCAGGCGCTCTGCCCTTAACAGCATCCTTTCGAACAGAACCTACCACAGTGCAAACTGCGACTCCGACTACTTCATCGTGAACAGCCAGGTACGTCTACAGCCACACACACAACACCGCTCAACCCCAAAAGGACTCCCTCGCATCAACACTGAGCAGACGTTTGTCCCCTGCAAGGGGAAGAAGTATGTGTCCGCCCTGGACCAGGCTCTTTAGGACCTGCCAGAGCACGATGCCACATCCGGGTGGAACACCGTGAAGGGTGCCGTCTACAGCACAGCCATGTCCACGTTTGGCAAGAAGGAACTGCCCGGCCAGGACTGGTTTCTACGCACACCTTTCAAAGATGGAACCAATAATCGAGCACAAACGAAAAACCTTCATAGCTTACAAATATTGCCCTAATGAATGGACGCTTGCTGCCCTAAGAAGTGCTCGAAACAAAATCCAACGCATATATCGAATGTGCGCATACGATTACTGTTATAAACTGTCTGAAGGAATCTAGCGGGATGCCGAGTCTGGAAACATCCAATTTATGTACATTGGCATCAAGAAGGATCTAAGCCCTACAGTGAAAGGGTCCCCCCCCCCAATCTATGACGGAATAGAACATCACAGACCGTGACCAACAGATGGCTAAGTTAGTGGACTACTCAGAGCTATACTCCCGAGAAACGTCAGTCCCCGATGAGGCCTTTAGCAGCATAAAGAAACTGCCCATTATAGAGGAGCTCTACAAAGTGCGCACCTTAGTGGATCTCAGCAAAGCAATCGACCCCCTCCCAAACGGCAAAGCACCAGGCAGTGACAGCATCCCGCCAGAACCTATCAAACGTGGGAAACCAACATTGCTTCAGCCGCTGAACGAGTTACTCTCCCTCTGCTGAGCAAAAGAAGCAGTCCCCAAGACATGCGCGACACCACGATTGTGACCCTTTACAAATGCAAGGGTGACTGTAAAAATTACTGAGGGATCTCGCTCCTGAGCATCGTTAGCAAAGTATCCCCGCATCATACTCAACAGGCTGCAGCTGTTGACGAACCTTGTGTATCCTGAATCCCAGTGCGTCTTCAGAGTAGGCAGGCCGACGACAGACAGGATCTGCAGTGTGAAATATACTATCATTGCCCCTTCTATCAATATCGACGGTGTCACCCTAGAATCAGGCAACAACTTTACCTATCTTGGGTCAACCATCAGCAACAATTTCTTGCTTGGTGTGGAGCTGGACAGAAGGCTTGGAAAGACAAACACCAACATGGAACGACTAAAGAAGAGGGTGTGGAAAAAACAATGCGCTGACAGAGCATACCAAGATCCAAGTCGACCAGATCTGCGTTCCCAGCACCATTCTATACGGAATTGAGACCTGGAGAACCTACATGAGACAAGAGCACTGGGCTCAACTCCTTCCATATACGATGCCTAAAACGCATCCTAAAAATCAGCTGCCAATACTGCGCCACACACAGTGAGATCCTTCAGCGTGCAGGTATCCTCAGCATGTACTCCCTGCTGAGCAAACACCACCTTCAATAGCTGAGACACGTGAAACGTAATGGAGGATGTAAGGCTACCAAAGGATATGGACAGCTGGCCACTGGCACCAGAAAGACGAAATTCACAAATATATCCACATCAAATATTATTGCACAATAATAGCTCAGAAAGTCACACCATGGCATTAAGTTAAAGGGCCAATTTACAAAACTGTCCCCTGTCAGTTTAGCTGATATGAGTAGAGTGTTGTTCAGCGTAAGCAACATACTGTGTACATTCCAGGTTTGTTCTGATCGTTCATAGTTTTGTTCTTTTTGTCCATAAACAGTATGGCAACGCACTTCAGGTCTTGTGGGTAAATATTATTTTATAGCAACACGGAAAATTCATATCCTGCCCTAATTGACGTTCAAAACTTTGACTTTCATATATGTCTTCATTCCTTAAACATGTAGTTGTCAAGTTGAAATTACTCAATCGTAACATCAGTGACTACCATGGCGGTTGAAACAAAGAATAAATTGTTTGTTCTCATGACAGGTGATTACATATTTGTACATATTAGGTTTAATTTCAGCCATACAGAAACCTCAACTTTTAAACCAACAACTGCAAAAGGATTGTTCCGGTGGCCTAAGTGATTGAAACTCCGCCTCTGATGACAGAGGTCGCGGGTTCGTATCCCGGCCTAATCATATCAAAGACTTATACAAATGATACTAGCAGCTACCTGCTTGGCGTTCAGCATTAAGATGTTAGCGTTAGGAATGGTCGTCTTGGTGTCAGCATAATTGGACTGGCACGGACATGATGCTACATGTATCTGGCATAATTCCCCAAGTGGTAGACATCATTGTAAAAGGGGCCCCGAGTGGCCGAGTGGTCTAAAGCGCTCTTCGTTACGGATCACTGCCATCTCACCTCTGTCTGCGGCGGTTCGAGTCTAAGATTCAGCCAATGTGGGCATGTGAGAAAGCTTGCCAGTAGCTTCTCGTGGGTCGGTGGTTCTTTCCGGGGTTTTCCGGGTTCTTCCTCCACCATTAATACTGGCCGCCATGTATAGCCTATCGTGCTGAAAAATGGCGTTAAACCCCACAACAACAACAACATCATTGTAAAATGCCACTCTTCCGACATCGTAGCTATATGTCTGAAAAATTGTTAAAGCTAAACATCTATATCACACACACACACACACACACACACACACACACACACGCCTCCCAAAACAAGCCTATCCATTAGTATTGACAGACAGCATGAAAATAAATAAAGAATATTGCATGTACACGCGTGTATGTGGCCTGCCAAACCGAACAAGAAGGTGATGTAAAAAGCCAGTAAATTTTGTAATCATCTTTTTATTTAGTTCTAAATAATGCATCTAATCATAATATAATTCAGTAAAACAGTACACCAGATATATTTCCAGATAAGGTGTAAATTTGCTCAAAAAATATTCTTTATTTATTTTGAAAAACGCATTCGAATCTGAAAAACGGAAGTAATACACTCTTTTGAAATCAATAAGCGATACGCATTTCATTTCATACTTGGTCATATTTTCGGTATTGTATATAATTCAATAGAATGAACTCATTCCGTAAGATGATTCCAATAGCCGGTTTTGTTTTCATAGTTTCATGACACTTCTGCAGTACAACTAAACCACTTCAGTTGGGATTTTAGGCTTAAACCATATAATTTCCTTGAATGGGGTGGAAGAAAGACAAAGGTGGAAGCTAATTTGTTGAAAAATATCTCCGGCTTCGAAACAACTTGAATACTGTACGCTTGCTATCAAGGAAGACACTTTGGGTGTAACATTGCATATAAGAAATAAAGACAAATGCCGAAGGTCATATGGATTGAATAGATGCATGTATCTAGTTCGCACTGGGTTTTGAAAAATAATACTCAGGGTTGTATTGACAATAACCCAGTTTACAGGAACATAAAATGGGAGTGTGAATTGCCTAACAGAGCTAGGGTTTAGAAGCAATCTTTAACTGCGGATGTTTAAAGTTTAATGTTGTTTTTTTTCTGAGTTCATCGTGGTATAAACTGTCAGCTGCCGATTCACACAGCAAATAGCATTATGTACGCTGTCTTACTCGGCAACTGATATTTTATACCACGATAAACTCAGAATAAAATAACGATAAACGTTTATAATTACAAGTATTTATAATGTTTTATTTTGTTGTAATTTTTTTAAGATACTTCCTATTAGTTTTAGAGAATGTTTAAGCGTAAGAATACATGTTGATGCGCATGCTACGTAGCTATTTATAGAACAGGGGATATGATTCTCCATCTGCATTGTAATAGATCGTCAATATCAAACAAAACATTTTACCAATGGAAGACAATCTAACGTTTTGAACATTCGACAGCATGGTCTTAATCTTTAATTGAAACTGGCATATGTGATATGAGTAGAAGTTCAATATTAAAAGCAAAGGATGTGTTGTTTTGTTTGACATACAAATGGCTCTTGGATCTGATACCATCATGAGTTCATTGTGACTTGGTCGAATCGTTATTGTCCAGGCACGCGAGTAACCAATTTTCGCGTATTTTAATCTATTTTCGTACATATATATATGTTTGATGGTATTATCCGATGCTGTTTTGTGGTCAGTAAACCGTACAATCAGCGCGAAGAGACCGCACACAAGTGTCGCGCCTTCCAAGGGAAAAGTAACAAGGGCAGTTGCCAGAGTTCTCAGCGACCCCAAGTCTACGATGCTCGTCACTGCCATCATACATTCAACAATTCTGACCACTTGTATACACCCTTTTACAGGGAGAGCGTCGCTTCTCAATCATGGCCTTGAGCTGAGTATCAATATCGCGAATCCTTTATGGCGGTAGTTGTGTGGGTTCTTTTCGGAGTCACACTGGGAATCGTGGGATACATTATGATTTAAAAATGGACATTTTTAAATCGTCCAGGTGATCTCTTTAATAACCAAAGAAACATTACGGAAAACGTAGCCCTTTTAAACGGTATACATCATTAAATAAGATAAACTTGAACAGTGCCCATTATGACCAAACTACCTACCATTGGAATATAACTCCTTCATAGAAAAGGAAACAAATATGTATGATATTAAAAGAGTCATTCCAGGTGATATTTATTTTAGACTATATATCTGAATGTATTCAAATTTCTGAGATGCATTACTCTGATCAATTAAACATTAAGTATATTTTCTTGAATATAAAACATCGACTGCAATATTATATATATATATATATATATATATATATATATATATATATATATATATATATATATATATATATATATATATATTAATGTGTATGCCAATAAAGTTGTCCGCCACAGCGTAGTAGCTTTTTTAAGCGTCCTTTGAGATCCGACCCGCAACCTCAAGGTATGAATCGGCGGGAAGAAAGTATCAGCATGTATCATAAACCAGCAGATTTAAGGTCATGCAAATTGGGCGCCCCCAAGCCGAGGGCATATTCTAGCACGTTCGAACAAGAAACAATTGCATATGCCACCCAGGGTCAAACCAAATTAGAAGAGACCATCGGTAAGTTAACGACAAGACAACGTCGTCCCGCACCTACCAGAGCTACCAGGTGTGCGGCGCTTCGTCGATAGACCTCGTTGAGTTCGTCTCGCACGTCGGGAGACACGTATTTAGTCGCCTGTAATTTACGACTACTAAGCCGCTTACGCATGGCCCCAATAATCTTTTCCACAACCTTCTAACCACCTTTAGCGGCGAGAACCAGAAGCCCTTCGTTGAAAGTGTTCGCCTTGATTGATTGGATGACTCGCGAGGCAACAGCCTTGGCCAATGGTGTAGCATTTATTGCTAGCCCCACCGCCACCTTGTGGGGTGATCTGACGATTGCTCGGAAGATGTCATCAATCTCATCACCGTAATGCACTTGGTACATCGTTAGTCGGGAGCTGACAACCCATATCCGGATTGATTGCTCTGGTCTTTCATAACTTAAGTACTCGAACTATTACTTCCATTAGTATATGCTCATTTTTTTTCTCCGTTAACTTTACATTGTCAGAATTGTTCAGTATTGTACGCCATGGCACTCGCGTGCACTTCAAATTGCACTCACGTGTGCCTAATAGTGTATTAGGAACTACCTTGTAAACACATTATATACACTCGCGTAGTAGACGCTTTACGTTTTGGTTGATGAAATTTGTTTCTGAATGAACTAAAGCAGATGTTTCGTGGACTTCCACATACTAGCTGCTTTGTCACATTACGCGTTAATTTTTTGATACAATGTTTTGGATTTAGGCTAGCGATAGACGCCAGACAGGGTCCCTACAAATTACATGCAAGTGACAAGGCACAAACTGTCTTCTTTAGCTGGTAATGAGAATGGCAAAAAATATATTTACAGTTTTACATCCTCAAAATAAACACTGTTGGTTCTGCAAATCCGAATCACATAAACCATGTCATGGGTTCTAAAGCTTGATTACACATTTCGAAATTGTAATGTAATTTCTACAGTATTCCATATGCAACTGAATCCTCCTTACTGCACTCCAAATGAAATGAACATTATATTCCATAGCGCATTTTTGATAATTACAATTGAAAGAATTCCTATTTTTCGCACATTATTTCAAACATTCAATGAGAGAACAGAAACACACTTCCAGATGTCGAAAAGCTGATCCGCTGATGAAATCATATGTACTTCATGTAGAATTGGCACAAATAAATCCAGTCCATAATCACGAAATTTAGTAGAATCTACAAAAATACCAAAATCTGTTCATTCCAGTCCAAACGGAATAGTTGTTGCAAATTTATTTTGGCGAAGTTTGGTGCGCATTAATAATGCTGTTCTTGTGTACCGATGAATCTACGCTTGTGTATCTAGTTGGAATACAGCATAATTCAATTATTTCATTGCTTGAAGTGTTTTTGTTTATATAATAAAGCCTTAGGTAGAATAAGAAAATTAGCATATAATAAAAAGATTACTGGATTTGTATGGGAAAAAGATGAACTCGTTTTGTCGGATGGATTCACTGCACTCCCAATGTCGTGCAATATATCATCAAAAAGTCTCGTTCATATTTTCCCATGCAAATGCAGTAACCTATACGTACATTGAGCAAACGCGGTGTGGTCCCAGATGTAGAAACCGAGAGTTTACATCTTGATCGGGAGGTTTTTCAGGTGACCCTCCTGATCGGTCAATGTAAAGCGTAGGTTTTGACGAGAGAGTTTCAGCAAGGCAGCTAAACAGACAGTGTCGGTACGAACGTCACGATCAACCTGGATTCGTGTCAGGGATAAAGTTCTAGAGCACGTTTTATCGTCGGGCTCGATTTCTGGTATTGAAATCTACGTAGGAACTACTCATGGTGTCGCACGCAAGATACACCGAGATTATGGATATGATATGCACAACGTATGGCGCGACGCTATAGCCAAGCCAAATGAGTGGGTAGACCTCCTACTACAAGCTCAGCATTATCCACATGATGGAGTGAGCGACACCCACGCTGTAGCATCCTGTGATGACCTATATGGACGCGAAAGGGTCGAATCCTTGATGGATGTTTACCTTGGTATTACCTCCCCTCCCGGAGCCCTGTTCTGCCGCTGAACCCTCTTGTTAACAGCGTGGATCCGGCCGACAGCATACGGACAACCTTTGACTCGACCTGGAAAGCCATCATTGCGGTCCCCCCTGGCGTTGTACTTTTATATACCTGTTGAGCGGGAGCGTGGAATCTACCTCTCCATTTTCCCGGTATGATTGCTGACACGTACATTATACTTAACCGATGGCAAATCTCTTGTCAACCCATCATACACCAATTGATACGTCTCCCAAAGGGGTAGGTGTTTCTCTCTCTCTCTCTCTCTGTCTCTCTGTCTCTCTCTGTCTCTCTCTCTCTCTCTCTGTAGGTTAGTGGCGGCGGAAGATACCCAGCCTCTTCATATGTGTATTTTCAATGGGCGAAAATCTCATTTAATCGAATTGGTGGACGCAAGCTATATAACGACGCCAAGTCTTCAGAGTACTTGCTAAACAATGAGATCGCGAGATTATGTTTTAAATAAGGAGTTCAGAATTCTTCTAACTCTTTCTCCGCCTCCAACTTTGTTTGAAAGTGTCCATAGTCTCTGGCCCTGAATCCATCGGGCACGATTCGTTTTATCCTGTTCATCGGATAGAGGCTTGTCTTTAGCAGGCTACATGCCCCTATATGTTGTTTTTTGTGGCTCATATGCTTGCATTGATGTGGCGAAATCCCTTTCACTGGGAGAGGCACTCAATGTATAGCTCATGCTTGAGGTCAGCCTTGACCGTTGATCTCGCTACACCCTTGGCCATTTTGGGTTGTACACTGTCTGATCGCAGAATAGAGTACATCTTTGGGGTGTATATCCACGATATCAGCGATAGGGATTCCATTATATTGGTCCTTCAACTTTCCTACCAGTTTCTTGATAAGTAAGCAAAAGATTGCCTTCCATCGTGTAGATCGGGCTGTGTTCCGCCTTGACTTCCATCGTCAGGTTGTCTGTATCGGTGTAGAGCAGCAAGAATGTAGCACCTTAACACTCCTTTGTATGGTTTAACGTTACGACTCTATGGTTATAAACTAAATAACAGAAAGAAGCAAAACCAATAAGTTTTGTAAAACTTAATAAATAATTTAATTTGTTTAAATTATAAACTTAACATTTAAGAAGAACTTATAGTATTATGAATTAAATCTAAATAATCTTCAAACTGTATATACAAATCTAAAAGAATAGAGATTTTCAAATGAGTCCCAGATCCTCGAAAGTGCTGATGTGCCAACAGTCTTGATGCATCACAATGGTATTGTCCAGAACTTCTTTAAATGAATTCATAATAGCTCCAGAATAATAATTTAGTTCAGAGTAAAAGAGCACTTTGTGATTCCAATGAATAACCCAAACAAATGGTTTCCTCTCAGATTAGATCTAAACACAACATCAAACACATCTGCAGACAATATTAAAACAAGAATATAGGAAATAAGAAAAGACGAGTGAGTTAGTTGTCCACTTCTTCGCCCTACATACACATTATGGCTCTACATCGCAATATCTTCCGACTCGATCTCTGTCGCAATACTTCCCTCGTGGCGTATTTCACAATACCTCACTTCGCAATAGAAACCACCTGACTGTATTATCCAATGTGATATTACTCGGACCTTGTAAACAGTTCATTATTAGGATTAGCTGTAGAATTGTAAACGCCTATTTTAGACCATATAAAATCTTCAGATACGTGCCAAAAGTAAAAGGCACAATATCGGTATACGTAACAGTAACAAAAGCCATATATAAATATTTCGATAGGTCAATGACGCTTTGGCAGATGTAAATGGAGCGGATACGATTGAGTCTAGCTTTGGTGGAATGTAACTCTACGAGGTCATCCTCAAATGTCTTACGAGACCGAAAGGATGGGTCGTCGGTTAGCAGTCACAGCTTGTCCCTATGGCCCTTCAAGCTGGACCAAATCGACGATGATGCACTTACGCAGATTTTCCATAATCTTGCTAAAGGCGGGATTGTTGAGTAGCCTAAAAGTACTTGTCGAAACTATTCTCGGTCTCAGCAAGCCGGTCTGTGTTTTCATGAAGCAGGGTGTCGTCATCCACGGGCTCTGCTCAAATTGCCCTAAGCTAGTGCAGACTTGTAGGCCTTTTAGGTAACTGGCGTATCGCTCCTTTGTCAATAGGCTGCGTACATTATTTGTGCATCCGGTGTTGTTACCTCCAACATTGTCCACCAGGCCATACTGGTAAGGAGGAAATCATCTACTTTGGTGTAATCACAGACTCAATGGCTAATTGAAAGTCATTAGGAACATCATTTAACTCTAAGTCAACCTCTGATATGTAGCGATTGGGGGGTGTATGGGGCTATGCTTTCTCAATCACTCTCTTTGGGTTTGGCTCTGAGAAAGACACCCGTGAGAATTCATCGTAAGATGAGAGAGGTAGACGATCGAGAGCGTATGATTGGAGGCGTAGTAGAATCCGGACGCTTGGGGCTGTTAGCCTTGCAACTATGATACCATAACCGCCAGAGGCCTGCCTTAAACCCACCCTCTTTCCAAATCCACCAACCCACCAGTTTTTCACGGGGTCCAGTAAAAATGTTGTCTCTCCGTACAAAATTAGGAAAGGCGGGGCCAAGCCGCTGTTTTCAAACTTTGGTCCTCCTTGCCTTAGCACAGTGTGATGCGAGGCGAGGCCAAATCAGCATTTTGCTACTATTCTTGGACGCTTTATCACATCGCTTCTACAATACAGTGACACAGTGTTTAAAATGTAGTACAAATATTAATTAAGACTAACAACTCAAGTACTCCAATGAACATGGCCAATTTTACGCTTTGATAAAACACGTTGCTTCATTTTTACGAAGAATTTACTTCATTTAAATTTGGCACGAACCATTTAATTTTCGGGAAAAGAGGAGGGAGGCTGGGGTTTTGTTAAGGTACAGATTGAAAAAAGTCTTGCTCTGATTTGTTAAAGAGCTATATCTATAAATCATTGTCGCCGAGTTTTCAAAAATAATCCTGTGGTTAAAAAAAAAAAAAAGATTATCATGGTTGGAGATAAAATGTGAGCCTCCCCTCCAGTAAAATGATATGTCTCTTACAATCAAGACTTGTATTAAACTGTCTCTGGCAAATAATCCCAAGAAACAAAGTAAAGGGGTCGAGCATGTGCAGTTGTTAAACTTTTGATATACATGTCCAGCCAGTTTACACGGTGATAATATATAAAACAGCCTAGTGCGTCGCCAGATAACAGATGCGCCTAGTGACGATGGTTTAGACTGTGCATTACCTTATGCCAGACATTTTTCTCTATGATGAAACTACAAGATCAAGTTTGCACTTAAGGTAAGGAAAAATATGATAAATATCAGAACAATGAACTTGAATCAATTAATAGAAAATCAGTAAAACTCAAATTTAATTTCAACACCAATTATGTTAGGGACCGACCATTAGTTTTTTTTATTGGGTGCGGAAGGGGACGGGATTCTTAAGAGAGAAAACACAAAAAACACTTTCTGAACCAAAAGAGCTTGAAAAGTATAGTCTTTCTCTGAATTTAAGAGGACAATAACTAATTAAGTATATTCATCAAATGCGTTGAATAATTGTCTTGATATTCAAGAATTTAAAAAATATCCTGACTGGAAAAAATAGTGCAGTCGTCTTGTGCCTAAAATTAAATGGTCGATCCCTTATCGTGTAGCTTTTCGGTCTGCACTGTTTCTAGACTGTCAATCGTATACATGTGTGTGCACGCTCGCTGTTTTTAATAAGAAAACATAAAAGGCTACACATGCATACGTATGTACGTATGTATGTATCTGTGTGTGTGTGTGTGTTGTAGTACACACAGTTTACACAAAACTATACGCTATTCCTGTAATTTTACTAAACGTTTTGTCCGTTATGTGTAATTCTGTTTTATCTTCAAAGAAATTGCATGTATAGCATTTCGTTAGTGTATGTTGCACTTAGTTTATGATATCATTTGTCGGGATCAATTTGACAAAACTATAAGAACAATACAATGTTTGAATCATTTTTTTATTTAGTTGTTTGGAAACAGAAAGTCGGACACCAACTTTGCAACAGAAGTAATATCCATTGATCCGTGTCGTATTCTGGTTTATGTGCACACTTTGGTCATTACACCGTGCACTTTCGCCCTGCTTTTGATAGAAGCACGGCAAAAATATTCACTCTAATTAATTCTAACTGACAGGAGTCTCATGACCACTTCATTGGAATTACAAATATGTGACAAAAATATTTAATCGACTGCCTTTAGAACAATTAATTTTTCTTGCTTAGGTTTCAAAACACAATGACGTCCAAACACTTAGCATTCATATGTGCTTTGACCCCTTAAACATGTAGTTGTTAAGACGAGATTACTCACTCGTAACATCAGTGACCACTATGGCTTGAATAGATGGCCACTCTGGCATGACGATACATGGCGTTATGTTCATATGTACATGTACAGGGCTTGTTTTAAATACCTTTGAAAAGCTCGGAACTTTCTCATTTATTATTAAAGTTTCAGACACAAAGAACATTATTGGTTATTTTTGTCAAAGGGTTGTTAAATGTTTGTGCATACTATCCTTAACTTCAGCCATAAGAAACGTTAACAACAACAAAATAAGTATGCACAACATTCTTTCAGCTTGTTTGAAGCACAAAACTGTCAATTAGCAATAACTGAAAGCATCACGAAAATCCTACATGAATGCATCTACATAATAGACGTGTGTCAAAACCGATCATGTAAATAACCAGTCCATTTTAGGATCATCTTGTTTATTTCGTTTTAAAAAATGCACTTATTTATACTAATCTTTATTCAAATTATCCACTAGTCAATTTTCCAGATAAAGAGTATAGCTGCGTAAATATTGACCATATTTTGTGAAAACGCTTTCGAAATTGAAAAACGAAAGTAATACACTCTGTTAAAACGAATCAGCGATACGTCTTTTATTTCATACTTGATCATGTTTTCGGTATTGTACATAATTCAATGGACAGTACTCATTCCAGAAGAAGGTTTCACCATTATTGTAAGTTTTATGACGCTATCACAGTACAATTAAACCAGTTCAGTTACGCTAAGATTTTAGAATGGGGGTGAGAGTAAGGCAGCCGTGGAAGCAAGTCTGATGCAAAAATATGTCCGGCCCCAAAATAGGTGGGAAAAATACGCTTGTTACCAAGAAAGACCCAAGGAAAACAATATGGGAGTAACATTCTATACTCAGGTTAGCTTTCTCTATATGGTTTGTGTATTTCATTAAAAAGTTACAAACATTGCGTAAAAGTCATGAGCCGATTGGCGTATCAATTGAGCAGTCGTATACATGTATCTAGTTCGCACTGGCATTGAAATATAATACTAAAGGTTGTATTGACATGTACTTTGTCGGAAGAAAGACAAATAATCTGAAGAAAAACAATTATGTTCAGCAATGGCCTTACAGAGCTCGCGTCCCATTGTGTGTCCCAACAACGGAGATTGATTGGTTGAAGAAAGACACACCTCCTCAGGCCACCAAGCAGAACGGAAAATCACAAAAGGGCTATGTATCTATTTGCGGGTGTTATTCCATACTTATTTTTAGTCACTAAACAAGTTGCAAAGTTTCATTTCTTCAGGGAATTGTTCCCAGTTAAACGCTTGTGCATTTTAAGGATAAAGAACTATGACAAGATTTCAAACAAATGTTAAGACCGCTTCTATTCTATAGGAGGAGAACTGTTACAACGTTTCGCTGGAATATTTTTTTAGTCGTTAAATAAACTTGACTTTATCATTTTATGTGGAAAGAAGGAATTAAATACATGGGACTTTTAATTGATAAATAGCATAGTTTATTGGACGTTTTCGAAAAGTTGTTTCTAGGAAATAACGTGTGTGAAATAGGAAGTTTAATACGAAGAACTCGGATCTTTTATATTCGTTCGTAGAACAAGTAGCATTTTTAATTATTTTTTTAAAAATTAACAAACAGTTTGTGAAGACCTTGGCACAATACAGAATGTCTTACCTAACAGGAGGAAAGTTTTTCGTGTTCTGTATGCTTCTGGAAGCGGCTTTCATTGTCATCTTCGCCAGGCTTGCAGATTATGACGCAACCGCCAGACCCATAGCTCCAGATGTATCCAAGGTAGACCATATATATCCATGTAAGTTGACAATGTATTCTGATTCTTAATAGAAAAAGACTATTTCTTTATTTTGCTTCCTTATTTTCTATTAGGCCTACCTTTAATAAAACTGAGTACAATTTCTGCGCAAACTTTGCAGTAGTAAATGAGATATTTCAAACCATTGTACAAGATTTTTGTCGCTGCATGTGTTTGGTGCATTTTATAAAGTAAGTGTCTTCTTTACGCAAGTGTCTCTTTTACGCAAGAAGAGTGCAAAGGCCAGACTTTCTAAATTTATGCATTTATTTTTGTCTAATTCTCCATTATTCCCTTAAATCTCCAGCTTTAATAGATTTGTTTTAAAGTCATTTTTCTCTTTGAAATAGGTCTCATCTTCATAATTTGTAGAATCGCTAAACCCTTTTGAACAATTTCTTAAGTACGATGTCAGGGTAATAATTATTTTACTTACGTAAATTATGGCATTTCCTAAAATATTCAACAAGTGTGAAACGCTGTATACGTCCATTTGCGTTTGATATTATAATTTATTCATAAGAAGGTGTGGTATACTGTTTGGTCTCGTTAATTACAGCATAGTTTCTTCTTTACCTAATTTGGAGCCTGAAGCAATAAAAAGAACCCAGCACGGCAAAACAGGCAATATTGTGACAGACTTTATAAATATAGATAAGACAAAGTTTTCAACACGGAAGAGCCAGAAAAGACATCTCACATGCGCTTAATTTCATTATGTTTTACTTTGGATTCGTTGACGAGTTGCAATTAATAGAATTACCCTGATAAATTATTCTGCCTGTGTATATATATATATATATATATATATATATATATATATATATATATATATATATATATATATATATATATATATATATATATTATTTCTGGTGCATTTTAACTAATACGTCTTCACAGAACGTTGTGTCGTTTCTCACGGCATAATCCCTATGTCTGATATTTAAGCAAGTCAGGATGATAAATCAAGTTGATAAGATTTTAATCATCGTAACTACCTGCGTAAAATGCGCAATCTCAAAAATGACACGCCGAAATCCTAAACATGCCTTCGTAGAATGTGCCGGTAGATAATCATCTACGCTGCTTATTCAAACTCGTACACAGCAAAAGCTACGGATCCCGACATCTGCCAGGACATTTTGTGATGAAAGCTGTTCGGCTGCGCGGTTGGCAGTTGAGTTCACGCTATACACGGTAAAATGGGGTATTCGATATTTTTGTTCTCTTATGAACAGTGCCTGCATAGGTAAATCTTGTGTACATGTATTTAGATATGATACCTGTCGTTCTGATACCAGGGGTTCCAGTTAGATTTTAGTCAGGTGTGTATGTGTATGTAAATGTAACGATAAATATTTCCTTGTATGAAAATAATTTTAGATAGGGACGCTTGTTGATGACAAGCATTATTTATATTTACACACAGGGTAAACAATTTTGCAATATGTATAGAAATGGGTGGTGTCATATATATAATTTAAAATTCGACATAAATCTACAGTATAAGAGTTGTTACACTGCCTAACAAGCATTACATCAGACTTTAAGACTAAGTCTTTAAAACTACAAATTATTTAGGATGTACAGGAAATTACTCAGATTCCAAAGAATACTATTATGTTCACAATGTATATATAAATCATTTTTGTCATGGCAGAGAGATTATGTACCGGTCAGATTATTTTTGTTGTGTGTGTGTGTGTGTGCGTGTGTGATTGGATTTTTAATGTAGCTTTAACAATTTTCCAGTCATAACGCTACGATATCTGCAGTGTGACAGTTTAAAGTCATGCCCAGCATTGGGGCATCATGTCGCAGGCATGTGGCATGATGTTCCACCCAGTCATATTACCCTGACCAGTCCTAACACTAACCTCTTAATGCTGAGCGCTAAGTGATGTAACTGCTTGCATGGGCGCCCGCAGCATAGGTCAGTGGGTCACGTGACCCCCTGGATATCATACTGCATATATATATATATATATATATATATATATATATATATATATATATATATATATATATATATATATATTCGGACAAGTTTAATCATGCAAATGAAGCTGAAAATATGTCACCAGATTCTGTTGAAACGCTTAGTAAATAGTAGCTTTAGTTTCAGACTGCTTACTATACTAACTATGCAACTAACTCTCCCGGCCGTGACTGACTAAGCCCCACCTCCTGCAAGAAATCCTGCTGGCGCCCATGGCTGCTTGTACCATTTTTTTTAAAAAATGGTTGGTATGACTCGGCCTGAGTTCGAACCCGTGACCTCCAGCAACCGAGGTGAACGTTGTAACCATTTAATGTATAGGCTTCAAATGTGAATGTCTAAGAAAGTTTACAGTAAAAGAATGATAAAGGATATATAAGTATGCATATTATTTCTCGAAAGCAGTATAAAATGGCCATGACATCTCTCATCCACTCGTCAGTTCTTCCTTACCGCTACGTGTCAATACATGTATTCGCTATGAAACAACTGATTTTGCATATAATTATATATCTAGAGAAAGACCCCCAAAAATGCCGCAGACTCTTCCATTTTCTATTATTATAAATCAAATTTACTCCGGCACAAATCATCGAATGCATACTCTCAAATACTATGGAAAACAGCTGTGTCAGAAGGCAAGGAAAAAAAACCAACAAAGCATCAATCAGAACATGTATGTTCACAAAATTAAGGTCTTAAATTCTGATATATTTTGAGCAAACAAATTGTGCAATTACTGTCAATTTAATTTAAATGAAGGAAGAAATTTTATTTAAAAGAAGTTGTCCAATTTTAACTTACAGAGGAATTCTGAAATTGGAAAAATGAAAACAAAAAAAAAATTGGGATGAGTTAGTTTAAAAGAAAGTTTGAACATAAAAATGCAAAAATGTGAAATATAGTATAGTAGAAAGTATGTAGTGCTGGTGTTCCACAGGGTGCAAGTTTTGGTCCAAGTGCTCTTGAGAAACCAAAACTAAATTTGCTATGTCTTTCTTAATTATAGGAATTTTTCAATGCAGTAAACACTTAATTGTAACACAAGATGAGGCCTGTCTGAAAATATGTTTAAAATTTAAACATATTGATAAAATAAATTTTAATGGCAATTTAAATAAACATTTAAATTTTAAAAACTAAATTTTATTGAAAAAATAAATTTTCAAAAATGTTTTAAACTCAGTTTCACAAATTTTAGACAGCAAAGTTGACTAATGAATGGTATTTAAAACAAATGGTAGTTTGGGTCTATACAACTGAAAACATTTTTCCCACGGATAATGAAGCAACATAGCTCATAGTGATTTTGGCAGCAAACCGCAATATGCCTGCATATAGGTGTACTCACTAAAGAAAGAATGACAGGTGTTATGTTCCACATTTATTGTGTCAGGTACTTAGGCAGTTGTTTGTATAACTAATAGCGCACTCAGGTTTAAAGTTCTGATGTGACCATTACTGTGTTTTATAGCAAAAGGGCATTCCAATTCAATGTCGATAACTACAAAAGGTGACAATGGGATAGGAAAATAGTTTATAGGGAGGCTCTACCTTACTGAAAAATTGTGATAATCTCTCTCATTTAGACCTAAGCCATGTCTTTGAAGTGCTATATATCAGTGTGGTGATATGAACTAATCTTGTTCACTTATGGCAGTACACTGCACATGCCCTTATGAAACCTTGCTATCACTACCGGACTACTAGAGAGCTTCCAAGCTGATCCAGCTCTAACACTTTGTTCCAGATACAAGGTTTCACCTGAAAAGATACAATATGTTTTACTTAATTCTAGAAAACAGTAAGATTTAGGTCAATGATTAAAATGATTTAGTAGAGAACTTGAGTAGGTTCTAGTATAACGCTTTCATCGCTGTCCTCTCACTAAATACCTTATAACTATGTTTATAAACAATTTCTGAAGGCTATACAAGCAGATATGTGTTACTCAGGAAGTGACCCCATCATAAACACATAAATTAACTACTTGGACCCCTCATAAATGGTTTGAATGGCCAAAACAAAATAGAATGTTGTCTTCGTGTATTTTAAATAAAGGTCTCATTTTGACTTAAAAGATATTTTCTCTGACAAAATGTGACAAATATCCAACATTAGAGCTTGTATACGGTGTAGGAATATATACATGCTGATATCATTTTTAAAAAATATGTGTATTTTAGGGGGATTTTTTATATTTTTAATTTATTTAAAATTTTAAAATAAAAATTAAGTTTTTATTTTTTATTTCATTCTTACATTTCCAAAGTCAATATACATAACATTTAAATTTCATTTGTCTATCATTAATAATAAAGATTTTATACCAATTTAAACTTTACTCCAATACTGCACTGACAGGACATAGAACACAATTAATTTTACTATATGTTCTCTACAGCTGTTTCTCAATACTGACCTTTCCACTGTGTGACAATCAATACAAATCATATGTTAATTTAAAATACCTTCAAAGATAACTTCACGGTGAAGTTCTTGTCAAAGGTTGACCTGCATTTTTTTGAGAGGCTGGACTGTCAAAAGAGCAGCATATAGACAGAACACAGATTTCACTTCCGGATAATCACCAAGGCCTTATTACTCACTGTGCACTGTCGCCGAAACACACATGGAAAACTACACCCTGAGTACATATTCTCAAGAACAAACAATTACCTTTAAATCCCTACAAAAAATGCATAAATATAACTCTTATATCACCACCAAAACGAGAGAAGAAAAAATGTTCTAAAAATAGACTAGAACTACATTCGTGGGTACTGAACTGTGACCCGATTCCTGATGATATCAGTACTGTTATGGCGGAATGTCACGTGATACGTATATGACAGTGTCCATTAGAATCATAATGGAAAAGTCAGTTGTATAGTATGGCACGGTATTTATTAAAATCGCTAAATTTCCAAGACAAATGCAATCTGTTTGAAGTGCTATGTCTAAGTTTACAGTCGATCATCCACATTCATTGTGGCAATTAGGCCTTGTACGTTACCACAGTGAAATCGTTGTTTATGCAATTGTCATTACTTAATTTGCAGTTATACTAATCCGCCACGAAAAGTTGTATCCACTATCCCGTTCGCTAGGTGGCGCGAGCGTACGGAAGGAAAATTGGTGATCCTTGGCTACCACAAGATGTTGTTTCAGATCTTTATGTCGTTTGTGATTCTATTTCAAGAAAATTTTGTCCTTAAGACATATAAGAAGAAACAAGTTTGTGCCTGGAATGATTGCCGCATATATTTTGTAACACATTCCTGACCGGTGTTTATAATAGGCTGTGTCCGCACATTTTCACATTTATTTATTCTCGTTCAAGGTAAATATTAGTTGTACGTTGCAATTTTTGCGCTGTATGATGGATATGTTTCGGTTTTACGAGACAAGTGTAGTAAGCAAATCTGAGAGACACATATTAAAGTTTTTGTTCTGCCAACCTTGGGAATTCCCGGTCTGCTTAATCTGTTTATTTTTGTTTAATCTATCACATAAAATAACGGTTCTCGTATTAGGGAGATTCATTATTAGAAGGTATTTGTTTCAAATTACGTTTTCCAGTTTCCTAAATGTGAAAGCTGTATTTTATTTGGTGACTCTAAAGTACAACGAAACATGACCCCAACAACGGTATCAGTAATGAGACGTCGATTTTAATCGGATTGCATATTATTAAAGACTTTATTTCGGATCAGGGACACTTATTGGCCATTCTGGCAATACATTTGGCCGTAAAAATATATATGTATGAAAATTGCATGCATACATACAGGAAGTCAAAACCAAAGGGTTAAATATTGAAAAAGAATTCTAAATTTTTTTTTATATAAAAATATGTAAACTACCTATCGATTTTATTCTGCGACAACCACGCTTACGTCATTATTGTTTTGTGGTTCTAATTGTATGCTTTCTGTATGTATCTAAAGCCAAACGTCATGTATATTCTTTAAAGCAGTTACTTCTTTTTGCCTTTAGTTCTTGTTTGGTTTGTGTAATCATCCTTTGTAGCGTGGTATCCTTGGGGAAGGAATCGGTAGATTTCTAATACGCTTGAGCTGGTTTTACACCTATTTTGCACTGTTGTTTGCCAGATTTTATCTCATTCATGAAAACACGCGTTTTTATGATTCTTTACAACATCGATAGAAGTGGCCCCGAGTGGCCGAGTGGTCCAAAGCGCTCTTCGTTACGGATCACTGCCATCTCACCTCTGTCTGCGTGGGTTCGAGTCTAGGATTTTGGCCAATGTGAGTATGTGAGAAAGCTTGCCAGTAGTTTCTTGTGGGTCGGTGGTTCTTCCCGGGGTTTTCCCGGGTTCTTCCTCCACCATTAATACTGGCCGCCATGCATAGCGTATCATGTGCTGAAAAATGGCGTTAAACCCCACAACAGTAGCAACAACAACAACAACATCGATAGACTGTTTTGCCGTATGATTTTTTGCACACACACATTTACATTTAGCACCTTTCGTCAGAGTTAGATTAATCCGCGTATGATAAACGTTATAAACAGCTACTAATTAGGTACATACTTGTGTTTCATGAGAAACTTCTCAACAATACTACTTGTCTTTGTTAAACCGCTTCTTTGGGCAAACCCGTTCCGAAAACAGATGCAACAGCCTCTCGATCAATCATACTTGAGGTCGATATACATTCTGTATGACAAAGTTTTGTAATATTGACTTTATGGACATTTATCGAATATCTGTTAAAACATTTTAAATATATGAAGCTGTTTTGAAGGCGGAATAAATATCACCCTTTTAAAATATTGTTACAAGCCAGGGGTATTCGCTTGACCCAGCGGCGTCAAACCCTGGCGCTATTCCGCTAGAAGTCATAAATTTACCCCAAATTTCCAAAGACTTCCATGCATCTTCAGTTGTAAATTAGAAAGCACAACGTGTCCATTCTATACATAAATTTTACCCTAGTCAAGACCACAGATCTCACAACGTTCCAATTGTATATGAACCGCACATCTGCATGGTTTCTCTTTCTGTACCGTCAGCAGTTCACGCCGCAGAAACTATACAACTATCCCCTAACACAGGGAACTAATTCTGCAACACCATCTTAGGCTAGTCGAATCATGGTTTCGGTTTACATTTCGCCTGTAAAATTACATCACATTTGACACCTAGGCGACATGAACGGTATCTGCCGAGTCCCTTCTTGTTTATTCCATTGTGTAATTCGCCAGTCTTCTACCGTAAATTCTGTACCTGCAGTCGCATAACCAATGTAGACCGCTAGATTTTAATAGAGACTATGGAACGACAGGGACACTCATGCCGTTCTGACTTGAATTCACTAAAAGTAAACCAAACTCCGTGACGTTTGCTCGTAGTCATTGGCTAATTATTTCGGGCTAAGGAGTATTTCCACTGCACCCAGTTCCAATAATCAAACCAAGTAATCATACACATCTAAGAATTCCCTACAAAGGGGCGCTATAACAAAATGTGCATACTCCAGATTTATTACAATATATTAATTTATGTATTTAAAAAAAATTAAACACACCAATGCTTCCGTGCACACATTATTGCTATTATATTTCGTTATGTGATTGCGTCATTATCTTAATCCACTGTATATATTTACCTGTACAGTTTCTAACTGTATCTACTGTACCCTTATACTAATCTCATTAAAGCAGTTGTTCAGTATAATTCTATACAATGCGTTTACAATTTATGGCTTTGTTCAGTTCTATTTATATTATATCTATGGTTCAAGGACATGGCTAAATTACTTTACTATTCTGTGTTCCATGTGGTTTGTAAAATCGTAGAAAAGAGGAAATTTTACAAGTTTACAAGATAAAAATGTGAATGCTATCTTCTTGTCTGTGGAAAATCAGTCCTTGCACCCATAATGATCGTATAATCATCACGTCGATATAAACAGTCACCCATTCTAAACTTGCTTTCAAGCAAATACCCGTCTAGATAGTTCAAGAAAGCAAGACACAGAGAGTTCTAGATACTATTTTAATTAATTGTGTGTTTTAGTTAATGAATAATTGTTGTTGTTGTTGTTGTTATTATTAACTTAAAAAGGTATTGACGGGTATTTTATGAGAATCACACAAAACATTTATGATGATACCAGGATAAGTCTTAAACATCACGATGTTTTATCATGCTTTAAAGAATGCATCAAATGGCTTAGTGAAGACGAATGACTAACGTTGCTTTCAATCACAAAAGTGTTGCCACAGTCATAGAATACATAATTTCAAAACTGTAAGGATATCCGGTACTTTCTCACGTCTAATACTGATCGATGGCACCATGATAAAACTGATTGTGCTTAACAGAAGTGATGACAAAATTACTTGTAAATTTGTTTTGCGTACGAATAACGCACACACAAATGTATACATATGTTTTATTAGATTTATTTTTGTAAAATAAGTAGATACACTGCTAAGACCGTCAGTACTTTAACATTTGTAGCTCTATAGATACAAATGCATTTTGGCTAGTATCAGGTTTATACTGTGATGCTAATAATGATTTCTCAAACTTATAGTGGTCTTTTTGATTATTTTCTGGCTAAAATATGCGTGTTTCGTATGGTACTGGTTTTAAAATTAGGATAGGTAGGTAGGGATAGTTTTAAACAATTTCTTAAAAAAAATAGCATATATATGATAATGATTAGAATATATAGTGTACTGAGAGACAACACGCGTGAGAGAAGTGTTGATATAAAATTAATAGCGTCAGACACAGCTCATCGTTTGTTTCAAAACCTTACTGGCAACCCTTTTTTATTTTTATTAAAGTTTAATTGCGTTGTGCTGGTGTGGAGATATACGGTATATTTGATCTGGACCTTATCAGTCCGGTCGTCGTCGTAGTCATCGGACAAGGGACGCGCACGTGTAACGCATAAATATATTTATTTAAATATACAATACACTTCCGTTTTGAAATTCATCATATTTTTCTTTCCAGAAAATTATTTACCCTTCTCCCGCCCAATGACTAAATGGTCAGTATACATGCAATATTTAAGGCGGTATCTCGTTCTTCTCCGTATTTAAATAATTCATTATTGCGTCTATTACAGGCTTGGCAAACCTATGACAATAGTTCGTCAGGACTGCTGCGTTTTATTTAATAACAGCAAGCCTGTACCATTAATACAGACTGTTGTTTCGGTCCTGTTTTAATTTATTTTATATCCTAAGTATCCACAAGAATCGAAGTAAAGTTAACTATTCCAGAAAGACACCCATCTTCCTACTTCTTCCTAATCTCTTTTGAATTCATTAATTTATTCTACTAAGTGCTTATTCTCAGTTTACAATTAGTAACGTGAGACTGACTCATTGTAGCAATTATTTGCCAAGTCATTCATTTTTCGAAGCACTACCAGGATGGGTGGCAAATCCATTATTACCTTGCTGTCGGATGTTTTCCGAGCTGCTTACATTCAAGTCGCGTGATAGTATTGACACCTGAGATAATCACACGATTAAAATATGTAGACCATGCAAAAACATATTCATATATTTTGTGCCAACTTTATTTTCTACCCAGGAATTGACAATAAGTGTACATCATAAGTGTAAATTTATATGGCTTGACAAGACTCCAACTCTGGGCGCCCGTCTTTCAAAACAGCCATTTTGAATCTGTGTATCATGAGCTGTTAATGTAGAGCTACTAATTGAAATCTTTGTGTCACAAGCTTTTTGCTGTCACAGTAGATCTGTATTAGACTCCTGCAACTCAAGCTAACCGTCTGATGGTATCTTGAATGACCGTATCTCAGTATGATCGCTATTTCATCCAGCTTGCATTTCAAGCTGGCTTTTATAAAACAGGAACATGGCATTGTGACACCCATTATCTTAATCTGGTCACTGTTGCAGCGGATCTATTTTTAATTAGGTATTTCCAGCTGGCTGTTATTGTAGAGGAGCGAGGGATCATTAATCACCTTCTCTCAGTGAACGACCTCTGTTTAATCCCCGTATCTTGAGCCAGTTGCAAAGGAGCATGGTGAAAGGAACTTAAGAACCAGGATAAAGCCGCTTACACCATTGATGGACATGTACGAGAGGGCTGGTACCATGTCCTTTCGTAACACCTAGTTTATTTAAGTTCGACTTTCAACCAGATTGGTCGCATTTTCACTTGAACGGATGGTTGCATTTCTTTAATCTTGCGCAGTTGAATATTGTTTACCTAACTTAACGTGTCGTATTTCAAAGGTATTTATCTGAGTCTGACAGTATTATTTTGAAACACACACTCCAGGGAAACAATATTTAATTCTGTATTTATGCAACATATTTATACAGATGAGAGAGAGAGAGAGAGGGAGGGAGGGAGGGAGTATGTGTGTGTGTGTGTGTGTGTGTGTTTTGGATTTTTAACGTAGCTTTAGCGATTTTTCAGTCATATCGCTACGATGTCTGCAGTGCAGTTTATAGTGATGTCTAGCACTGGAGCATCATGCCGCAGACATGTAGCATGATGTTCCATCCACTCACATTATCCTGACACCAGGCCGACCAGTCCTAACCCTAAACACTAACCTCTTAATGCGGAGCGCCAAACGAGGGAGCTGTTAGTACCATTTTTATAAGTCTTTGGTATGACTCAACAGAGGATCGAACCAACGACCTCCCACATCCGAGGCAGACGCTCTAACCACTAGACCACCGGAGCGAGAGAGAGAGAGAGAGAGAGAGAGAGAACTCAGACAGTGAAGATCCAAGTATCCCGCAAAGCGAAGAAACGATGTAACCTTGATTAAAGACAATGACATATCTTATCATCGTGGCATGACCTTTCTAGATAATGCCAACGACAAAACATATAGATCAAAATAAAATCCAACTGACGCTTGGATAACCTTTAAATACTTTTTGGGTTGTGCAAAATGTGATAATCGACAAGTTTTTTAGTTGAGCTGACAGTATTCTGCATTAGAAATAAATTTAAGGACTTTTACGTAGCCTATCATACGTTACCGCATTAATTTATATCCAATTGACTCTGGGATGATAAAACTCGTTCCAGTAATCTAATCAATTAAGCCCTGCTTACGTTTCAGCCTTGAAATAAATTTATATTTAAAATAACGCTTTTTCCATATTATATCTCTGTTTGTGCATGTTATACAATGCCGCAGCCACTTTAAAGATTTCTCGCGGTTCAAGGCTCATATTTCTTCTAATCACTGTTTTTCCATTTTCGTCTGTTTTTCTTGCCCACAGTGTGCATAATAAGGCACATTCAATCGCTTTGACATCTACTTAAGAGGTCGGATCTTAAAGCAGATTATGCAAATATTTCAAAACGTCAGGGATAGTGTTTCCTGTCCATGATTCAGTCTTGGCCACTTCTACATTTCCATCCTTCATTAAGGTATTGATTCGTTTAAAATAAAATATAAAAAAATAAAAAAATAAAGAACAGAACAAACAATCTGATGTGAACTGCTAGGTAGATGTCTCCAGCTCTGGAGATAAATGTATGTATATATCTGCTTACCTACCTACCTATCCACTTACCTATTTACCTATCCACTTACCTATGTATTAGTGATTGTAAGCGAATGAATATGTGACCATGAAGTTCTTTTTTTCCGTCTCTCGGAAAAATTCGTACTATTATCCTAAATGAATGCTATAGAAAGGTCACCAGCGAGTTAAACGATGTGGTCTTACGATTTATGTCACCTGATAGTACTGCAGTCAGCTGGGATACGGTGATTAATTATATACGCTCCGTACAGTCGGCCCCTCAGCTGTGAAAGATCAACGATAATGCCGAAGTAACCTCATCTGATAGGACATACAAATTACGTAAACTCTGCTGCAATCGATGCCAGAATGGTACACGGGTATAAAACAAATTCCACTATTATAACAACTAGGTAATAGTTGTAAAGTAACACCATCCAGCATTAAATTCATGAACATAATAATAATAATAATACTAATGAGGACTTTGTACAGCGTCTAATCTTTAGAAGCTCTAAACGCTTTACAACATTAGACAACACATATAAGATTTAAAAAAACACATAAAATGATATGATTACAAACACAAACACCATGAAATTAGAAAACAGAAAAAACATGCTGAGAATATTTAAGGTAGGAAACATTATTAGGTCTTTAAGTTTGTTCTTGCAGTCGAAATAGTGATTTTTGAGAGCACTCTTGAATGTGATCACTGTGTCTTTTGTGTCTACGTTCAGTGGGCAATTCATTCCACGTTGCTGGGCCCTGGTATGCAAAAGAACGCTGTTCATATGACTTTGTTTTCGAAGTGGGAATAATGAGTATACGATTGTCAGAAGAGGAGAGTAAGTATCTTGCTGGTGTGTGCACATGGGTGAGGTCAGATAGGTATGTTGGACTAGAGTCCGTCAGTGAAACGTAGCACAGAGAAAAAATTTGTGTTTGATTCTGGCTCGAATGGTTAGCCAGTGTAGGGTACAGAGCAGCGGGGAGGTGTGTTCTGATCGTGGTACTCTAAGTATGATCCGAGCAGCTGTGTTTTGAACTTTTTGAAGTTTTTGGAGTAGATATTGAGATGAACCAGACAGAATTGAGTTACAATAGTCCAGTCTTGAAAGTACTAATGAACACACAAGTGTTTTAGTGGCATCAACTGAAAGTTATTTGCGAATTGAGCTGATGCGTCTCAGCTCAAGATATGCAGCCTTGCATATGTTCATGACATATTGGTGCAATGTGTGAGTACTGTCCAGAGTAACACCTAGGTTTCATACTGATTGTGTGAATTTAATGTTGGTTTTGCTGATATTTATTGTTTGAGGTAAAGGATGTGAATGAGAAAGTCTTTCTGTTGTAATCAGAATGGTCTCAGTTTTATCATCATTCATCTGTAGCTTGTTACATGTCATCCATGATTTCACATCAGAAATGCACCTCTTTTCACCTTGGATGGTAGCATCAACTTCAGTTGGGTGGCTAGATTTGTATATTTGGGTGTCATCAGCGTACAATTGGTGAGACACTGGATGATGATATATGACACTTAGAATGGCTGAATGTATAGAATGAAGAAAACAGGTCTAAGAACAGACCCCTGTGGAACACCACAACATAGATCAACTGGGCTGGAGTGTATTCCATTTGCAGACACAATTTGTGTTCTGTTGACCAAGTACGACTTGAACCACAGTAAGAAAGTATCATGAATGCCAAATACATGCTGGAGACGGTGAAGTAATATATCATGGTCTATTGTGTCAAATGCTGCAGACAAATCAAGGAGGGTGATGACTGTAATCTTTCCGCTATCCAAAGCAGAGAGAATTTCATTAACTACATTTAGAAGAGTAGCTTCAATACTGTGGTAAGGGCGATATGCAGATTGTACGTTGCTAAAAAGACTGTTTGAATTCAGATGAGATACAAGCTGGCATAGAATAACCTTTTCTAAAAAAATTTATATGAATGGGAGATTAGAAACTGGGCGGTAGTTCTTTAAATGGTTACGGTCTAGTGTTGGTTTCTTCAGAAGAGGCTTTACAATGGCAGTTTTGAAAAATGATGGGAATTCCCCTGATGAGGGAGAGGTATTAATAACACCAGTTAGTGACGGCAATACTGGATCTAAGCACTCAAGCAGCAGTGATGTTGGAATTGGATCAAGTTCACATGACTTTGGCGCACTCTTCATCAGGAGTGTACGTACGTAATCCATAGAGACAGGTTCAAATGCTGCTGATGGTTGCCGCTGAAATTCTGTATCCCAACTGTAAAGTGACGACGAGTCAATTGAGACAGTATTAGCATTATTTTTATCCATTGGCTCCAGGAATTTTTCCTTTTTCTTTGGTGAATGATATATTCCAATCACAGACCTTAGGTATGTGCTATCCAGTTGTCAGAAATCTTATTTTAGCTACTAATGAGCTTATTTCCTGGACTGGCTGACTGGATTTTGATCCGTCATGCTCAGAGAAAGATCTATTCGATGATAATTCAGTACATTTCACAAATTTATTATATAATGTCTGAACGATAAACGTTTAAAACGCCCCAACTGCCACACTCGTGTTAAATCCATTTTTATATGTTGCTGACATTCATCGTCCCACAATACAAGTCAACATTTATATGAAAGTTTGCACTTCGACATATGATTTTCTAAAGAGATTTGATGAAATTACCGCTGCCGAATTTAATAAACTACACAATAACATTATAGGAAGTCAAATTTTAGTCTTCCTACAATGTCCATAAACTTTTGAAGAAATTTTTGAAATGATTTGCCGTAAAGTGTACTTGTTTGATATTAGTATCACAGTATCGAACAAGGATTAATACGATAAAATAGCTTGCGTTAGTGAATAAATGAATGAATGACGAACGAGGGAACAAAGAATATAACATACCTTTCGTAACAAGCTTTTGGAATTTGGCTCTTTTGCTGGTGGAAACTTTCAAAATTCTGATTATTTCAGTACAATGCAACATTGTTATAATCGATTGTAACCCCAACCCCAACACCTACCCCCCGGTTTATTCACAACGAATTTGTCCCTGCCAAAAGATAGTTGATGCAAGGACCAGCATACATTAGTCTTTTACGTACGATCTCAAAGTAACTATGGATAACTTCAAACATGTTACGTAGCTGTAATTCTCCTCTGATGTAATCCTTTGAAATTCGTAGAATCCATAACAGGGTAATCGTTATTAAATAATGCGTCCATTTCTTTTAGAACTGTGTCAAGCTGAATTAATTACGATCTTAGTGAAACCTTGTAAGATTATTTTAGATTAATCTCAAAGTCACTGGAGAAATCGGTTATATTATTTAGATTCCACACTATTGAAAATATCAACGACATATCGACAAAGAACACACGGGGGGGGGGGGGGCATCGTAGGCATGATACTGTTCATATTTCTGATAAATTGTTAGCATTAATTGTATAACAATTGCGTATTACATATCTGAAAAGCCTAGTATGGTGCATGAAATAAAACTAAGTTGCTTGACAGTCATGTGTGTTACAATGTTTCGATTCATTATTAAGGCTTTTGTTAAAAAAAGGCTAAGAGGTTGTTCACATTTACGAATTATTTATATGCTTATTCGGCTTACTTAATACACTTGGTGTTTCAAGGCGTTGGGTGGGAATGAGGGACATTGTTCGGTTAACCAGGTTACCGCTAATACTCGAACCATCCATGGTTATTCGGTTAATCGTTACAGCCCTATTTATGAATAATATTGCCAGATCAAATCAACAACATTGTTTATCGTATTATAATTATTGCAATTGGAGACATCTAAGCTGCCGACGAGAAAAATATAGTTTAACTTTGATGGATATTTATCAAAGGATGTGCACATAGCTTGTGATTTATTGTACTGTACTTCCCCTGTTAATTTTATCGTGAAATTGATGATACTTTGTTATTTTATGCTTGATCAATTAGTAATTGAATGTGGTTGAAACCAATCATTACATGTGTGTGTGTGTGTGTGTGTGAGAGAGAGAGAGAGAGAGAGAGAGAGAGAGAGAGAGAGAGAAAGCAATTTACGTTGTTTACATTGATTATTGTGGAATCATTCCAGAAGGTCATGATACATACAAGACTAATACGGGTGACGAAGGAACAAATGGAATATCAATACTTAGGAAAATGAAAACAAAAAAATTATTATTACCGCACGGGTCCATTAATGGTATTGCTTTCAAAATGGGGTCTTATATATATACAAGTTGGTAGGCACTTAACTAATAAGGTCTGCTTTTGACATATATTTGGTCTTTTGGGTAAGACATACACTCGTGCTACAAGGACGAGAAACTGGAATAAACAGTTATACAAAATAGTTAGTTTTTTTTAAAGTCTACATTCAAGGTCAGTCCCTGAGAGATTTAGTAGATATGACTCGTCGTTGCTGTGGTTAAGTTCTGTGTGTAGTTCAAGGCCAGACTTGTCAAGCACATGCCAGTGAAAGTCATTAGTAATTTGTCTTGTTAATATTATGTGACCACGAGCTGAAGAAAGTAAATGTATTGCTGACCACATTTTTGACAGTAACATCGCTGCCTGGCGTTAATACTCACATAGATGCGACAAACCTGATTAATCTGCGTTCATAATTGGTCTTCGCGATGCAGTACAGAGTGGACAGGCTAACTGGTTCTTGTAAGTGTAGAAATCTAGAGAAATCATGATGTACATTGATTCTGTCACGCCAAGCAGTCTCTTCCTTTAAAAGTAAAGTCATGTTGACCAATTGTTTCCACTGAGATCTGTTTGGGAAATTGATTTGGGTAAAGAAGTTCAAGAGAACATATAAAAGTTCGTACTTCTGGGAAGAGAAGTTTACGCGAATCAGTTTCGGTAGCGATTTGTGTCAGCCCCAGCAGTGATTCACGCTATTCTAACTGTATTTGTTAAGGGAATCACATAATTCATTTTGCTATAAGAAGTTGCAACTTATTGAGATCCATTAAATCTCCTTTTTGAAACTGATTACAAAGTTTGTAGACGTATAATAAGGTTGGGATCACAATGTTCTTATATAAACTGGCCTGTCCTAACGGTCACTTGTTGACAACGGTCATTTTAACACCTCCCTCCTGCACATTTCTTGTTTAAATGCCCCATGTTTAACAACCGTGTGCCTTCAGCGGGTATTGTTAATGGATGATCGACAAATGCAAGAATATTGAATGTGATATAAAACACACATAGAGCAAGAAAAACCATGATGGTAGAGAAACTGGAAATAGTTAGCAAGGAATAGAAATGTCAGTGACTTCCTTATTTCCCCATACGTTATCAGAAATGTAAAGAACACGTGCCAAAGTTATATTTATAGTAATGTAAAAACGAATGTAGTTTTACTGGCGGACGGTACACCTAGTGGAGCCTAGGAAGCGATGATTCCAGAAGCTCATGCATTTTAAGTGTTTTCAGGGCATATATTTAAGCATCTAACTGTAAAGACAACTTGCTCCGTAAAACTTTAATGCATCTGCCCAAGGAAACAATCGAATTTCTTGTTCCATCTGTCCATATCACACACTCTTATCTTGGACCGTCAAAACTTGAAAATTGGAAAGCCTAACCAAACATTTGTTCAACTACACTTCAGTGATTTTTATTATTTAGAGATGGTAGGACACTATAATTGGATGTGCCATTAAGCGATTTGGCCCTTGTGCATGCATATACAGTTACAAGTTTTATGATGGAGGTGCAGACAATATTCAAATCCAAAACCTAATCTTATTTAGGAAATAATAAAAGAGAAATATTATATCAAGTAAGTCATTTTGACAATTATATGCATCGTCATCAACATGCAATCAAATTCTGAAAAGAAGCACAAGTCATATTATGACTAATAACAAGGTAGAGTTGACATAAAGCTGCAATTTCTTTATATTATACAGGTCTAGATTATTTTGTCAGTCTTGAATTACAGTGTGTACAACATTATCAGTGAGTTTTTGTTTTAAAACACAAAAATGATCATCTAACAGCATGAACATTGATTAAACCAAATTTGATAAAATCCCAAGGTGTCATGTTTACCCCGACCCAGAGTAGCCCAGTTTGAAACATGTATAATCAAGGTAATTCTGACGGGTCATTGTTTGATGTCGAACATTGCCGAAGGCTAGCACTAATCCGTTACGTAAGACTGTTGAGGCTAGAATCGAAAAACCGGACATCGGAGTTGCGAGGCGCCCGATAGCCAGTTATCACCTAGGTGTCGAAATGTTCCCAGATCAAAAGAAATTGCATGAAGAAGTGGGAGTGTCCTAACTTCTTTCCCCTGCAAACAGACAGACAGGTTGAACTGGCCGCTAAGACGATTGGACAGGGGCACAGCGCCACCCAATCAGAATCGAGATGGGGGGAGACCTTGATTTGGGTAGAATGATATCCCTGCGTTTTCCGGCAAAAGTTAGTTCGCTGAGAGAAATTACCCAGAGTAGAGGTTAGCGTAACTCCGAATAGCCATTCGTTATTGGCGGGAAAATCTTAGAGCGGGAAATTCTAAGTACAGAAAGCTTCAAAAGGAAGCTTTGAGGGACAGACCAGTTAAAGTTTGGTCCCGTTGTCTCGGATAGAGAGACGGAGGAAAGGAGGGAAGGAGAAGAAAGGAGAAGTTAAAGTCTGGGAGCGGAAATTGGAGGAGGAGATAATAGAGAGGGAAATGAGAGGAAAGGAGAAGTTGAAGTCTGGAGCGAAGCTGGAGGAGATAGTAGAGAGGAAACAGAGACAAAGAAGGAGTTAGAGGAACGGAAAGAAGGAAGAATCAGCGGGAAGAAATAGATGAGTAGATGCAAGGACGGGGGAAAATCGAACTCACACTGTAAATCACGGGATGAATTAGGCTGTCACTTGGTCGAGGGAAAGACGAGTGATTGAAAGTTATCGTTTTTAAATTATCACATTTATTAAATTGTTATTGATTGAATTTCATCTTCGTGTTCTCTATAATTTAACCGTCGGCATTGCTGACTGGGGGATCAGAGCTGTAAATCTACATCATCACTAATTTAACTTTCTAACCTAACGAGCCAGGGGGGTAACTTTCAATTTAATGTAATTAAATTATATTGGGAGAACCCCACCCCAATACGACAGAACGTCACACAAGGATAACATCCGATCAAACACAAACAAGCAAAGACAAGTTTTGCTTGGTTGGAAACG
This sequence comes from Sinohyriopsis cumingii, assembly GCA_028554795.2. Lineage (NCBI taxonomy): Eukaryota > Metazoa > Mollusca > Bivalvia > Unionida > Unionidae > Sinohyriopsis > Sinohyriopsis cumingii. The sequence continues at coordinate 104,170,322 of CM068831.1, forward strand.
ATCTATGTTTTCATGCAACACATTATAGGTACATTTAATATATTTCATATGTTCCGTATTCAAAATCACAAGCCAGTACTTCATAATATTTTGATGCCTTTGGGTCAACAATGTTGTTTCTTCAGACTCACTATATAAGACAAACAATAATACTGACTTAACTAATTTGTCCAAAATGCCATGTGTACATGTACAGGCATACTTGTAAATTGATAGAGATATTTGTTTAACTGAATAATAGTCTTTTATCCTTGACCCTCTAGGGGTACCTGGACGTTTCGCCCCATGGACGTTTCGGCCCAAGACATTTCGCCCCACTTCAATGGACATTTCGCCCCACTTCAATGGACATTTCGCCCCACATGGTACATGGACATTTCGCCCCATGGACGTTTCGCCCCACATTAAATAAAGTATGAACCCTCACTCGAGTACAGCCTGTCTCAGTATAATGGTAATGCGAGAAACGACACACATCATCAATCATACAAAACAATATGGTTTATTTGTCGTTTAAATATAATACACTATTTATTCACCCAAATTCTAAACTAAATTTAAAATAAAAACCGGACTAGGATTAACAACCCTATATATTACACTAGGGAAATACATAAATACCCCGACAAAATTTTGAATTTTTTTGTTCAGAAATCTTTTATAAAGCAAACAAATCTCATACCTTTGGGGAAAACATACACATATAAAACAACTTTATTTTTTTTTTATAAGGAGGGGTGTATCTGTCTGGTGCCATAAAGAAAACAAATGTTCTGGCGTTCACTATTGCTCCCAGCAAGTGTTAATATGACTTAATTACATCCAGGTAACTTCATGCATTAAAAAAGAAATCATAGATAGTTGCTGTTTAGAAGTATACTTTTGCACATCATAATTTGACACCTATACCTTGTCATGAGATGTAATTTTGATTAGTGATGTGTTTTTATTTAAAAATGCAAATACATGCTTCATATTTCAAAAATATAAATCTCTGAAACCATTTTTATATCTCTTTATTGTTAATTACAATTAACATTCCTCGCCCCTCCTCCTGTCTTTTCATTGCTCGCGATATGTCGGGCTATTCTGTGCACAGCTTTGAAAAGATGTAATGTATAACGATCGGGCTATAGAAATGAAATACATTAATTTGGACTGTTTCTGTCAGCAATTCAGTCGAGTAATTAGGACCCGATTTATAGCTAGTTTTACAAAATTCAAAGTAACAATGCCAATAAATGGCAGGAGATAAAAAGTTAATTAACCCGAGCTTGAAAAAAAATGAGTAAAGTTCAACATTTAAAAAAAGTTTAACGACAGATCTTATTACATAAATGAAGAAAAAAAAAGGAAAATATTGTCTGATATAACGGCACGCTGAATGTAATTGAAATGGATGAGAGTGATGGGATTATGGGGCATGAAATTAAATCATAACGGCAGGCCCCTAAAGTAAAATGAAGATAATGGTGTAATGCTTGTGAATTTCTATAAATGTCCGATATTTCCAATGATGTGGGGCGAAACGTCCATGGGCCGAAACGTCCATGTACCATGTGGGGCGAAATGTCCATTGAAGTGGGGCGAAATGTCCATTGAAGTGGGGCGAAACGTCCTGGGCCGAAACGTCCATGGGGCGAAACGTCCATAATCCCCCTCTAGGGTATTATGCAGTTCTTTGAAAGATCCTCCAGTCGTAAAAACAATACCAAGATAAGAAATGTTGAGAAAATTTATTTATCAATATCACTGGATTTACAATCATCGTCTTCCATCTTGGATTTTTCGTCGGGACTCGAACTTGAATTCATTAGAACATTTCATTATTAGGACTTCTAAAATTTGATTCGTCGATTATTCTTGGATTATTTTTGGATTTGATTGTTAAAACCGTAAGTCCTTAATTTTTCATTTTTACAGAGTTTTTCCAGGGAAATAAATTATTTGTTAAATTTGTCAAAGCTTGTTGTTTTCACTCTTTTGTAACTGTTTATTCGATCCTAAAAAAAGTAACATAAGACTTATTAAAACATTTAAAAGCTTCGTCTCCAAAACCGCTAAATATAATTTGGTCAAATTTGACAGAAAGCATCATGGCACGAAGACCATTCAAGTTTATATAAGTTTACAGAATGTTTTTGGGCATAATGGACTTTGAATGTTTACAATGTTAATCCACTTTCAAATATGGCCGCCGTTGCCAAAAGTTGCAGTAAAACTTTAAACGACTTCTCAAAACGGCTCATCAGAAATTGAACAGATTTCAGTGTAAACTTTCTGGTATAATAGGCTTTCATATTTATACCAATGATAACTAATCATCGTCAAATATGGCTACTGTTGCTAAAAATAGTAAAATCCATTCAATAAATCCTTCTAAAAACACTTAACAGAATTTCAGGATATTTTACAGAATATAGAATGACCTGTAAAAACTTCTCAGAAACCCGGTAACATCATTTGACCAAATCTGAAAGAAAGAGTCCCATCTCGAACACCTTTCAAACTTATGCAGATGATGCCTTTCCACCGTCAAATAATTTTAACGTTTCTAAAAGTAGAAGAAAACCTATTTGCACAGTTTTATCTGAAAAAAAACATACAGAACAGAATCTGAGTAATTTCAACACGAAATATCCAGAAGATGTAGATGTGCTATCCGATAAAGATATAAAAACTATAAAATAAATATTGGAACAGCGGTTTTCACAACCAGCAATCATACCGCTTAGTTGGCCAAGTGGTTAGAGTGTCTACCTCGGATGCGGGAGGTCGCGGGTTCGAACCCAAACCGAGTCATACTAAAGACTTATACAAATTTTGCTAACAGCTGCCTCGCTAGGCGATCAGCATTATAAGGTAAATGTTAATAGCGGACGGCCTGGTGTCAGTATATTATGACTGGGTGGGACGTCATGCTACATATCTGCGACATGATGCCTCAAAACTGCCACACTGCAGACATCGTAGGGATATGACTGAAATTTTTATAAAGCTACGTTAAAAACCTAAATCACACACACAAAGCAATCAACAACACTGAATAAAATTTCACCAGAAAGCGTCCTGCTGACACCGACATCTTGACCTAATGATCTTGTTTTTTGGGGTTTAGATAGATGTCAACCAAGTAAGCGATCTCGGACGAGCATGGATCTCTTGCTACCGTTCTTTTATAAAGGAATATCGTAACTTTCAGTTCATGCATCTGGAAAAAAGCTGTATCAAAAATAACATTCTCCAGTTTTGAAGAAAATAATCCTGGTCAGAAGTATTTTCAAAGGTGTTAAATTGATGCCGATGCGCCATCAGAAATGCCTACGTTACTATAAGTAGTAAGGATTTTAAAACTTTTTGTCAAAAACCTCTCACCGGAATTTGTCCACATTTGACAAAAAGAATCCTGGCGAGAACGTCCAAAATAAACGTAAGTATTAGGTACAACAAGATACAATATAAAAATAAAACGTTAAAATGTTAATATTCTGTAAAATGTATATAAAAATAAAAGATAAAGGTAAAACGTGTAAAATGCTAAAACGCAGTTATGTGTTTATAACGCGTTTACCCTTAAAAGTCCAACATTTTCTTAGATGGCACTTGCACGTCTTAATTCAAGATACTGAAAGGTGATAACTCCTAGGCGTCTGGTTATCTCAAGTCTTTATCGCAATAGTGTGCACGCTCTCTGATGAAGTTCATTTAGTACTTTCTCGTGGACACTTTGTCTCTTCCACGATTGTCTCACAGGTCTCTGGCAGATGATGCATAGCGGGTTTTTGGTGTGTCATCCCATGCAACTTTTGCAGCTGGCACTTAAACTTGAGCTACTTGTCTCCATGAAAGGTAGTTGATGCAGTCGACTCCACTTAACTGCACATCGGTTAACTGCACACTCCGGATAACTGCACGTAGTCACGCCGGTCCCGTTTTTCCCCAATGCTTTTCAATGATAACAAACTTCGGATAACTGCACTTCGCTTAAATGCACACTCCGGATAATAGCAGGATAAATGTTCTGCCCGTGGCACATTATTCAATACAATTTTACTCCGGTTAACTGCACAATGTATAGTCAGGATCAGTTATTGCCAGTCCACTGCTGTAGCGCTTCAAAAAAGCTGACAATTAAGCCGGTAAAGGCAACTTTGTAAATGATTGACGTGTAAAGGACGCCATAGGTGGTAGATACATGTATATTCCTGCCCACCAGGGGGCAATAGCGAGGTAACAATCATATGTTGCAATAGATGACGATCTTCAGACAGAAGGTAAAATCGACAACTCAGTAGAAAATGATGAAAGAAGTGATGACGACGACGCAGTAGATGACCAGGTTTCATCTAAAGTCGCTATTCAGTCACTCCAGAATTTACGCAGAGTCATGGAACAGACAGAATGTGAGCTATTTGAACCGTTTTACAAAATAGAGTCGGCAATTCACCAACTTATTAGTAAAACTTGTGTGCAGACATCAATTGCCGATTTCTTTCGGAAATCGTCAATTTCATTGTGTTTGATTTAACAATATTACGTTAGTGTTGTTCATTGTAGACTCTTGTTTCATTTAAGTAAACGTTGAAAGAGTGGATTTTTATCATCTTTATACGTTATTCTTCAGTATATTCGTGCCATGCTGATTTAAATCTGTACTATACCGTACTTCGGTTAACTGCACACTCCGTTTAACTGCACAGTCTCGTGACGGGCCCGAGGCTGTGCAGTTAACCGGAGTCGACTGTACATGCCATTGCGGCAGAATATTTGTACAAAACAGAATGTTAGTTTTTGAAGAGAAAACCCTACATTACGAGTATCTAGTCTATGAGGATCAAGTCTATGCTGTTCGGATTGATTTCTGTACTTTTTATGCTGTGTACATTGGATCATGCATGTGATCCTACTACAATCGCACTTACCTGCATTATGCAAGGAATACGTTGTCTTATGATGCCGCTCAACAATGTACACGAACTAAAATACACTATTTACACAGATGTAGACTGCATATATTGAGCAGAGCAGAGATGACACTAGATAAAACCTGACACATATAGAGCAAATGGAAGAATTTCTGATGATAAGTTGGTATAAAATACTACGCAACAAACTTAAAATGAAATGATTCCTGCACTGACTCATCACTATGATCCAAGCAGATTCCCAGGCTTCCAAGTCTTTTATTCTTCTCTTGGGGGTCCCCTTACAACATCTAGACTAATGGTTTGCTTTCATCTTGTAATTCCCACGGGGCATTATTTTATCAAACATGCTACCCGAATAAGAAGACTAATGTGAAAATGCAAATACAAGCTATAACGAGAGTCTTTCGATCAATGTTGATAACGCTCTAAATCCATGTAAGCTAGGTAGAGGCAATTTCTTTATCCAAACACCTGGTTCTGTCTTGTTTTAGTTGAGATAAATGTTGCAGAACTTTTGAAATGCAAGAAGCGGAGATTAGTATATTTATTTATCCCAGTAGTTATAGTGCCCAGTGGTATGCAAACCCTCTTTACCTCCCAACTACGGACCGCTCCAGTGGCGTAAGTGGTCAGAGCGTCCTCCTCGAATGCGCGAGGTCGTGGGTTGGAACCCCAGCCGAGTCATACCAAAGACTTATAAAAATGATACTAACAGCTGCCTATCTTGGAGCCCACCATTAAGATGTTAGTGTTAGGACTGGTCGGTCTGGTTTGAGGATAATGTGACTGTTTTGGGACATGTTTGTGGAATGATGCCCCACTGCTAGATATCACCATAAACTGCCACACTGCAGACATCGTAGCGATATGACTGAAAAACTTTTAGTGCTATTTTACAAATCCAAATCACACACACACACACACACACTTCCCAACTACAGTGAGAAACCGGTTAAAAAAAATGTTTTCTGTACTTACTGATACTATGATTCATGCAAAAAGATTGAACAGATAACACTCCCAAATCTAGTGCGAGACATTTTAAATCACACGAGAAACACTGCTTGCATGCCAGCTCATCTTTCCGGACATTTGTCATTCATTTATGTCCTATGTATGACACTCATCCACCCGCACCAAACCCTTCAAAAATGAATTGAATGAAAATTTAAGAACATGTATTTACCGAACCATAAACATGCCAAGAGACAGAATATTGGCGAACACCTGTCAAGGACTCGAATCAATGTTGCCTTGCATTAATAAGTTGAATACATTACTGAGATCTTTTTTATGGTAGTTGCATTGTGGTATTTACACCTGAGATGAACATAAAGCATGTGATTTAGCTAAATATGCAGATGTGTGGAAGATTATGTGCATTATTTCTGCACCGACGGATTCAAAATGAACCAGTATGACTCGTGAAAATTCCATGGCACGAGAATATAATTAAAACCATCAAATGATGTTATATATTTAATAATGTGATATTGAAATACATCATGCGAATAAATTCGATATAGCCACAAATGACATTAACTCAAAGTCTCTTCCGGAACAGTTAGCAAGGTGCAGCAGCAGCATCTCCACTGTGGCATATCGCCAATAGAACTACTTTGCTTCATATTTAGGAACTATATTTTTCTTGTAGTATGTCCTATTTCCGTATGTTATGTATATTTAATTTGCATTGTTTGCTTGTTGACTTTGCCTGTAATTGACGGGAGAGGTTTGGCCTACCTGACCGTTGAAAAGTTTCTTGTCATATTTGTAAGTTATAAAAAGGTTGTATATCGATATTTGCGTTCAAGGTCTAGCTTTATTTACAACTTAAAATGTTCTGGAATCAAACTTGTGATCCATATCCTGTTGATTGTATTATTTTTTTTGGTTCTATTTATATAAGGATCAAGTAAACAAAATATTCATTCAATTCAATTTTAATATCAGCTGGAATCATTTACTATTGTGTTCAGTTTTAATTTGAGATTAATCATTTATTTGAATTATTCGTGGGAATTACAAAGTGTCAACTGACTATTTGGACAAAAACACTATTTTTGGATTATTGTAAACTCAAATATATTCTGGATTAAATCATTGGGGTACATCAAGACTGTTGGTACATCAGCACATTCAGTTCTATTGGAATTCATTCAGAATATTCTATACTTTTTTAAACTTGTGATGTAACTTTTAGGATTATTTGGGATTTAATTCACAATAATGTAAGCCCCTTCTAAATTTTCACTTTGTATTCTAGGGAAATAAGTTGATTGAATTTTACAAAGCTTGTTGGTTTTGCTTTGTTTCAGTTACATAGTTTCGGACCGTTGGGTCGTAACACATATAGAGAATATTTACGTTCTTTGAGTGGATAAAACGAAACAATTCACGAGTGAATTGGTAACATGGTATTCTCACGATTGTCAAAGCCACGGGTGACAATACAAACAAATGATTCCATTTCACGACTGAGATTTGTTATCATGTCTTCTCAAGAAAACGTAGATTTTTCTGTTTATTTTATAAAGTTTTAAGGCAAAAATTGTCGCTTTCCATAGATTTCCCATCCATTGTGTGCCAGTGTGATTAAATGGTTGCATTACTACATAAATAAAAACAAGTTCCAAACTTTTACGATAATATTACGACAGAGACTATTCAACATAAAATGCTTGAAATTTTGCATTTTGTCAAATTAGTGTCTGTTATTCACACGAAATTGAAAATAGAGATTTTGTCGCTAACACTTTTCTTGCGCGGACTGATACAGTGAGAATTTTTGGGGTGGGGCACTGGTTTTGGGGTGGGGTACTATAGAATCAACAATGCGGTCGTCCCCGACAGACAGCGTAGAATCTTTAAACAAAAGAATGATTGTGAGTTTACCTCTAGGGATCATTGTTCTTTATTTTTTTATTTCTGCATTCAGATGCGAATTGTATGGCGTAGGCAAGCTTGTAGTTTAGTTCGGTAACAGACTCCGCACCCAAATTTTATTTTGTTACTTGAGTTTCGGTTGCACTCAACACTCATCAATTTCCGATATTTCCATCGTTTTCAAAATTATTTAAAGGCACAATAGTGCCGAGTGTCTGTAATTTTGTGAATGTTACAGATCATGTAACTAGTGAAATGTGTCGACTTATAAGCTGAAATAATTTTAAAAAAACTAGAGTTTGAGAAGATTAAACTGGGCAATAGATAAATAAACGAGAGAAAATGAATTTTGTGGGGGCCCGCTTTAATTGAAACTTGTAGGTCACGAACTGTTACGGAAGCCTCACGTGACCACAAAAATGTATACGTCATCTTCGTCCAGTGGGCGGGTTATGAGTCACGTGGTTGTAATTTAAATATCTACTATAAACAAACATGGCGGACACACGTGTTAGTCAGAAACGTAAAGGTCGTCCGCGCTTGTCGCTTTCCGAGAAGAAACGTCGAAAAACTGTCAGAGAAACCGAACGGGACTTATCAAGGATTCGTCTTGGGGACCAGTTTGTTCGATGGAGAGCATTGATGTAAGAGTTAGGACTGGCATCAGACACTGAAATGGCGAAGTTGTTGTTGGACAGGTAGGTCAATGTCTGTGTTATATGGTGATACACATTAGTTTCCCCAGAATCAAGTGCCTGTGATGTCTATGTATAAGTGTTCTCCATTTTTCAATATCTTGTTCCTACTGTATGTTTGAAAGCACAGTTTTATTAATACAATGTTTGCACAAGGACTTGCTTTGTAATATGCCCAAAATAGATGTGATCGGCTGATCAATATTTCACTCGGTGACTGCATTGTATGTATTGTATGTTGGGGTGGAATATATTTTTTATTTTTTATAACAGCGTGCTCATAAAGGTCATTTTGTACACCTGTCAATTATCTTCGTGAGACAGGTTTTTTTAAATTCGGCGAGGGAACTTAGATACATTTACAAGCGTTATCATTATTTATATCATCTCTATCCCTCTCTCTTACACACACACACACACACACACACACACACACCTTAGGTTAATGTGACATGCACATTACTTGCATAAAAGTTTAATAACCTTATCATGTAAACGTGATGGAACAAATAATAAGATTTTATTGTACATCTTTCAACTACTAGTAAATCTTTTATAAAGCACTGTATTGACTACAATTACAAAAGGATCTCTAGTCATGATAGGAAAGGATGTTGTAGTGCTACCAGAATATATGGCTGGCAGATTGTTATCAGTTAAAGTTTTGAGCTGCAGTCAAGTTAGTTTTATTGATGTGAATTTTTTTTAGATCTATTATTATGTATTCTTGCTTAAATGAAGTATTTCAGTTCCAAGTGTTTAACACAGTGCACAAAGAAACAGATTTAAAACATAAATTATAATACAAATGAATATTTAATTCATATTTTTAGTTACAAAGTTACAAAGAATATAGCAAAAGATGAACCCAAGCATACAGAACCGATGGCCAATAGATCTTCATGCTTCACATCAACACCTGGCCAAGTGCTTTTGCAACATACTGAGAGAATGAAGACACCTTCAGTATCTGAAGTATTTGCTATTGAATCAAGAATTTAAAAATGACAAATTTCTTGCAGATTTTTTGTTTGTGTGGGTGGGAGTTGTCTTACAATTGTCATTCTGCTGAAAACAATGAGGTAACAAATGCAATGCTGATAAAGGACATTATTATAACTGCTAGCAGGTTGAGTTCCCACTTCATGCTTTTTTTAGTTTGAGTTCGAAAAAAAACCTTGAATTTAGCTTTCTCAGAAGTAGGGTTGGGTATTTCAACTGTGCCACTTGATGCATAGAAAAAGGCATAATTTGAACTGTCATTGTTTTGGTTATGCAGAAAAGTTCCAGTATACTGTACTGGCTAACCCAGCTGTTGTTTTTTTCCCCACTCAATACTTAGAGGACCAGTGATTGTATATTGAAATTGTGTTTACATGTCTCATATGCTTTCTTTATGCCGTTTCCCATTTATACATGTATCTATGTCCCACATGCAGTTCTTGCTAACACCCTCTTCCCATCTATCCACTTAGCTCATGATGAATGCACATAAGACATATTTAATTTAAAAACAAAATACTGAGATAAGAGTTGAAGTTTGTTTTTTGATACCACTGGCAGTTCATTAGAACTTTATTCATTAGGACTGGTGATATAACTTATTTGGGATTTAGTTTACAATACTGTAAGTTCTTTTTAAATTTCATTTTTTATTCTTGGGAATTTAAGGACTTGTTGGTTTTCACTCTTTACTGTTATAAAACCTTTGGAATTAAAAAGCTGTTTCTGTTTTGATGATTGCTCTTCATGCATTTTTAATTTTATTTTATCTACCTACTTTTCAAGGTTGCCAAACAAATCGATAATATGGCTTTATTACAATGGTCCCAAGACATGAACCAGTTTTGGTTTTCATGCAAGACTGCTAGCAGTTATGGACAAGTTTTTGTGAGTTTTCAGTCCTTTTATTTGAAACATATATGTAAACATTTGCTATTGTATACTTTTGTATGAAATCAAAATTGCAGTGCATAATCCTTATCTTCTGATTTCTTTTAATGTATATATATATATATATATATATATATATATATATATATATATATATATATATATATATATTCATCACCAAATCTTCTAGGTATGTAGTTTATTAAAAGTAATTTATCTGAAATGTCAGAGTAATGTGGAATATTGAAAGAACAATGATCTGAGGAAAATTTGAATCCTGCTACGTTAACTATTAGCCAGTTCTACAATGTAGCTTTCGCTTTATGATATAAATCAAGTTGTCTTATCAATATGGGGTCACCATAACAAAAGAGACCAGCTTTGGGTGCTAAAGGTATTGATTGTGGCATTCTTTCAGAGTATCTTGAGGAGTGTCCTACATCACATCACATCACATCACCAATGCACATGAGTAGATCCTCTCTCATGGCCAAGGCATTAATAAATGTCTTCATGAACTTTACCTGGAGAATGAAGAGCGAACAAAGCCTTGGCTTGATGAAGTTGATCCCAAGAAGGAAGCCAAAGTGCTGAAAACCTTGGCACAGGTGCTCTTGGACCAAAGGTTCCTAAAGAGAGTGGAGTATTACTTAAATTTCAGGTATGCCATTTCAGGATTGCAACAATTGCATGGTATTTAAAAGAAAAACGTGAAGACCACTTTAAATGTTTTTATTCTCAACTAAGTAATAAATTACTGTATATATTTACCATTTGAAGATCCGAATAAGTTAGAATTCATAAGATGTGTGCACACGATACATGTATAGTGACTCTCCTTCTCAAGTCTTTGGTAATTTCAGGTATAATACATGCACATCAGGTATAAACAATTCCATTACACTCTATCAATAAACACCTCAGTAAAGATTTTATGTATGCAAAAATTACCAACAGTAATGATTATTTAATAATTGTATTAATCTGTTAGCAGATTAGAAATAACACATGTTACAAGATACATTTTTTTGATAATTGCAGAAGCACTGCTGAGCTTGAAGTTTTTCATCAGCAGATCATGATGTACAGTGCCAAGAGATTTTCATACATCCCTCCTGTGTACAGGATTAGGAATGAGCTGCTTTTGGATTACAATATCCATAGTGGCTGAGGTGTAATGAGAAACAAAGAAGGGGAGATAGTGTAAGCTTGTTTCACTACAGGAAATTAGAAATAATTTTATATATTGATTGTACATTATGATCCCTGCCTGGAGATCAGACGAATGGAATATTATTCACATGTACAAGTCATGAAAACTTTGTATTAGATACAAGTCATTTTGCAACAATCGGCACACATTCATATTTGTGGTAAGGAATCTTAATATTTTCATGCATACAGATCTTATAATTAGTATTGTTATCATTCTAGTGGATATTTATTTTGATTTGAGCAATGCAAGTCTAATAATTAGATCCAGTGATATGTATAGCACTTTCCCAGGGGACTGACACACTTTATTAAGGATATATGGGGTTTATGGAATATCCTCAGGACGTTTGGGGTAGATGCTGTCATCATGATGATTACTAGCTAATACCTGTTCATGAAAACATGTTGCTTTCTGAAGGAATGGGCAAAGATGCATCCTGTCTCACATAGTATTTTGGGTTAGCATGGGGATGCTTGTCACACATGTTAAGAAAATAAAATTTTCTTTAAAACTGGCATCGATGTTACGACAAAAAAAGCGGCAGATGGTCCATCTGCCCTTGCAAGGAAAAGAAAACATCCCCACATCAGGGAGCTTATATAGAAAGCCCTCATCTGTCAATTTGAGGGAATGCAGAGGAGAAGAGAACTAAAGGAAGATGATTCCAGGAGAATTTGTAGAAACCTGGCACCCCAAGAACCACCATCAACTCTAGTTTTGGTGTGGTGAAGGAGATCTCTTGATTTTAGTTATGTAAAGTATGAAATAGTGTCTGATATATGGAGGTAACTGGTTTCATCTAAGGCAGGTTACACTTTATATAATATCCTGAAATATCAGTAGTTGAAAATAAAATAATGTATAATATTGTATCTGCAGTTGCTGAAAACGTTTTATTTTGATTATTTATGATCTTCGTGCCCACATTGTTTACAGGCAGAAATAGACTGGAGTTTAAAAAAATCTGAAAGCATTATTGTTTGATGCAATATTATGTGCATTTATAAGAAAACAGTGAATAAAATCAATTGTATTCATTTATATACTAACTCATACATGCAAGAAAGTGTTTAAGTTCATGCAAGCCTAGAGGGGATGAAGCCAGTGTATTGTCCATCTGGATATTTGTCATGTATCTGCCAGAAACAGCAAGAGGGAATTACATGTCTCCGTCCAGACCCAAGCTTTCCATGTTGCCGTAGTATGAACTGCCTATAGGTAGCATGACTGTTGGCACTCATCAAGCCAACTTTTTCGTTGAGGACAAGAACATTTCGTCTGTACATCCTGGACAAGGCAAGTACAGCCTCATTAAGGATTAGATCTTGAAAAATCTGAAAAATTATTCCAATTGTAATATGCTATTTCTAAAATGTAAACAAATATATTTTAAGAAATAATAGGAACATGCGCTTATTCAAATGTTTTTCATCGATCAGCAAATTCCACTGTGAAATACACGTGGATCAAAACTGCACATGGTTTTTATTTTGACATGAACACTGAGAGTTCCATCGCAACTAGAACTGATAGTTTATGTTAAGACGGACAGCTCAAAGTTTTTGGGGAGCATTTCTAGAAGTCAGAGACTCCTGCATTGGGATCAAATAGGAATGGCTGATTGCAGCTTAGATTTGTTTAGTATAGTGAGGTACCCACATTGAAATCAGGTAATGAAAAGAATCTACTCGATGAGTATCAGTTGTAAATTAAAACAAAGTCCTTATCATTTGCATATGTATGCATGTCTGTTTTTGGACGGCTTACAATTTTAAAATTCTTTCACAGTGGTTGCAAAGAAATAGCATTTACAACAATCATGTATGTACATCAATTATCAATCTTTGAGAGTCCACCTTGGAAATGGAATTCATTGTAAATGTTGTATTGTAAGAGTAACTATCAAAGTTTTAATTCTGTGTGTAAATTGATGCAGTATTTTGATTTTATTGGTACAAAGTGCAAGTTGTACATTCATAGGCATGTGCTACACATATCCTGTATACAGAAAGAGGTTTTCTGTAATGTAGCCAACATACCTGTCAAGTTATTCATACCTTTTGTGATATACATTTTGTACATAAAAATTTTAAGCTGTGGCAATAACACGCTCAAGGAATATATAAAATTTATTGAAAGAATTAAAGAAGTTTCAAAATTGCCATTGAATCGAGTAAATTTGTAATACAGAAACCCTTTTGCAGTAATCACCAGTTCAAAGGTGGAAACATTGAATGCCAAGCAGACTGGGCAATTAAAATTCTTACCCAAAAATGTTAGATCAGATATGAAGAAAAAAAGTTTCTTGCAAGCCTTCATGTCAGTCTAAATTCTGGATAAATAAAACAATTTAGGATTATTAAGTCCTTATGTTTATCATGATATTGCATATATAGTATTATCTTAACATATTTTGGGGCTTTAGAAATACACATTAAGGCATGCATCATATTTAAGACAGGAGAATAAAAGTGTAGCATTTATTTTACAAGACTTAAATGGCTATATGAATTCTGTACATGTCTCATTTTTTAAAAAAAGACTGCAATCTAGTCAGGTCTAATTGTTGAACTCCAAAGTAAGATTGCATAGACTTTTTGTTACCATTTTGTATTTTTTAAAAATAAAATTAATAAATGTATTACTTAAGTTGGTTTATTAATTAAATTAAAAAAAGAGCAAGTTGACCTTAATAGTATTGAATGTTTGTATGCCACAGACGTAGATCACTAATACCTATATATGAAATGATTTTAGCTAATCTACCTTTAGGCCCTCATACAAAGGAATTTATCTATTTTAAGTATATCTCTGAAGCCGCTGTATATATTGGTTTGGAAGAAGGAAATAGAATTGGCATTTCTAATGTCAACTGGAATACTATTCCAGAACAAAGTTACAGAGTACTGGAAACATATTTTGAATAATTCCTTATTTGGTTTGGGAATTTTATACTGTTTGGTAGACATGGATCACAAGTGTGGAGTATTACCAGGTAGCCTATACTGGAATAGTGATTGTAAATATTCAGGAGCACTATTATTGTATATCATGTACATTAATTTGACTTTTCTCAACCGGATTCAGTCTTTAATAGGTAATAATTTTAACTTACCAGCTAAAATTTTCCTTGCTTACTTTCTGGATTGATGTAGCCTGAATGCACTTGTTTTAAGATGTGCCAGCTTTGCTATGATTTTATCATTTGAATTACTCCACACTGTGTTACAGTAGTCTAAATAGGGTTGTATGTAACTGTTATAAAATAGTTTTCTGTACCTTATCCTACTGAAAAACCATAAACTTGAATTAACCTTTTTACTGACATGTTCAGTCCATGATAGGTTATTGTCTACCAAAACACCAAGTAGTCTATCATGACAAACCATTTGCAAATTTGTATCCTTCCATGTCAGACATAATTGATCACTACCAAGATTTGTTCTTTTTTGCCATGTTGAGATAAGTAATATTTTAGTTCTTCCAGTATTTACCACTATGCCATTGCATGTGCACCAGTTGTCCAGTTTGTTTAGGGCATCCTGTAAATAAATTTCTAGTTTGTGATTTGTGTTTTGGATGTCTGACAATGTTGTGTCATCTGCATAGAGATCTTTAGATGAAATTGAGTCCCTTAGTAAAAAGTGGTAGGCCATTAATAAATAGTATCAATAGTAATGGACCTAAAATTGAACCTTGTGGTACTCCATATCTAATTGTTCCAGGTTCCGACAGAACATTATTTATATAAACATGTTGTGTTCTCTCACTTAAGTTTGAAGTAAACCATCTAACTGTGCTTTCATCACATTGGTTGATTTTCAGTTTCTTCAAAAGAATTTCATGTACACCAACCCATAAACTTTCCTGAAAATCTACAAATACAGATCCTATTATTCAACTTTGATCAAGTGGTTGAAGCCATTTATCAGTTAGAGAGATCAAGTCAGTCTCACATGACTGTTTCTGTCTAAAGCCTGATTGAATAGGGTGTAACAGCAACTGTTTCGTTAAATATGACATGAACGAGTCATGGACATGTTTTTCAATCAATTTTGACAAGTTTTGGTTGTATTGAAATTGGCATCATTCTTATAACCAGATTTGTGCATAGGCATTACTTTTGCAGTTTTCCATATTTTGGGGACAGATGAGGTTGCAATATTTAAATTGATTATGAATGTTATGTTATCTGAAATAGCTGAGGCAGAAGTTTTAATGAGTGGTGGACCAATCTGATCAAGTCCTGTACCTTTCTTGATATCAAGTTTACTGAGACATTTTTTAGCAGTCTTTTTATACTTGTGGTATAGAGAAACATACCTTTTTATGGATTTTTTCAGTTCATTATAGTTGTTTTCTATCACTGGTTCTTTTAACTTAGTGGTAACGTTAGTGAAAAAAAATCACTCAAAACATTTGCAATGTCAGTGTCATCAGTGACTTTTGTGTCATTTACCAGAAGTGAGTGAATTTTATTTGTCTGATCTTTGTGTGTTACCCCAATGAGTTCACTGAAGACTTTCCAAATGGAGTTTGTGTTGCTCTTTGTGTTTTCAAGCATTGATTGATAAAAAGTTTTTTTTAGCCTTTTCAATCATACTTGTTATGTTATTTCCCCATATTTGATATTGTGCATGGTTTCCCATGGCCTTCAATTGGTCTCGTGTCTTCATAGTATCTAGGATTTCAGTAGTAAATCAGTTAGGTTGGATTTCATACTTTACTCCATGTACTTTTAGTGGTGCATGCTTAGAGACTACATTCATAAATCAGTCCACACTTTTAGAGCTTCACATTATGTCATCAAAATTTTGGATAATATTCCATGGAACTTTATATAGGTCATCTTGAAATTGTTATTTACTTCAATTTTGGAAAGATCTGTAAGTGATAGTTTTGTGTGTATTTTTCCTATTTTTGTTGCATTTAACCTTTGTTGTAAAAAAAGTAGGATAGTGGTCACTAATACCAACATTTGGTACATTAATATAAGCCACATTGTTTGGTAGGTTGGTATAAATGTGATTAATAAGAATGCTTGATATTTATGTTACACTTGTGGGCTCATTTACCAGCTGGACTAGGACAAATGATTCAATAAATTCCATCCAGTTACTCCTTATCTGAGTATTGAGTAGGTCCTTATTTACACTGCTGAGTATATATGTTTCTTTCTCCTGTGCAAGAACATTTTCTATTTGTTTCAAAGAGTTATCATTCCAAATTGCTTTGGAGGAAGGTGGCCTATAAATGAAACCAACTAGGAATGATTCTGCATTATTTTGAGAAATTTCCACCCAAATACTCTCAATTTCATGTGACCCCAAGTCAGGTCGCCTTTCTGCATTTACATCTTGTAATGTATACAAGACCCCACCCCGCTGTCTCTGTCCCTGCGTAATGGTTTATTGTAGCCTTGACAGTGAAATAGATTATCATTGTGGTTAGCATTTAATTTGGTTTCAGTGAGTCCTAAAACATGCATATTATTTTCCTTGGAAGACAACATTAACTTAATCTGTTCTATTTTTTCCACTATACCTTGTACATTTAAGTGACCCATGTTAAAACCTTTTGTATTTAGTTTCATATCAATTATATGTATTTCATCATGCAATGGGGTACTCTATGAGATTGTCTCCATAATACTTTTACCATTTTGGTATTATATAAGGTGGCCATATAAATGAGGTGGCCTCTGTATTTTCTATGGTTTATGTGCATGGTCTTCCTTTATCAAATCATATTGGGGTGGGGTGTTGAGTAGAAACAAAAAGTAAAGCAGTTTAAACATACATTGTTTGGTAAAATAACTAATCCTTTAATACAAGTATGCATTTTCTAAGTTGTGCAAAACACTACTGACATAGATATTAGAGTCTTTGCCAAGTTACTTAGTACCAAACAGTTTTCAATATCTATCAATACTTGTTTTGCAAGATATAACTAAACAATTACCCTCATTCTTGTCTGCCTTGTCTGAACTCTGTGTAGAGCTTGGTCAGCTCAGTTTTTAGGCTGCACAGCATGTCTTCCTCCTCTCCCCCATCTGGTTTTTCAACTTCTTGCTCCATGCCTCATCCTTCCTCTCCCTCTTCCTCTTAAAGGCCGCTCTAGAATTGAGCTTGAAAGTGAGCTGATTTAAGTCTGTCTAATGAATTTTAATATGTAAATGTATTTCATAATTTGACAACTAATATATTCATGATTACTTATCAAACTTATAGGAATATAGTGCTAACTTTGGATCAGAAATTAATACATGAGAGGTTGTGATTTGATGGAAGTTTTTTGGGGCTGGATCAGGTCAAGTGTTGGGTGGGGTGGGGATCCAAAATTTAAAAATGGCCCCTACTTTCCTCTAATGGGCACCAAAGCAAAGTCTAAATGTCTATTTACTCAGTGTGCACAATACCCAATAAACATGTGCAAGAATAAAGCTGTGGTCAAACTTCAGCTGACAAGTGACTGTACGTTTGTGTGTGTGTACTTTTTATGATCTGTCACCGAGTTTTGAACCTGGATTCCATATTCTAGTCACAGATTTAAAAAGAAAAAAGCTTATTTAAAACCTTGTGTATGTAAAGTATTAACTTGGAGAAGCACACAAATTCTTTTCCGCTTTGTTTAAAACGTCAGAAAGATGGGTGTTAGGGGTCCACTGGTGACAATGTGGTTAGAATTTATAAATTGATTAATGAAATTACTCACTTTTGAGCATTTTTAAATATCCCTGATGCTTTTCATTTATAAAATTGAGTGGTGGGGACGTGAGGGAGTATGAATTCTACTGGGCAAGAAATAGAGTGAGTACCTGTGGGTTTTTGCAATACTGTACAGAGCACGTCGATTTAAATTATTCTCGTACCACAAAAAGCTTTGAAATATAACTATAAAAGTAGTTCTACATACATTTCATTGTTTCCTCTCAAAATTAAAATTAGAAAGGAAAAGGATAAGAAGAAAGAACGAGATCAGAAGAAGATCGTACTCACCGTTGTTGACATTTTGGGCGGTCTCGTAGCGTGGTTGTGTTTTACGTCATCATCTTCAGTGTTTACAATGTGGCCTATAATTATGCAAATTTCGGTCACCGGAATATGTGTGTTATTCATTCGGGATCTGCCGATCACTGCCGAGCGGGATTTCAACATGGAGACGATAGATTCGTTACTCTACGTACGAAGATTTCAGACAGCTCGTATTTCATAACGAGAACCCCTACGTACTTGATATTACCCCAGAATTGCCTTTTAAATAGTATTTAATCAGTTGATATACATAAATGTCCCAACATTTTTGCAAGAAAATTCACTCTCAGCTGCACTATTGTGCCTTTAAGACTGTGATGGGAGTTAAAATCGCATGGTAAACAATTTTATGACTACATATAATCACGAGTTTTCCCTGAAAGCTTGTACCGTTTATTGTATAGTGTAACAACCATACGATATTGTATGGCTAACACTGAAAAGCGACTAGAAACCGGTTATGAAAGTTCAGTCGCTGATAATTTGCGTGATTCGTGTTGAAAAATATTTTGTTGTTACGGAGTTATACTTGAAGCCTACTTTAGTTGTTTATAGTTCATTTTTGATGACACCTCCTCGCTGATTACACACTAAAGAGCCTACAAACGTATAATTTTTATTTTTATTCTGGAGAGAGGCCATCTTCGCTAGCCAATGTCTTGGAATGTTGACCCTGTCTACACCTTGTGCTGATCAAGCAGATCTTTCTGTGCTTCGGGTCTGTGAATTTCATGGCAAGCCACCGCATCCAATTAAAATTAAGTTGTTCTAATTTAAACAATATTCCTAGATAATCGAGACAAGGGAATACATAATTTGAATGGACTCGTACATAAGATAATACTCCTGTAATGGCTTCTCTCTGGTAAAGAAAGAAATACTTTTGATGTTAAATTTACAAAGTATGCTTTTGAAGTCAATTGCCTCAATCATTTTCTGCCGACGTATAATGCACGGCTGTCACACGGTCTTGGTTAGTTGGCATTACATACTAAGGTAGGCAACTCGTGAAATTCAATAGACTTCTCCAGGACAAAGCACTAAAATATCTGCTCGATCCGTCAAGGTGTAGATAGGGTTACCATATCGGGACTTTGACAAGCGAAGATGGGATAGAGGCGTGTGAGGGTAGAAAAGGACCAGAGAAAAATAAAAACTAATCAAGCCTAATTATATAAGTACAAGTCTTAATAACATATATGAGGGCATATTTAGTTCCATGATTGGCAATAAAAGTTGTGGTGCCTCCGTGCCAGTATTGCTTTTTTCCTATGATTCTATCCATGTATATTTTATTATTCATGAATGCAAATTGTACTTGGCAGTTTGCAAGTGCTACTTTCCTTCTGCATTATTGTCAATGGCTGCTTGCAAGTGCTACATTCATACTTCTAGTCATGAATTTTCTATTCTTCATTGATGCAAGCTGTAAACGGCTGCTTACAAATGCTTAGATCTACTTTCCTTCTGCCTCATTGTATCTTGCAATTTGCCAGCTACTGAATTGATTCTGTGGTTTTTTCTATGGCAAATGCTTTTCAGTTATTACAAGTTTTACTATTCTAGTAAAAACTTGCTATATCACAAGTTACACACATTGCACCTTTAATGTAGAATCAAGCACGTTGCAAGTTAGTATCACGGAAGTTAGCATAATGCCTCATTATGACAACAGATGGTGCTGTGACACGTCAATTTCTTAAAATACGACTACTCCCCTGATCCTAGCAACAATAGGTTATATCGCTTTACGGCATGTTTGGGGCATCGTATTTAAAATTTCATTCGAATTATATTACCGCATTACAGTCAGCTGATTTCTCAGAGTATTAACATTCGGAAGAGATGTGGCATGCAAAAAGCACAAAACAAATTAAATGTATCAAATTATATACAATTAGATGTATTTACACGGCGTTATATTTCCGCTGACCCTTCCCACTCCATTTTTATTTGGACATTTTGTGGGTTGAATTTACCACTGCCGCGCTGTGGCAAAATAGGGTAGCCGCTTACAAAGCAAGGTTTAAGGTCCTAATTTGTTTATATATTCTCATTCACAATGTTGTCAATTTAGAGCATGTTTATTATTTTAGAGTACAGTGCAAATTCTGCTTTTGTATCAGTAAAGACCTCATAGGGTTTGAGCAAATTGCAGATAATTTCACCTAAAGACCATACTTTCTCTTTCTTTTTTATTCAAAAGAGAGAGAGAGAGAGAGAGAGAGAGTAAATTACAGAAATGAGGACTGTTTAATCTCTCATCCCTATGATATTATCTTTTAATGTTTATATGGCATATATATATATATATATATATATATATATATATATATATATATATATATATATATATATATATATATATATATATATATATGGGGGGGTGGGGGGAGGGGATGTACAAATGATATACCACTAGATGTATGAATGTTTCATTTAAAGGAAACGAGGCTAAGGCACATCTGCAACCTATTCCTGTCCGAAAACACTCTCACCTACCCAGGATACATGTATACAATAATAATGAATCAAGCCTTGAAAAAGACAGTGACCAGTAAACTCCTACATTGTATATAATTATCGAGTAAGATCAGAAGAGCTTTTTCCCCATGTTAGTAATTATCACCAAATGAAAGACCCCATGACTATCCTAAAACAGCAAAACACTGTCCCAAAAACACTCTTCTATACATGTAGGCTATTAAATAAAATCAAACCAAATAAAAGGACAGTGATCAGTGACCCTGTATAATTATCGAATAAGATAAGTAGAGTTTTTTTTTCTTGTTGATACTTACTGAAGGAAAGACACAAAAAATATCCCAAAACATGCTCATCCACCATGAAATAGGCTGTTTTGGTGCATTCTCTCTCTCTCTCTCTCTCTCTCTCTCTCTGAGAACAGATAATTCCCTCAACTACTTTTATATTGCAAAGCTCAGCACACTTAATAAGTCGGATTCATGCGTCACTACATTCATATTACAAAAAAAAAGAGCAGCTAAATAATTAGAACCTAAGGGTTCTATATTTATATTTTTAAAATTCTTGAACCAAATTATTAATTTTAATTGGTTGGATAATGGTAAGAATTACAATCAATAAAAGTTAAATCCCCTGTAAGATTATGTCCTTTGTCTCTGATTATTTCCACTTTTAGAGGCAAAGTTTTAATGGATGCCAGCCAGTTTTAAAGATTTAAAAAAAAAAGTACATTCAAAGGTTGAGACTCTGTACATTAACAATTAAAATTACGTATTGGAGAAACAATCGTACACTAAATCTAATAATTCTAATCGCCAGTAAACATTTTTATCGTGTGATACGAACATGATTTTCCACAATTTGGTTATTTCATCTTTTGCGACAAAATAAAGATTGTGACAAGAATAAGAAAACCTTTAGGAATGCTTAATATTTTAATGTAATTTTGCCTATAATTTTTTATCTGCCATTGATGTTGTTCTGAAATATATTATTTTTGCCAGGAGCTTATGTACAATAGCATGACAGGTAAAGATAGACGTCAGTGAGGTGCGTCAAAATGGGTGACGTACAATACGATCCTTACAACCAGGGGTCGTCAGACGAAAGCTCGTTAAGAAGAGTACGAGGGAATATATCATTGTCATTTCTGATCCTTACTTTGCTAAAATAAATGTTTCCAAAGTAATGAGATACATCACTAAGAAGTAGGTTTCTTGCACGGTGAAAGTAATTAAGTGCGTCAAAACTGGGGTTGATGGACCACCCAAATGTAATGTATGCGTTTTTGTTTTTGTTGTTGTTGTTGTGGGGTTTAACGCCATTTTCCAGCACACGATAGGCTATACATGGCGGCCAGTATTAATGGTGGAGGAAGAACCCTGGAAAACCCCGGAAAGAACCACCTACCCACGAGAAGTTACTGGCAAGCTTTCGCACTTACCGACATTGGCCGAATCCAAGACTCGAACCCACGCAGACAGAGGTGAGATGGCAGTGATCCGTAACGTTTTTGTTTTTGTAGCGTGCTATAAATCACTTGGATCTTCGAGAAAGCGCATGGTTTTAGAGAACTATTAAAATTTCGTTGCTAACGTAGACCTTAAAAAGGGACAGAAAGAGTCACTGTTTATCGATGTAAAATGAATGCCGTAAAGTTCCATGGGGAGTATTAATTATTTCTGGTAAAGTTAAAATTTAAAAATTTATAGCGCCGTTTGTTGTCATCATGACACGCTAATCGCAAGTACGCCATTATGACAACAGATGGCGACACGAGTTGGACAACAAAGACGATACTGATAATGGTTGCAAGGCCAAATCTGTGTGAAAACAGCAGTTGGAATAATGTAATTGTAATATGGCAAGTTTATAAACCGAATCAGTTCAGACCGCTCCGGTGGCCTACTGGTTAGAGCGTCCGCCTCGGATGCGGTAGGTCGCGGGTTGGAGCCCCGGCCGAGTCATACCAAAGACTTACAAAAATGGTACTAACAGCTGCCTCGCTTGGCGCTCAGCATTAGGAGGTTAGTGTTAGGACTGGTCGGCCTGGTGTCAGGATAATGTGACTGGGTGGGACATCATGCTACATGTCTGCGGCATGATGCTCCAGTGCTAGACATCACTATAAACTGTCACACTGCAGACATCGTAGCGATATAACTGAAAAAGTTTTAAAGCTACGTTAAAAATCCAAATCACACACACACACACACACACAGAATCAATTCAGTACATTAATTGGCAAATTGCAAGATACAGTGAGGTCTAAGGACATTAGATCTAAGCACTTGCAAGCAACCATTGACAATAATGCAGACGAAAAGTAGCACTTGCAAACTGCCACGTACAATTTGCATCAACGAAGAATACAATATACATGGAAAGAATTATGACAGTAGTACTTGCATGCAGCCTTTACAATCAAAGTAAAAAAATCACCTGTTTGACTTTTCTGTAAGTGGCAGATGGTAAACACTTCATGAAATCATTGCCCTAATTATGTAAATTTTACACTTCAAAATGTAAATTAGGCGTGTTCACAATATCTCCACCATTCAATTGTTTTCAGTCCTGAGTTCAGTGAATATTCAACTAGGAACTGAAGTTCATATTCTTCAGGTATCAGGAAGTCTTGAAGCTTGAAAATGAACTACACACTATGCATGAACAGTTAGCGCTTTTGTACAGCAATTCATGCATAGTGTAATACACCATCCATGAACAGTTTCCACTTTTCTAGGACAAATCATGCATTGTGTAATCGACTACACACTACGCATGAACAGTCTTCGCTTTTCTACGGCAATGCATGCATAGTGTAACCGACTACACGCTACGCATGAACAGTCTTTGATTTTCTAATGTAATTGATTTAGAGTGCAATGGACTTACTACTACTAACATACTACATACACATTACGCATGAACAGTCTTTGTTTTTCTACGGCTAATTATTAATAGTGTACTCGGCTAGACATTACGCATGAACAGTCTCTGCTTTCATACGGCAATTCATATATAGTGTAATCGACTACACACTACTCATGAACAATCCCCGCTTTTCTACGACAATTCATGCATATTGTAATTGGCTACACTCCATCCATGAACAGTCTCCACATTCCAACAGCAATTCATACATAGTGTAATCGACTACACACTACTCATGAACAATCTCTGCTTTTCTTCGGCAATTCACTCCATCGTGTAATCGACTACACACCATGCATGAACAGTCTCCGCTTTTCTACGGCAATTCATGCATAGTGTAATTGACTACACACTGCGTATGAAGAGTGCCCTTTTCTACGGCAATTCATGCATAGTGTAATCGACTAGACACTGCGTATGAAGAGTGCCCTTTTCTACGGAAATTCATGCATTGTGTAATCGATTACACACCATGCACGAACAGTCTCCACTTTTCCACGGCAATTCGTGCATAGTGGAATCGACTATAATCCATCCATGAACAGTCTCCGCTTTTCTAGGGCAAATCATGCATTGTGTAATCGACTACACACTATGCAAGAACATAATCCGCTTTTATACGGCAATTCATGCATTGTGTAATCGACTACACACCATGCATGAACAGTCTCTGCTTTTCTACGACAAATCATGCATAGTGTGTGCTCAATTTTTAAGCTTCGTGTCTCATGAATCATGTAAAGTGTGAAGTTCAGTTCTTAAAATTAGTTATAACAATAATAACGAATCTCAAAAGCGAAAATAAAATAAGTATATGTTTAACCGTTATTTACAATTATTGTTGAAGCACACATGAATATTTAAGTGGTTTCTTTCTGAGGTCATGAAATATTAACATTCAGTTTTTCTGCGTCATACGATGTAATTTTAAGTAATCTAAAATGAATGTTACAAAAGACTGTAAAAAATTCATTCCTGCAATGTCAGATCTTTCGGTTTGTGTTATCATAATCGCAACATCTGATCAAAGGCAGGGGTCTCAAGCACACGGTCCACGGGCCGCATGTGGCCCGCCAAGCCGTATCCTGTGGCCCACAAAATGATTAGCGTCACAAGGTGTCATGAGAGATAACAAAGGTGATGCGGCCCTTTGGCTACAGAAAATGCACTCATGCGGCCCTCTGGATTGTTTGACTATGAGACCCCTGATCTAAGGTGACATCACGTATTTACTCTAACGGCATCATTATAAAATCAAAATAGTCGCACATAAAAAACAATAGGATTTAATAATTATTTATAATTTTCTTTGTGTAATTTTCATTTTGGTTTTGCAATGAATTTTATCAAAGCATACCTTTTAATTTTCTAAAGAAGAATTGTGTTTGTTTGATCATTTGTAAATTCAGTTTGTTTTTCCATTATTCGTGATATAATCCATAACTGTCTAAAAATTTAGCTTGGCATTATCAGAAACGTTTCATGGGTTAATGTTAAATTATTAAAATTTCCTTTTATATTCTCTATAGCTGATATAACATCAGTTGGGCACGCTTTATTGTATTGTCAAACATTCACTTTTGTTTCATACATGGCAACAATTCCTATATAAATTCTTAAAAGAAACTTTTTAATTTGCCAAATGTGCGTTTTAATAAGACCCCTCGTTCAATAGACAACGTCAACAAATGTACTCATTATCAATGCTTAATTTTACATAAATATTTGGTTGCCGCACGAGCTAATTTCAAAATCGAATTGTCCGCCATACGTTTACTAGTTTTCTCAAAAAGTGGATTAACATTACAGCCAAGGGGTGGGTGGGGTGGAGGGGGAGACATGTAGTGGTCAGCTATTAAGTTTCACGGATGTAGGCCAAACCATGTTTAGAAGAGAAATTCTTGCTCGTATGTGCGGGCGCCCATGATTACAGTGACACACTAATTCATACCAATAAATGATGTACAACTTGTTTAAGAAATGGGCATCTATACTGAATCATAGAAAAGTAAAAAACTTTGTCTTTGAGTTACAATGACAGATCACTACAGACCATCATGGGAATGGTTTCCAAACTTCGAATAATTGAAATATACCAGTCTTACGGTAAATTGAATAGTCCTATGGTAAATACTTGCCACTTTGGTTAGCAGACAAATATTGGTATTGTGTCCTGTTCTGTTTGGGACATAATAGGCTGGAGACGATAACCGATAACCATTATAATTGTAGATCTTTTATCTCGGAATCTCTTTGTGACATTGAATACATGTAATGTACACAGTGAGAGGTTCATGCTGTTTGTAACCATTGATCCTTACAAAGAAAGGACAGTTTCTCCACTAATAGTTAAATACAGCTGAAATTAAAGTACATGCTAATTACTTTATTAAGTGTTCTTGGCTACGAGGCTATCCGATAACTTGGGTCAGGTTAGATTGTATCCAACCTGAAACGTTCATTGCATAACAGAACGCTCAGATAAGGTGTTTGGATTAATTTTCTACATGTTTGCATAGATATACGTCCAATATTGAATATGTTCAAGTTGCCAGTCTTGCAGACAAATGTCGTTGTTGTTGTTGTTGTTGTGGGGTTTAACGCCATTTTTCAGCACACGATAGGCTATACATGGCGGCCAGTATTAATGGTGGAGGAAGAACCCGGGAAAACCCCGGAAAGAACCACCGACCCTCGAGAAGCTACTGGCAAGCTTTCTCATATACCCACATTGGCTGAATCTTAGACTCGAACCGCCGCAGACAGAGGTGAGATGGCAGTGATCCGTAACGAAGAGCGCTTTAGACCACCAGACAAATGTCAACCCACCTCAGCAAAGAATTCCAAACCACTAATTATCACAGCATCGTAGCATAACCAGCACATTAGGACTTTATTACTGGTATTTATTTCCACAATTGGCCTGAACATAACTATAAATGATTTAGTGTATGATTTATATTTTTAACGTAGCTTTAACAATTTTCCAGTCATATCGCTAAGATATCTGCAGTGTGGCAGTTTAAAGTGATGTCTATCACTGGGGCATCATGCCGCAGACATGTAGCATGATGACCCACCCAGTCACATTATGCTGACACCAGGCCGACCAGTCCTAACACTAACCTCTTAAAGCTGAGCGCCTAGCGAGGCACCTGTTAGTACCATTTTTAGAAGTCTTTGATATGACTCGGCCGGGGTTCGAACCCACGACCTCCCGCATCCGGGGCGGACGCTCTAACCACTAGGCCACCGGAACGGTCCATAAATATAGAACTGTTGTAAACGTTTAAAAGCGTTCATAAAAGGCGCTTTTGAATTTCGGAACTAATCTCAAAAGCTGATGACACCATTGTGAATATAAATAGTATCATGTTTAAATCGGGGTGCTGTGGAGCGGCACTTGCCCCTCCCCCTTGTCCCTATGTGCGGGCGTCCATTGGACAGATCCATACCCTCTCAGTACGGATACTACACGAGAACAATCTGCAGTTATGCAATTTTGCAAAATGGCTGACACATACAAAGAAGAACTTTACAGGATTTGCAAACTAGTTATATTATGTCATTCCATATCATTTCCAAAAGGTTTTATTATATATGGACTGTTTTGGTAATGTTGTTGTTTTGGGTTTAATGCTATTTCTCAATTACCACCGACCCACGTTAAGCTACTGGCAACTTTCTCGCATACCCACATTGGCCGAGCCCGAGATTGGGAACCTTGCGGACATAGGTGAGATGGCAGTGAGAGATAAAGCTAGATCTTTAGACCACTCGGTCAGCCGGGGTTCCTGTTTTGATAACGAAATACACGTTAAAATTATTCAGAGTGATCCAATGCAAGGGCTTCAATAGGAATATATTTTGAAGACAGGAGAGTAAAGTCAGTTAGGCAGTCTGTATTGAAATTAGTACTAGACGTGTATCGTCTTTCGCACTTTCACAACATTTGTGTCGTAATTCGTATTTGTATTGCGACTTTAGTGGCCATGCACAGGCCGTATTTCAGGGGTCACCGCACGCCATCTACAATGCCGTCTGGAGTGGTTATTTTAAATTTGCAAAACTCGGTTCACAATCGAAATTACGTTATTTATAACTGAGTTACCGCAGCTTCGTCCACCGTCTGGGCTTGGGTTTAGGTTGATATATTCGAAGCTGCCGTAGATCATTTTATCACTTTTTCTCATGAGCATACTGAGCTAAAGAAAGAGATCTACTTTGTCAGCAATAATTGGTGTCAGTTGAAGTTTAAAAGTCTACATTTTTATAACAAATATACGTATACAATAATCTTATTTTTGGTGATGTTGAAGGTGTATGGGGATAAAGTTGTTTATCGATGCCTTTGTAATCTTTTTTGCTACTGAATGGTAGTTTACACGTAATCACTTAGTGGAACCTGGGGCATGTGACCACTGTTGCCATTTATTTTGGATCTGGAATAGCTCTGTCTGCAATATGTTGTCTTTTTGTCAGTCTGTAGCAATCAGAATTGATGTGTCCTTTCATTTTGCAGTAAGTGCACGTATGAAGAGATTACGATTATTGTGTCAATCTTATTATCAGTTTGAGTATCCCAGACTGAGATTTGGAAGTCCTCGCATGAGCCTGAGATTGCGGCTTACAAAAATATATGCTGAGAGTAAGAGTGTGTGTGTGTGTGTGTGTGTGATTTGGATTTTTAACGTAGCTTTAACAATTTTTTAGTCATATCGCTACGATGTCTGCAGTGTGGCTGTTTATAGTGATGTCTAGCACTGGGGCATCATGCCGCAGACATGTAGCGGTCTGCTGAGAGTAAGACATATTGACAAATGAAACTTTGTGTGCCAAGGAATATTGAGCAGCGTTTTCTAATGTTTCGACCTTTTTCTTGTTAAAATAGGTCTTGACGTAATGGATGGAATTCTTGAACTCTTCAACTAATGCGAGCTGTCTGAGGTTATTAACTGTCTTGGCTGGGCGCCACCTAGCAATATAGTCACCCTTTTCCCCCATGAAAATTTGACTTAGGTTTGGTCAGTTTCTTTTCTGCAATTCCTAAACTTTTGTCGATATGCTTCAGGCACCAGCTCATAATCCTTCAATATCCCTTAACCACATCATAATCAGCACGCTGTTGGAATGATAGTGAAATGTAGTTATCACGAGTTCTGCCAATAATTACACTTTGTAATAACAAAATCCATTGCGTTCTTGGGCATTTCAAATTTTCAGCAATTTTCTCCAAATGAAGACAAATTTATCAACTTCTTTTTCATGAAAAGGGGTACTAACTTGATATTTCTGATAACATCAAAGCCTGAACTTGTGTGTAAAGTGGAAGATCGTGTCAGTTCTAATCCCTTTAATTTCAACTCCATTTCCTTTGCTTCTTTTTCTCTCTGCCTTAGACTCTCTCTCTCTCTCTCTTTGTGCATTGGTATTATTCTCTCTGCATTTCTATTTCTCTCTCTTCATGTGCATCATTTGATTCTGAAACTGAAGTTATCTTAAGTCTAATTGCGTCTGTTTAAATTGCTAAAAATAAATTGAAGCGTTGTTAAATATTTTTAAAAAATCGTATCCTGGGACGAGCCCGCAATTTTCTTTACGACTCTGTGGTCTTAAACTAAGTAACGGAAAAGAGCAAAAATCAACAAGCTTTGTAAAGTGAAACAATTAATTTATTTCCCAAGGTTACAAAGTGAAAAATTATAATGAACTTACAGTATTATGAATCAAATCCCAGATAGTCCTAAAAATTCCACCAAATGAACTTACAGTGTTATCAATCAAATCCCAGACAATCCTAAAAATTCCACCACAAGTCCAAACAAATGAATTATAATGGTGTTCTGAATGAATTCCAATATTGAATGTGCTGATATGCCAGTAGTCTTGAAGGTGATAGTGTGCCAGCAGTCTTGACGCATCACAATGATATAATCCACAGTATTCTGAAAGGAATTCACAATAATCTCAAAATAGTGATTTAGTCCGAAAATATTGAGCACTTTTAATGCCAGTGAATAATTTTAATAAATAAATCCTCTCAAAAATTAACCGAAACACAAGTAAAAGTCTTATGTTAAATATGAGTGAATAATTCTGTTTAGTTCTCTCTTATATAAAAACCTAAGTGACAATAGGATTAAAGTAAAATAAATCATTTATAGAGCTTTCGAAGTTGCAAACAAGATCAGGAATTTCCTATTGAAAAATTAAATTCCTAAACTCAGATGCAATAAACATGTTTACCTACAGTAATTCCAGTTGTAAAAAAATGGTATGAACCCTCAAATTAGTATTTTCCGATATGATGACCGCAGTAAGAAAGAGTATCCATAATTAGAAAAGTACATTGCATTGGCCTCTGGCACAAAAATGGCTATCAGTTCAGATGGTAATTTACGATTGCATGGGCTGCTCCAATAAGTAGCGAGACCAACTCGTGGAGTGGAACTGAACACCCATTGCTGTCCAATATGGATGCGAGCTGTAATCATTTGCTTTTCGCGTAAACTATAAGAAACGTGGTATAGTCCAACCAAACCTAGCTTTTCCAGATTGTTAATTTTATGAACTGTTTGTATGGAATATGTTATTCAAGAATGTTGAATTTTTTTCTAAACTTTTTTTAATTAGCTCCTGTATATAATAGTCGCGGAACAACGTCGATATTCAGTTATTTACCATGAACGATAATGCAACGACAGCTCCGAACAAACGTTCCCTCTAAGTGAATGGTAGATGTGCGCGCTATGCGCGTTGCATAGTGGAAGCATTACGGTGACTTGAGCATTAATGTTGAATAGAATATTTGGTAATTTTGATCTGCTGTGCGGAGAACAATTCAGCTGCGCGGAGATGTCTGAGCAGCTGCGCGGCCACGCGTACGCGCAGCTTAGAGGGAACGTTGCTCCGAACATAGTTTAAAATGTTTCATCCCCGACCAAAATTTTGTTTATACTAATAGAATGTGACTCAAAATGAACGCCAGAAGTACGATAAAATATGTATGAAAAATTGTTTTAAGAAAATGGCTCTATCCGGTCGATTGCAAAGCGATTAGTTAATTTTCTTGCATTTTTTCCCGACTGAAATTTTAAACTATTCAGTCAAAGTTTCCTCTAATATTGATCATTTGACAAAGAAGTCTCACGAATTGTCTGATTGTATTTGCCCCCTCATATTAGACTTTGCTTATCGTACTCAACACGCTGTCTCTTATCTTTCGTGATACGAGATGGTGTCGCTCATAATTTGCCGCAATGCCATGGTCTGATTTGCATTTAATTATACATGTCATGGACATTCCTTTCTTCATAATGTTTTATGTTGTTGTAAAGGAACATACATGCGTAATTTTATGACATCGTTTTTCATAAATGTTTATGTGATTGCCATTTTTCAAAAGACTACACGGTCCATTAATTTGTAAAATAGGCACGCGGTATATTTCTCTTTAGCATAATTTTCCACTTAAGGTGTAAGCTATTCGTTTTTGTATCATAGACGGACAATGCTCAAGTAAAATTGCACTCATATGACTCCCCGACTTTTGCATCATTCTATTGAAACTGCATGAGTGTGCGTCATCGATGTGTAAATGTTATACAGTAAGGTGTGCCGAGATTTAATTTTGTTACTTGTAAATAAATCATAGCTAATTCAGTTGACACTGGCTGGAAACAAAGATACGAACAGTATTTAAAAAGATTTGAATATTTTTTCTATAACTTTTCTTTTGCCTCTTTTAACTTGTCCGTAAATTTAGCACGGATCGAAAAACAAATAACGTTGTTGAAAATGATCATTATATTCACGTGCAACACGCCAAACACCTGCAGCTTTATGCGTGTGACATAACATAGGTAAATGACAGTGACGTACAAATGTCGGAGAAGGAGAAAGATTACGATACCGAGCAAATAGGATGCTGCAAAATCCTGAGGCTCTTAAGGCACACTCCGACT
This sequence comes from Sinohyriopsis cumingii, assembly GCA_028554795.2. Classification (NCBI taxonomy): domain Eukaryota; kingdom Metazoa; phylum Mollusca; class Bivalvia; order Unionida; family Unionidae; genus Sinohyriopsis; species Sinohyriopsis cumingii. The sequence goes on from CM068831.1 coordinate 104,202,359, forward strand.
CATTTTAAGGTCGACTTGAATGAAGTTTATGGATGTAATTCTCTGTCATATCAATCAACTCTGAGGCGCTTTCATCGTTTTAACGATGGTCGCGAATCCATGGTAGATGTCCCACGTTCGGGCAGACCGTCGTTTTCGATTCATGAGCGGAAAGTGGACGCAGCGAGGGATGTAATTGGTTAAGATACTCAGCACGTAGCAGATTATATTTTACTATTATTCGTCAGTTCTGTCTAACTTTTAATATATTAAAGAATCATTTAAAACCCATAAAGCTTTGTGCAGGATGTGTCCCGCATTTGTTGACGGCTGATAAAAAGCAGACTTAGGTTGAAAACGCAAAACAGTTACCTGTAATATATGAAAAGAGTGACCAAAGACGTTTGTATGAGATTGTCACACGTGATGAAACATGGATTTACTTTTCTTAACCATACCCAAGGGAAAATATAAAGTTTGGATTGGAGTAAACTAGCAAACCCCCAAATTACTGAACTGTAGAGATAGTTTTATGCGCATGTTTTCAATGCAAAAAGGCCAGGTCGTCCACGTACATGTGGCTGATTATGTCAGTGTCACTTGGCATTTATATGCCTCCCAAGTGTTTTGAAAAGTTGTGGAGCACTATCGAAGCGCGCGTTCGCGCACGTGCACCCGATTATTCGCAAATTCGAGGTCAGTCTTATGGATCGTGTACCTACTGCTGCCATTCGGACAGCCTTTATTATTTACGAAACAAGGATTGCCCGAGAAGTTGCGAATGGCATCCAACTAAATTTTCATTTGGAACTTCTCGGTGAATCATACGGTCAATTCAGTTGTAGAAATACCCAATGTGTTCAGAATAGATTGCGATCTTTTCTTTTGCGAATAAATTTCCGCGAACAAATTTGTTTATTTTCAGTAAATTACTGCGCCGACATACATCAGAGGTAAAATTTTGCCTCCCATAAATAGAATGGTACCCGAAATATCAATGTACTCCTCCAAGACAATGCATCGGCGCACATTGGGGTGCGCTGATGCACAGCTTATTTATAACATACTTTGTTGAACAACAGAAAAATATTAAGATCTTTTAAAATGCCCCTTGTATATTTATGATGGTATAAATTTTCAATCGTACATGAATGAACACAATACATTTATGGAGGATGGTGAATAATTTATTACATTACACCGATTCAGAGTACATTGTAGTGAGGTGTTGGAAACATTTAAATATAGACAGATGACTTTGAAATAACTTACATTTTAAATTAGGAATAACGAAATCCGTTTTTCTGATAAAAGAAATATGTTTATATAAGAGTTCACAGTTCCGAGTCCATTGTACACTTACGATATCAGCTTTCGGGCCAATAGCCATAGACAGATCTCGGTTGGATTATTAGTTTTCTTTTAACGAAAACAATGTCAAGGAGTCGAGTATGGTTGGACAAAAATAAATCAGGTGAAATCAAGACGACAGCTACCTAGGTTTTACCTTACAAGGATACATCTTTGATGTCAGGTCAAAGAAACAAAGAAAGCCAACCGTAAATGTAAGACAGTCAACTTTCTATAGTGACTAAACTCGTTTACAGGCATCTAATCGTATTAACGAATCAGTAATTGTACAGAATATCCCTCAATTTAGAGGACTTGTCGTAAAAGGAGCAATTTTAAATGAGGAGAATAAATAAGAAATATAAATATTTGTTTCATGTCTAATACTATCGTAATTATTCGTCTAAATTTCAAAACTTTAAGTATAAATTTTTGGAAACTAAGATGTTTACGTACTATTCTCTGACAGTCTAGATCAAAGTAACATACTCTGACAGCCTAATCCAAGTAACATCCTCTGACAGTCTAGATCCAAATAACATCCTCTTACAGTCTAGATCAAACTAACACCCTCTGACAGTCTATATAAAATTAACGTCTTCTGACAGCCTTGATCCAGATAACTTCTTCTGACAGTCAGGATCAAAGTAATATCCTCTGACAATCTATATAAAAGTAACATCCTCTGACAGCCTAGATCAAAGTAACATCCTCTGACAGTCTAATCCAAGTAACATCCTCTTACAGTCTAGATCCAAATAACATCCTCTGACAGTCTAGATCCAAAGTAACATCCTCTTACAGTTTAGATCAAAGTAATATCCTCTGACAATCTGTATAAAATTAACGTCTTCTGACAGCCTTGATCCAGATAACTTCTTCTGACAGTCAGGATCAAAGTAATTTAATAAGAAACGTTTTATATCATGTAAAGAGATAATGCACACAAAATAAATGTGCATGTTTAGTACCAGAAGAGGGTTGTCGGCATCGAAATAATAATATTCCGTTTACAGTTGCATACGTTTGTTACAATTATTTTTGCTGGAACGATAATATTGCATTCTGATTGGTGTTGCTGCAACGAAAGTTGGCTTTGCTTCTGTTTCACAACTTCTGCATGTTTCTTTCTATTATTCAGCTTTTCATTTTCTTGGTTTCTCTTTCTGTATCGCCTGACTCACAGGCTGAAAAAGAGGAGAAAGAGTAGCTACACCACTGTTGTCATTCTGCCGGCGAGCAATTTAGGTTAATTTGGCCATACACGTCTGTATCAGTAAATTATTCCTATTGGAGCTCCTTTGTATTTATGTTGACGAACGGAAATACTATCTGGCTTAGGAGATCAATGTTTAGACGGTTTACGTCAGAAAGCAATTTCGGTAATTATACCTTGAAATAATGCAGACTATTAGATATGTTGTGTAAAAGTTTATGTTTACTATGAAATGAGACCAAAATTTTGCAGTTTTTGTACGATAATGACTTTTTTTGCATTTGAATGAACACTGCACAATGCAATTTTGCAAAGGACATCGGACCTGTTGCAAAGGGACGTAACTCATATATCTTCTTCAGAAAATGTGTATGTTGGCCTATCATTCACAAACCTGTTTCGTTTTGTCTTTCCACCAAAACTTACTAATTTTAAAGAAATTCAATAATAAGGCTCGCAATAATAAAATAAATAAATAAATAAATAAATAAATATGTGCCCAAGCAACTTACAGTGTACACACACACACACACACACTGACCTTGTTGTACCTACACATCTTGAAAGGTATAGTTTCATCACATAGCTCACTTCATTTATGTCTACGGGTCCCCGAGCATCCCATCCGAGTGTTCTAAAGCGCTCACCGTTTCGGATCATTGCCATCTCACTTCTGTCTGCGTGTGTTCGAGTATCGGGTTCTGCTAGTGTGGTTATGTGAGAAAGCTGGCCAGTAGCTTCACGTGGGTCGGTGATTCTTTCCTTTGTTTTCCAGGGTTCTTCCTCCACCGTTTATACTGGCCACTATGTATAGCCTATACTGTGCTGCAAAATGGCGTTACACCCTACAACAACAGCATCATCATCATCATCATTTGTGTCTACAATAATATTTTTAATATCGTACAGTTGTGTTGTTCTCATGAATACTTAATCACGATTATGCTGACGCCGACAATATTGTCGATGATGATGACGACGACGATGATGATAGATGCTATCGTCAACGTCACCAGGACCAACAAACCGTAATCTTCATCATACTCATCATTGTCAGTAATATTTCTATGATGTTTCGGATGACTTTACGGTCATTATAATACCCCAAATCTATCAAACGTGCGTATGTGAGAAAGCTTACCAGTTGCCTGCTGTGGGTCGGTGGTTCATTCCGGGATCTTTCCGAGTTCTTCAGCCTCAAGAATTTACTGGCCGCCATGTATCATGTGCTGAAAAGTGACGAAAGCCCAACCCAACTAAACCAATCCAATCTGCCAATTCTTTCATCTGACCATTACCATAACTACTTACAGACCCTGCATGTAACCCAACCTTAAAACTGAGTATCTGTGGTGAACTCATATCAAAGAGGTTCCCTGTGATGGTATTAAAAACTCACCTCTTATATAATTGTTGGGGTGTATATAGTCGATAAATAGATGATTTCAAATTAGGTCATATGAAAATGTTTGGGATTTGAAATAAGCACGTGGCAAAAATACTTTTGATAAGAAGAATGTTACACTGACATGTTTAACACAGGAATTAGATGGAAAAGACACCATGGGAAATATATTGACATGTCTTACGTAGTGACTCGGGGCCCCGAGTGGCCGAGTGGTCTAAAGCGCTCACCGTTACGGATCACTGCCATCTCACCTATGTCTGCGTGAGTTCGAGTCTCAGCCTCGGCTAACGTTGGTACGTGAGAAAGCCTGCCAGTAGCTTATCGTGGGTCGGTGGTTCTTCCCGGGGTTTTCCAGGGTTCTTCCTCCACCAATTATACTGGCCGCCATGTATAGCCTATCTTGTGCTGAAAAATGGCGTTAAACCCTACAACAACAACAATAACAACGTAGTGACTCGATGGAAAGGTCACCATGGGGAAATATATTGACATGTATTAAGTAGTGACTCGATGGAAAGGTCACCATGGGGAAATATCCTGACAAGTATTAAGTAGTGACTCGATAGAAAGGTCACCATGGGGAAATATATTGACATGTCTAGAGCAGTGATTAGATGGAAAGGGCACCAAGAAAACTGACATCAGTATGTGTTAAAACTTAGAAAACATTTAACCTTGCCAAGTTACAAAGCTATAGTGCCACCTTCCTGGCTCCCATCTTCATAACCTTTCAAAGACATTGTTTGCAAGTACCGTAAATGATGTAATATAACTAAACATAAACGTATAATCCTATCGGTACATATCATCATTGGCATAACTATCAACACAAAAGAGTAGTTGCAGTAAAACAAGTAGCAGTTGTAATTGTAGGAGTACAGGCAACAGCAGCAGCAGCAGCAGCAACAGCAGTAATAGTAGTGTCGGTACCTGATTTAATTTCCTTTGATTTTACAAATTCTTACAACATATCCTAAATACCTCTTCTGTTGCAAGCGGAGATATCAGGTAGCCATTGACCTGAAGGTAGTTGTTGTTGTTCTAGGGTTTAACGCCATTTTTCAGGACAAGATAGGCTATACATGGCGGCCAGTATAACTGGTGGAGAAGCACCCTGGAAAACCCAGGGAAGAACCACCGACCCACGAGAAGCTACTGGCAGGCTTTCCCACATACCCACGCTAGCCGACCTGAAGGTAATAGGATCACCCATTCCTCAAAAAATGAACAGAACTATGTGGGCTGTCGGGTCTGCCGATCCGTCTATTGTTTCAGCATACAAGCCCGAAATTCTTGAACTAGTTAATGCTTTCAATGCTCACGCACGTCAATGTCTATTCCACATGTATCCACTGTCAGATTGCAAAGTGAGAGTAGACACTAGCAGTGTGTTACGCATTGGAAATGGAGAATATGCGTGTCAAGCCCATAGGGCAGCTTATACTATGCTGGTATTTTTATTATCCTAATATTTCCTTAACACACTTGAAACGTTATATGAAAAATAATTTCTTGCCATGTGCTGAAACGGAATAAAGCTATACTTACGATGTCAACACTCGTAACAAGCAAACTTAAATGGAGCACGCCTAGAAGCAATAACAATAACTTTCTAAAAACATTCTAAAACAATTGTATGGTTCGACAACGACATAATGTATACTGCACTGTACGAAACAATACGTCGTTGAGTGTCGAAGGCGTTGTCAGTTAGAAACACTATGAGGCTTGCAGGTTGAAAAAATAGACGTATCGGGTGGCCAGGTACAGATCAAGTACAGAAACCTGGGAATGCACTAAAAATTGTGAAATGTGAAGGATCAATGTTACCACTGGGTTCCTGTTAAGTAAACACACAAGCCACCTATCCCAGTCTGTTTAAGGACATGTAGTGTATGAAGCGAGGTGCTCATTCCTTTTATGAGTCCATGTCAAATGTTTCGCATGTACATGCAGGAAGCACAAATGAATTCAAAATGTATTTCCCGCATAAGCTTAGAATATAAAAACAGACGTGTTGCTTTCTTCCATTGAAAACCTATTTCAGAATTGTTTCCAACACCGAACCGTTGGAAACTGATGATGTAGAAAATAAAGGTTAGGTCATGTCTGACAAGACGGGGGGGGGGGGCAAGCGGAGATATATCCCCGGGACCCGGGACCCTGAACCTTAAGGGTGTCCGGGCCGAACAACACTTTTTAATTTTATTTTTAAAACAGTTGTCTGATTAAGAACTAGGAGAGGCCCGCGTGTCTCTTAGCCCAGGGCCCGTGATCGCTCTCTACGATCCTGTGCACACTCATGGCTATATGGTGTTGGATGAAAGCTTAGGAATTTGAGGGTTAACGATACTTTGAACAGCACCATCATTTCTATATAGAGCAGATTAAATATAATGTTCCAAATAACGAACGGGGAAAAGATGAAAATAGGTCTGAATCTGAGTGAAGATAGAGAAAGGAGCACATTTATTTCCAGCTTGCTGGAGTGCCATAGAGTTATTTAACTTGATATAGAGTGAGAAGCACTTCCGTTTCCAGCTTGCTGAGTGCCTTACAGATTTTTTACTTGATAGGGATAAGAGCACTCCTATTTCCAGCATGGTCTTGTTATGTACAGTTATTTAAGCAGTTATAAAACTTCGTTCTGGAAAGGTTAATTTCTGTTTGTTTATTTAGTCCATGGATCTTCCACCCACCCACCTCTGTGTGCACTTAAAAAAAATATAATAAATACATTATAACGCAAAAACGAATTACAAAAGTACTTAAAACAGGAAGCCATTGTAAGGTACATAATTTACACAATTAATTTTAGCATAGTTACTAAAACTGTACATAGATTTTAAATTTTTTCATAAATAACATTTTCCTGGGTTAATTTTATTTATTTTCTTCCAAGATTGTACCAGTCTGTTTTCAAGCACATACATTCGTACATACATACATACATACATACATACAATACGTACATACATACATACATACATACATACATACACAAAACCGTACATAAAACACTAAAGTTCTTCTAATGGCAAAGAGGAAAATGCAGTCAGTGCATCTTCTTTTTGTCAAGATTCAGTTAAAAGCATGTACAAGTGTTAAATTTCCTGTCTCAGTCCATTCCTCACTCTGCCTTGAAATTTATCTCAGATTTCTGTGAAGCAGGTGAAAAGGTTACACTTTACTTGTACGTATACCTGCTGTTGGATATCAGTTATGATTCTTGCATACAATTAGTGGTCACCTGATAAAGAATAACTTTTATTACTAACAAATTCATAGACCACCCACCACTCCATTTTTAGCATTGTCATTTTCGTTGGCATGGAATGTCTGGATAACCAACACACTTGTATAATAATCAGAAATGTTATAATGCATTTTAATAGAAATTAAATCAACTAATACAGTATTTTTGTCAAGAATGAAACTAATGGATCGAATGCATTCCTTTGAGGTAGTTTCTGAGTACTAAATTGCATAACAAACTAATGTTTCATTTGTATTTTTATCTGATCGCAGTTAATAGAGGCTAAAATTTAGAACCTCCAGAATAATGCTCTAAAACTGAAAACGGAGGAACTGTATAGAATCAAGATTTCTCTAATTTAAAAAAATAAAACCCATTCCAAATTGAGGGTGGAGTGATAATGATGTTAATACGTCATTGTGGTAAGAGTTGCTGTTATTTCACCTTTTGAAAAAATAATTTTATTTTATACACAAGAGAAATGAGTAAGCCTCTTTTGTCGTTAGATTTATTAATTTTCAACGGAATGGGACCTACTAGAATAACCTTGTTTCACCATACAAATAGAAAGGGATCAGATAACGTTTCACTCTTTTGGAAACCAAGAATATTCAGAGCTTTTATTTCAACTTAAAAAATAATAAATGATTCTCACAGAACGGGTAAGGCATTGAAATTTCACATACAGTAGCGTAACAAGAACGTATCTACCCCTTCCCCACATCACTTAATTATGGTGCCTTCTCGAAGAATATTTCGCATGTTTGATGAGAATTATGGCCCCCACTGGGCATGGGCGTCCCCTCCAGCAATTGCTGGCGTACCAGTAGCAGTTGATACGCTACTGACCAAAAAGCCATTTTTCTTTCCAACAAATATGTAAGTTAGATTTTATTACAGCATAACTATGCCATGCAAATGTCTCTTACACAATCAATTTGCTATACAACCATCGTCAGATAACCGTTTTAATTGATAATCAAATGTGATAGGAACTTTTTTCGATGTGCATGGCACGTGTGTGTGCGCGTTTTTAACATTTGCGGAAATACGTTGAAAAACCGCTAATTGTAATGAAAGAATCAAACAAAACTGATACAGGAAAACAGAAAAAGCTAATAAAAATTATCAATATTTGTACCAATGTGGTCTCTTATGTCCCAAAATTGATATTGGTAAATTTAGGTGCAATAGCTATAATTTGCATAACTTTTAACACTAAACTGTTTTACAACTACATTTAACTAAAAGTGGCCAATTAGTTCCATAAACACTAATGAGCAAAAGTCTCATTACATAATACACTCCATACAAATGAATGGATATTTTTCTTTATTTCCTTCCTACATAAATCTTCTTTTGTCAAATGTATGAAACCAGTGGAGGCACGACAATACTTGGTAAATTCATAATACATTTTCAAGAAAGTAAAGAGGGCTGTAGTCAGAAACAATCATTCACAGGTTGTGCAGCAATTTAATTTACGCAATGGTGTAGTGTAATGTTACCAAAATTATATCAAAAAAGAAACTCTCTCAATGTGAATATGGTGCTGATAGTATCGGATTCCTGAAAACGGAGAAGAATATCATCAGATTCCACATCGTACGATGTTTAACAAAAAATAAAATTGTTGAATGTATGGTGTGGAAAATCATGACGATGCAATTCATTTGCATACAATTTTTAGCTGTATACTTTATGATATATCGTAATAAACCTAGGGTGTGTACTATTTGTATTTACGTTAGAGCGTTGTCAGATTCTAGTTATTATATGTCGCTTATGGGGAATCGGAGTTGAGAAGATATTTCTGAACCAGAGTAATTACCCATAATGTACAGCGGACGCTCTGACCACCGGGGCGGATCATAATGTACAGTATTCACGAGACATTATGGCAGCGCGGATTTCGTAAAATAGACCATCCACGGTTTCTTAAATTATGGAATGCTCTGAATAATTTTAGATTAGCGTGTTTATTTATTTGATATAGAAATATTCCTTTGTATTGGGTGTTTAGGTCATGTTTTGTATTGCATGATATAAAATATTAATTTTCGGCTCAGAAAGGCGTACTAATGAATCAGTCGATGTGAAGCAAAAGAATCTTGTGAGCGTGAAATTAGAGTTTCGTTACGTATGATCATTAGGTGATTGGATTGAAATTACTGTAGTATTTGTGCGGTTTAGAACCTTTCAGTTGCTAACTACTGTTGTCTTGAGGTCCTTGCAGGTGTTTGATTCCCTCGGTACTGGACCTTTTGCGTGTAACAACATGCACGTCTATTTTGGAATTAAATATGCAAGTATTGCTCACTCTTCCATAGCGAAGGAAGCTTTTTTTATACACTCCATAGATCTCAGTGCATCAACGACATAAATAAAACTAGGAAGAATCCTTTAAAAGAATAATTTAGGCCCTGATTGCAGACATATGAAGTACATTCACTGAATAAATATGCCATTCGTGGCAATAGGCAGGGCTAATTTTCAAAAATCACTCATCTTGTGTTAAAATTCATCCTGTAAGAAATGTAATGTTCTGCTGGCATAGGACACAAGACCTCTAAATGAGGTATATTTTTCGTGTAGAAAACCATTCTACAGACGTATAAGAGGTAACACTAATGAGGACGCAAGGGACAGTTGTTCTGCATGAGTGAGGCCAATAAGGTCGTTACTTTTGGACAGGTAAAAAAGCAAAACTTAGGAATAGCCTACCATTCACTTGACCTGACAAGTCAACTGAAAATCATAGCATGAAAAGATTATCCACACCAATCCCAAATTTATACATGTATTTTTCAGGGCCAATTCTGACAGCATGCGATGCTCACAGTGGAAACATAAGATCTTTGTGTGATAATTTTGATAAGCATTGTGTACTTTATACCTTGATGCAATTCAAAATAGTTGTCATCTACGCAGTTGTTTGAGATATTCTACTGGCCTCGAACCCACGTGCCTACTGCTACGAGGGGCTAGCTCTACATCCTAGCCGACCATAGGTATTTCAGTGGCTACATTCTGTGAAGTGACTACAGCAGGTGTACGTGCCTCACATCACTTTCTAGAACAATGCAAGCCTGACACACCTAATACATAAATATATCCATATCTTAAAGTACTCAACAATAGTACATCAAAAAGTCAAATAATAGCCTTAATTTAAGAAATATGAGAGGGGCCAATTTGCGAAACTACCCCCAGACACCTGAATTTGAATCGCACCCGGTATCTTATGGGTGTGAGTAGGAGGTTCTAATGTGGTGGTGTGTGAGAAGAAGACTGGTTCCCTCAGTCAGAGGATATAGTTGCTTGTGATATATGGCCGCCGTCAGTCCTCGAAGTGAAATGGCAGCAAAACTCCACCCACCGAAGTGTGAGAAAATAGAGAAGTAGAAGACAAATTATATGAGCGGCATTACTGTTCATTTTGTTGTTTGGATTCTTGTTGTTTTTCTTTTGATTGGTTTTTATTTATTTTTTTCATCAGCATTAATATTTTGTTTTACAACGGTATGATTGTTAAGAAGACCTGAGTAAAATTAATCCAAACTCATTTACATGGAGCGTACATCATAGCACGGTTTGCTGGCGAGAAAGCGTTAAGCGGAATACTGGTCTCAGTTTGTGAAATTATTTTCAAACTAGTAAGTTAATAGTCAAACACACAAAAAGTCTGTTGTTAAAATTTTCTTTGATCACTCATATATTTTGTTTAGGATCTAGAATCTCAGCTTATAAATGTGACAACCGTGAGCATATTGTCGAGACACACTTTCATACATTGGAAATTACCATGACGTCAATAAGGTGTTTGATTTCAGCTCCAACGTTTTTTCTAATGCGCGGTGGAAACACGTGCGTTTAACACAATCACATTATGTAATCTATACTATACCGTTTTTATATTTCACGTACCAACACTGTAGTAAGCAGTTCAAGGCCTTACATTCTCGTATTGTTGGAGATACTGGCGATGGGAATTTGACAGGTTCTATCTTCAATACTACTGGCACTAAATTAGCATTTGTGAAACGCTACTACCTTAACTTGCCACCAATCCCCAACATAAATCAAATTGTAACATGACCTATGACTGTGTTAGGATCATATTGCTGTTTTTCTTAACTCCGTTGGAAAGCTTTTCATAAATTCTGTAGCACTGCTCACATCATCACTATATCGTAAACAAAGTTGTCTCATTGGTAGATTTCTTTGTAAACAGGCATAGGCATAGATAGACAGATAGATAGATAGATAGATAGATAGGTAGGTAGGTAGGTAGGTGGTAGGTTTAGATAGATAGATACATAGACAGACAGACAGACAGACAGACAGATAGATAGATAGATAGATAGATATCCATTCGTTGTGTATGAATATAGATCTTTATTTAGAACTACATGGAACTAATCGTGAAGAAAAAAAACTACACGTGATCAGTCGGTCCAGTTAAAAGATGAAGGTGTTTTAAATTATTACGCCTAAATTCCTCACCCAACCTGCAACCTACCATCAGATAATAATAAATTAATCAGATATTGAAGTGCTTTTCAAGACAATGAACCTGAACAAAAATTGTTTCAGACGGATGCGACAAATGTAGCATAGAACAAGCTCCGAAAATGTTGCACCTGGTGCCTGTTCATGTGGCAAAATTCCTCTGGGTTTTTACTTTCTTTGTAACATCAAAGGCTTCAGGGTTATAAAGTTTTAAATTTAGTAATTTACAGTCTGTATCGTACCATTTAAATCACAATATGAGTGGTTCCTGTAAGTAAAAGTGCAGTAGATCAGTTTTATTTTGACCGGCGCAGAAAAGATATTCAAGGGAAGATAATCAAAGCTGAAGCCTTTGACATTTCGAAAAATGAGGGATTTATGCAACATGAAAAAGGCGTCAGATGCAACTTTTCTAAGTTTGTTCTATTTTACATAAATATTTATTTTCTTGATTTTATACCTTTATTGCCGATATTTTCTTCCGGTTTAAAGAAGACTGGTTATCACCAAAATAAAGTGCAGATCTCTGTAATTTGTTGTTGTTGATGTTGTTGGGTTTAGCACCATTTTCAGCACAAGAAAGGCTATACATGGCGGTCAGTAATAAATGGTTGAGGAAGAACCAGGAGACCCCCAGAAAGAACCACCGACCCATGAGAAGCTACTGGCAAGCAGCTTTCTCACATACCCATATTGGCCTAACCCAAGACTCGAACCCACGCAGACACAGGTGAGATGTCAATTATCCGTAACGATGAGCGCTTTAGACCACCTGAGCCACTCGGGGCCCCTATGTAATTTGTTAATGTTAAATTAACCATCTACTAAAGGTGGTTCCCAGCTCCAGGCTGCGACCCAAATCAGATCGCGAGGACGTTCTGGAGGCTCGCGGAGATTCGCCAGTAATTTCATTGGAGGATGGCAAAACTTGTCAAAATGTGAAAACGAGGTCATGAGGCGGTTGGGAACCAATTTCTACTATGACGTAGAAAATACATACAATGGTGTCTATCACGTCAGGGCACGAAGCGTTCGTTGTTATTGACTATCCTTATTGCAGTATGAGCACCTTGTTTAATTTTTCCTTTATTCTGTTTTTTACATAATATTGTGAATTAATTCATGTAAGTGGTTTGTTGCTTGAACGAAAGGATAACATTTTTGTCTAACATATAGTGTGGCAAAGGTCTTTTTGTTTCCAAGACTCATTGTTCGCTCGGTCATAAAATTCCTGGTGTGTAGTAATCACTTATGAATATTTAAACACCATGGAAAAAATTAGTCCATAGTATTCCAAATGAAAGTGCCAACAAACTGTACTCCTCATCAATGTTTTCATATTAAATCTAAGCTCCTTTGACGTTTTCACGTGCGTTGCTTTGGTTCAGAACGATACTATTTTATGGAAAAGGACAGATGAACCATTTCCGTATTTCTTTACTTGAAGAGAACCACATGGCTTACAAACTTGGGAAGGTAGAATGTAAATATACTTGAAGAAACTACCGACATAGTATTGTAGCGCGTGAGGGCTACCACAGTTTAGTCTGGTTCTTTGTTCTCGTCCTTGTTATGATTTTTATATGCGCTACAAAATCAAAATGTAGGACCGGGTCAAGGATGTATTGAATGATCTTTGGAAATAGTAATGATGGTTTTCAGATGACATAGGCATCAAAGACATTGTTACTGTAATGATATGTTCTAAGTTATGAGTGTGTTTCTGTCATTATCGGATAACACACGGGTGGTAAATAAAAATGTTTATATAACGGATACATGCATGTAATTCATACATCACGTTACACTATTTCAACCACATAAGAAGCATGCATATAATTTTTTAAAAAAATTATTTTTGTGAATAAAAGTATAAAAATATACTAACAAAAATTAAATTTTTCATTCAGTCTTCCTTCTACTGCATTTGAAATGTGTCTTATATACGACAGCTCTTAGAAGATTAAAATTTTAAAATGAACGTATGATTGCAACGAACTTTGCAAAGTTTAAACATGATTTGTTTATGTTTATTCAAGTTCTGAAGTTCACCTCATGTGGTTTATTATCCCGTTGCCATTGTGCCTTTTCTCAAAATAGCATCGATGCCTGTTTGGAATAGGGAATAAATATTAGTATATTTTGATCCTTTTTCATTTTAGTATTTGTTCTTTTTTAAGAAAGGAGATCTGTAACTTTGTTTGTGCATATGAATGCTAGAACATTAGTTTGTGTGTACCACAACTCTCTCATACCATTTGCGAATGATTCTTGAAACATTTCGATATGTCTTAGGAGATTAGTACCTAGGACCTGGGCCCCTCAAGATCGGATTCAGCTCCATAGAGGCAAGGCAGATGTTTTATGGTGCTGAGATCACGTGTATGGAGAATTATTAGTAAATAAACACTGAAGAAATAAATTGCATAGACACGGTACTCTGCCACAAATTCGTAGTTGAAGTGTACAGAAAAAGGACAGAAATAAAAAAGATATAGTACAAAGAGATAATACCTACAGACAAACAAGCAAGGCAATATGTAAATAATTCAGAAAATAAGCTGGACATGACGTGTTTAATTATATGTCTATGTTAATTGATTTATTGTGTGGAGTTTCATAGCATATCATCACATGACATGCTATTTAGAACAGATGGGTAAGGAGTAAGTTGCTTTACAGAGAGACACCTCTGCTACCGACCAAAGCTGATTCCAGGCCCAACTGACCGGGGGGGGGGGGAGGGATATTGCCAGGGCCTCAACTCTTAAGAGGCTTCGGTTTTTACCAGTTAGTTTTATATCTCTTAAATACTTTCTTTGCGTACTTAGTTGTCTTTTAAATCTTTATATTAGTAAATTATATGGGCTTGTTTTGACATTAGATTCATTTCCAGATTGAAATATAACTAGGACCTATGGGCCGCAAACTCTCGAAGTGGCCCTGGCGTCTCTTAACCTCTGAAGGGGCATGACTCGTCCTGGTACGATTCATTGCCGCTACCCACTGATTGTGAGCCTGCCACGCTAATCACTGAGCCACCGTGGTTCTACGTGTGTGTGTGTGTGTGTGTGTGTGTGTGAGAGAGAGAGAGAGAGAGAGAGAGAGAGAGAGAGATTTTATGTTTGGGTGAGCTTGTGTGATAGATATTGTTTGAATTGTTTTGTTTTTATCTTGCTTGAAGTTATAAAACACTAAATTTACACAGAGGACGCAAGCTGTATTAAAGACTCGTACTATGTCCTGTGCGGATTTTGTCGGTTTTGTGATAATTTCATTACTTTGTATCTCGGTGAATAGTTGATTATCCCGTAAATCACAGCAGTGTCAGTTTTCCTCTGTCGGACGTATTTCGACTTGTCATCAAATTATTTTAAGGTCTTTGACTCTACTCTTTTTATTCCTTGGTAACTCCAGAATCCCTATCTTACATATAACATCCTCCAGCAATACATGTACGATTTTTTTATTGCAAATATATTTAAGTGAGACCAATATTTAGCCATTGCCTCGTGTTTGCTATGTTAAGTTGTTGCTGTTGTAGTCGCAGGGTTTAACGCCATTTTTCAGCACAAAATTGGCTATACATCGCGGCCGGTGGAGGAATAACCCCGGAAAACCCCGGAAAGAACCACAGACCAACGAGAAGCTACTGGCAAGACTTCTCATACCCATGTTGGCCGAATATGCCAAAATACAAACAGCATAGACCAAACGTATATCACGATCTACCCTTCTTATTAATGGTTCACACGAATATCATAAACCTTGATCTACCAGAGAACTATGTGACGACAGACTGTACATCATTTACAACTGGGTGCGCCACATTCGCGGTATTGGCTGTTGTCACTCAAGTTTCCTCTCTTCAACGTAACAATAGTAGACAGCAGTTGAAACTTTTTGTATTCTCTCCCGCAGAGTTAGGGTGGCTTTATGTGTTGTGTTTGTGTAGCCTGGAAGGTTCGTTCTCCGGTTCATTAATATAGATTCCACCCGGTGACACAGTATAATGAAAAATGTCCATTGCCTTCTGACCGTCTGCGAGCAAAGTAGTTGGTTTTACGTATCATATTAAATGAAGAAAAAAATGCATATTTGGTTACGCTCCGGCGTCCTCTTTCTTTTCTTTTTGTATACATAATTCAGTTTTTTAGCATATAATTTCAAACGAACAAATACTTGATATATCAGTTTTCACTTCGAAAGAATTAAACATTCCTTTGAAACCTAGGTCCCACAAACAGCCTATCGTTTGTTATAATAGAAAGTAATTTTTTCTTCCTCAGATGTATGCAAATTAGGAAAATTTAGTCGTTTGACAAACGGTGATATCCGAATAGGGTCAAAGCCATAATACAGAAAAATAAATTATGCTATCACACCACCCTTGGAACATCAACGAAAACTACACGTACACCGACCTAGAGTGGCAATGTTCGCCATAATGAAGATCCCAGATCATAGAAACATTATCAGTTCATTTGGATATATTATTCCATTAACGAAAAAAATATGGAGTATGTGTTTTCATGAGATATGAAGTACAAAGCTTAAAGCGACATTGCAGCTAAGAAAATGTCACTATCATTTTCGATTTACAACGAAATATTTATCCAAATTAAGCAGTGTAATTTTTTTAAGTTTATGAAAGAAAACATTTTAAATCATATTCACGTTTAATCTCTTATTCATAATTTAGTTTACAATTTCTCTTACAACATTTGTGTGTGCCTGAGTGGTCTAAAGCTCTCGCCGTTACGGATCACTGCCATCTCACATCTGTCTGCGTGGGGCTTAGCCTAGTACTCGGCCGATGTGGATATGTGCGAAAGCTTGCCAGTAGCTTCTCGTGGGATGGTGGTTCTTTCCTGTGTTGTTCCTCCACCATTTATTCTGACCGCCATGCATAGCCTATATTGTGCTGAAGAATGGCGTTAAACCCTACAACAACAACAACAACAACAAAAATTGTGTTGAGAAGGGCAAATCAGTTATACCACAACAACAAAAAATTTGTTGAGAAGGGCAAAGCAATTATGTACTATTTTCTATTTTACTACATGGCTGCTAAGTATTTGTACGTGGAAATAAGAAAGGAAAATTCAATACGGAATTAGAAGATGATATTCGTGTACAGTAAAAATGTTAAATTTAGAATGCTGACAACATGGAGCGGATTAAGGCGGGGTGGGGGTGGATGGAGGCACTTAAGCTTTAGGTCCAGGGCAATTAAGATATAGATGTACAAATACACCTTGCAAGTAGTCCTTAAATAGTGTAAAATTATTATAGCTATATTAGGTAAAGTATTAGACCATTTATATAATATATGGTTTATTTAAAATCATGTAACTTTATCACAGCAACCGGGACTGGGGTTGGAGGCTCATGATTGAGGAGTGGAGGCGGCGGCTGGGCACGAGCCTCTTGCGTCCCCACTTAATCCCGCACTGGCTGATAAAACTGGAAATAAGCTATCTAAAATTCGATTTAGTCATGGCTTTAAGTATACGTTTTCTATAACATACTGGAGTTCTTCATTTTGTTCGAGTACCAAGAGGAGATTTAAATGGTGCCAAAGACAGCATACATATAATTGTCTTAATTGAGGATAATTAATAATTATATAAGGATGTAAATTGCGGTCGATCTATGAAGGGCACATTAATTGGGGCCAGAGAACAATTACTTAGATTTATGGGGACAGGTGCTTGTTAAATCGCTATACTGCAATGATTTCTAATGTCTGTGTCGGCAGAGGAAGTGATTCTTGATTAAGCCTTCGTTTATTTAACGTTTAGACGACTAGAAAGGGAAGGTTAACTTCGATTTTATATCAGAACTGCCAGAAACGGAGTTTTTCCAGATCTGTTGTTTAGAATTCTGTAAGTCATTCTGACCACAATTTTGGTGCATTTTTATAAAAGGCGGTAAATATATTTAATCCTGACTGGTTACGCTAAACAACGGGCTTAGTTCCCACACGGAATTTCTTGGGGTTAAATTGCCCTCATCGAAATAAATATAGTTAGTCTGCATATTTCCTGCAAGAGTGAAAATTTAAGGGACTCCGAGATTGAATTTGGAAGAAATACTCTCGTAAAACATTGGTCAAAACGACCGGATGTCTGGAAAGTCAATGGACACAATTTTGGCGGTAGAAGCGAACAAAGGTTGAAAGGACATGGGGAGAAAGCTCCAGGGACGTATCCATGGACGTATCCAAAGAAGCATCCACGGATGTATCCACTGACGTATCCAAGTACCTACTTATCCAAGTATCTACTTATTTACGTACTTACTTATCCACCTACCGACACAAAGTTTGAGGGCCGAAAAGAGGCGAGAATGTAAGGAGGTCGGAAAAGGAAAATAAGCGAAAGGACCTAGAGGAACCACCATAGCGAAGTTGGAGTGGACCGGAATAAGCAGGTTATGAAGTTGTACAAGGCAATGACTTCGATCGTTCACTCGATTCTATGATGAACTAATTATATCATTTAAAACAGATTGGATATTGATATAAATCTATTTGTATTTGAAATTCGGTGAAAGATTTATTTCAGAAAGAAGTGTGTCTTCCTAATGTAATGTATTATCACAGTTGGTTATGTAACTGATTAAAAAAAAGTTTTTTCCATGTACGGGAGCTCGTGTCATTCTGTTCTATATATCTGTTCAGATCTCTGTTTATACCATCTATAAGTTTCACACTTCATTTTAATATTTTGTTCGATCTAGGCAGCAATACCGAGGGCAAGCACCCTCTAGAGAACGTTAGCCAAATAAAGTGGATACCTTGTAAGAAGGTACAACCTCATAATACCAAACCACCAGTAGCACCGCTACAAATTAATTGAATTGATTGACATATTTATCGAACAACTGTCTCGTTTGGCAATGACTTATCGATTATTGTCTTCACTTCTGGTAAGAAGCAAAATTCATAATTATTGTCAGTAAATAAATGTTTAACAGTTTCATTTAATTATCTTTTCAGCTTTCCAAGATGTCCACGTGATGATATTTATTGGCTTCGGATTCCTGATGACGTTTTTGAAGCGCTATGGCTACACAGCGGTCGGTGTTAACATGCTAATTGGTAGCTTCGTCATCCAGTGGGCGTTAATAGTGAGAGGCCTTATACACAACAAAGTCCTGGAGGGCGCGAAATTCCATTTAAATGTTAACGAGTAGGTAGCCAGTATAAGGAAGGAAAGGAACGAGAGGTTTTATGACGTCATCTTGTTTTTTTAAACCACTTTATCTGAGGACTTGAAACACAAAAGCAAAATTGAAATGAGAGAGAGAGAGAGAGAGAGAGAGAGAGAGAGAGAGAGAATTGAATGTTCCAATAAGATTTGTATTTCACGTTATTGAATCACCGATTCCATTTACTTTTGCTCTAAATGTTTGCCTTTCTCTACGCAACGTATAGATGTGGGTCTCCCATATTGTTCTTGTGTCGAATTTAGAAACAAAATGTACAAATTCAAGTTAGACAAGGAACCAGGTCCGCCACGTCATCATGAAGTAACACAACCCCTACAGAAAAGATCTGCGTCTTGTTTCTGAGACTCCAGTATCTGCAGGTGATTTCAAATCTGTCGTAGAAGTGACAAGTGGTCAATAAGGTAATAAAAAGTGGATATTAGTGACGTCGTGGTGTCCAGTGATGAGTTAAAATGTGTATGTGGTAGTGGAAATAAGACAAGGGTTATATTTACAATAATGTTACAATAGATGACTTTATTTTGATCAAATCACTATATGACTATGACGGGAATATTTGTTTGTAGCGAAAGTCACAAAAGAGCCAACATTAACTTGAAAATGGCGTTGTTCACGTCGGTATGTGATGAGGTAAGCAATCTTTACAAAAATATTACAGAATGATGTTTTATTATGTTCCGATCGAACAATCCTTTGTTTGCTGGATATCGTCATAAAATTAAGATCATGTCAAGACTTGAAATTAAATTATATGTTTATGCGATGACTCAGTCACCTGAGTCATTCCCATCATCCAACACTGGCCATGTTTCTTTTTAATTTAGGCATAAAAAGCAACGTACGCATCTGCATGTTATGCGCATGCATGTCCATTGCTCAGCATACACAAAACGTACATTCTAATGTTGAGAAACGATGAAGCAAGTTAAAAATCATTAGCTGACATTTGTGCAAAGCGTAACCTATCCAAGCTTTTCAACACGAGAAACTTTGTCATACTATTCAGCACGAGAAACGTTGTCATACTATTAGCGGTCAGACTGTTCTGTCTGACGAGATGTAATAGGCTGTAAATTCCCTGTTGTTAGCAATACATGAAACCCGATGTAATATTTATTAATAGGAAAGTATTTTTAAGTCCGATTTGCAAAGTTTTGTTTATATGTCATTATATTTTTGATCCGAACGGATATGTGTGGCGTATTCGTGCGTACACAATCCAAAGTTTCTACCCCTTTTGCGCAAACTTGCAGAGACAGTACATCTTCTGACAGGAGTGGTCATAGCTGCTCTCCCACGCCATGAGTGGTTTGTTTAGGATTCTTTTTTGCTCGATAATTCTATAGTACCGCATTTGGTCTGTTATCTCGATGGCTAGGCCGTTTTAATGCCAGTACTGATACCATTGAAATAACCCTATATCGCCCTTACTCAGCTTGTCCACTGACCATGAGACGACTAATTTATTCATCTTATCATATAACCAATCATACAATAAAATAAAAAAAACGATTATTTTTCTCCTAACTCGACTTAGTCTAAATATAAGGGCAATCACCATTGTATCGAGGGCCTGCAATACAATTTTAGATATCTGTATTTCAGTTAATTTTCCATTTAAACTTTCAAATACCCATCATGTCTAATCTGTGACGAACATTTTCATTTTTTGTGAAACCAAATACATAAATAAGGAATAGAGCATAACATATGGTGTGCATTTGCAAAACAAATCCTCACCCCAAATATAAGTTTGGTCACTTACGCTTACTTTTGCAATGATACCTGTAGAAATGAAAAATCGTTTGATATTAATTGCATAATTAGCCAGGTTGATTGATAGCAATCTTTGTTTAAAGAAATGGAAGTTCATGGAGGGTTAACACTTGTTACATTTTCATGTTAAATGACTCACTGTGTGCTGTAGGATGCTGGCTGCAGATTTTGCCTCCGCCACGTGCCTAATCTCCTTCGGAGCGGTTCTTGGAAAAACGAGTCCTTTACAACTACTTGTCATGGCACTGATAGAGGTCGCCCTGGCTCAAACGAACAAATACATCTGTGAGGACATTCTTCATGTAAGCTCCGTCTCTCTCCGTCTCTGTCTGTCTGTCTGTTGTCTGTCTGACTCTCTCTCTCTCTCTCTCTCTCTCTCTCTCTCTCTCTCTCTCTCTCAATATTAAACACAATAACTATTATCTGCTATCTTCACCTTTGCCATTTTCATAACTATTTTTACGTCCAGAATGGGCCGCTCCGGTGGCATAGTGTTTAGACCGTCCGCCTCAAATGCGGAAAGTTGTGAGTTCGAACCCCGGCCGAGTCATAACAAAGACTTATAACAATGACACTAACGCTGTCTCGCTATGCGCTCAGCATTAAGAGGTTAATGTTAGGACTGGTCGGAGGTGTCAGGATAATGTGACTGAGATGGGCCATGATGCTACATGTCTACGACATGATGCCACGGTACTCGATATCACTATAAACTGCCACGGGGGCCCCGAGTGGCCGAGTGGTCTAAAGCGCTATCGGTTACGGATCACTGCCATCTCACCTCTGTCTGCATGGGTTCGAGTCTAGGATTCGGCTAACGTGGGTATGTAAGAAAGCTTGTCAGTAGCTTCTCGTGGGTCGGTGCTTCTTCTCGGGGTTTTCCCGGGTTCTTCCTCCACCATTAATACTGGCCGCCATGTATAGCCTATCGTGTGCTGAAAAATGGCGTTAAACCCTACAACAACAACAACAACAGCAAATAAACTGCCACGCTGCCGATATCATAGCAATATGACTGAAAATTTTTTAAAACTAGGTTAATAGTCTAAATCACACACACACACACACACACACATCCAACAATAAAGGTACACTAAAGAAGAACCTATCAGGGAAGCTGTCATTATTTTAGCTAATTTTAATGTTTAATCATATGACTAATACAAGTACATGCTATTCAGTTGTAAGTGGATTATATTTACAAAAATACTGATATAATAGTCAGAACTGCGTCCCACTGAAGTATAAAGTATTCGTCATCTCGTGTAATACAAATATATGAGTACCTACCTACAGATACATACATACATACATACATACATACATACATACATACATACATACATACATACATACATACATACATGCATGCATACATACATACATACATACATACATACATACATACATACATACATACATACATACATCCATCCATCCATCCATCCATCTATACATACATACATACATACAAGCATGTTTGTTTTGTATCGTTTCAATTTCAGGCTGCTGATGCCGGGGAGTCGATGTACATCCATGCATTCGGGGCCTATTTCGGATTAGCGACTGCCACAGTAATGTACAGGAAAGACGCTAAAGAGTGCGAGAAAAACGGTCCTGTTTATAATTCAGATCTTTTCTCCATTATTGGTATGTATGTATGTGTGTCTGTCTTTCGTTTTATCGCACTTTAACAATTAATTGTAGTCAGGATCAATTAAAGCTGTCATAAGCTATTCTCTAACTACTGCAACCATTTACCCCCCACCCCAAACAAAAACTGGTTCTTCAACGAGGAAATTATGTTCAGTATAATATAAAATGTTCATTTACATTCTTGTTCGGATACCTGCTTTCTTAAAGCAAAATATTTTAACAATACGTTTTACAAAGATTTTTCAAATCATGCATCATGTAAAAAATTTAATAGTGATGCACTCAATCATAGTTATGATTTCTCTAGCTGGGGAATTTGTTGATTCGTCGCATCAGTACGTCTGTTTGTCTTTTCAAGTGGTAATCGTCCGTTTGTCTTTCCAAATGGCCATCCAAAAACTCGCAAGAATTTTTCCAGTATGGTAAATCTTTTGAAATCTGAATAAACAATCGACATAATATACCACTTCCTCGATAACTCGCGCCCTGATAACTCGCGAACCCCCTTGTAACGCGGGGTCAGGCCTGGATCTTATTTTTTTAAAGCAGAAAATACCCCAAAAATGTATCCCTATTTGTTGAACTTGAAGAAAATCGCGATCAAAATTGGTAACGGAATCTTTGATATATTGCTCCTTTGATTATCTAAAACGGTAGCTAGGACCTGGAAATTTTATTCAACATATAAAATATCACATTTAAAAATAGGTTATACATTTTTTTTACATTTTCTTTCCCAATGATATTTTAAGTACACTGCAATTAACGATGTGTAAAGAATTTTCGATCAATGAAAATGTCACTTACGCCGAGTGGAGGCAGTACTTTAATAAATGAATACAAATTTAATTTTTTTTTAATCAATTGAAATTTGAGTTCAAAGTTTTATCTTTTAGTTCCTTTTAAACGTAATCATCATAAATGCAATGTGCCCTCTTATAATCTACCGTAACAGCTATGTTCGCGAGTGTTTTTCTGAGAACCTAATTAAGTGCCGACCGTGTATTGATAACTGACTTGAGGAAGTATTTATTATATTGTTGCACTGAATTAAAAGCTGACCTCCTTTGTATTATCACGGTTTTTATTTCTTTTGAATCAAATAACGTAGATTGAATACTGTAAAAGAAAAGTTAAAAGTCACGAAAATCCTACAAATTTAAAATCTAGCGGCCTGTGTCGTATGTCGGGTGAACTCACACCACTTGATCAATCGAACTCTGTTATACATGTTATTGTGTATGTAACATAAACTACTTATTCATAACTGTGATCAAAGATAGCAGTGATCAAAGGCAACCAAGCGAAATGAATACCTTGTAAAATAAAGAGCATGGTTTCACAGATACCTACCATTGTGGGCAAGCGAGATTCAGAGAATTATTGAACTGGCACTTAGAGATATCCTCAAGGATGATAAGAAGTTTCATTATTACTTCCAATGAAATCACGACATCATTATTGTACTAACTGAACAATACAAAAATTGAGTTTCGACGTAGAGGATTGTCTTACGAAATAATTGTCGCTAGTTTTTGAAAAAAGGGAATCTTGTTTGGTGGTTTATCAACAGTTAGTCTAGTTCCCTGCTCTTTTGATTCTCTATTGAGCAGGATACGATTAAATTCCTGGAACCAGACTCATCAAGAGAACGAAAACCAGTGACATAATATACGGATTTTTCGCGTACATATGATGGTTGTTGAAACCAGCTGCAACGATCTTTGACATGTTGAACATTTTGAAAATAAATGTTATTTAAACAGAATAACGAACAACTTCATTAGAAAAGGCGCGTTATTAAAAATTATTATTGACGTGATTGTAAAATGCGGATTCAGTCATTAAACAGCCCAGTTCCCTAACACCGCCTACGCGATGTCTAAGCGAATTTTTTCAGTTGTTTTTGAGGATCCTTGGTAAGTCGCGCCCTCGCTTATAGTGAAGTCTGTGTTTGTGGACCACGTTGTGCGCGAGTTATCGAATGAGAGGTGTAGTGAGTTTATGTCGTAAGACGGTCAAACATTGTACCAGTATCTTTGTTTCGAACAAATACCTAAATATTTTTTTCAGGATATGGTAAGGTTTTTCAGACTTAAACAGATATTGGATTTACAATGTGCCATGTTGTTGACTTGTGACATTTATACTTTTATTTTAGTAGAATCCTCTGTTTTGAACTTTTCTTGGCTTATTTTTTGTAACTTACTTGGATATGTGATCGTGGATTGTCGGCATTTAATATTTATAGTCATATAAACAATAAAGATAAAAATGTTTGCAGACCTAGCCTGTGATTGACTGAGCAGTAACTTATAATCTAATTGTATACATCCTGGTCTGCTCAAGCATATATATTCTATGACGGCAAGTCAGGGTCTATTCTATTCCAAACTGTGTATGTCTTGCACACGACTTGATACGTAGGAATATGATCACGTACTTCATATCATTAAGCACGACGTGATACGTAGGAATATGATCACGTACTTCATATCATTAAGCAGCATCACCTTGGATCCAATAACAAGGTAAATAATCTAGTATTTCAGAAGTGGAAAATGGCACTGCGCATCAAAGAAAAAGAGTATTAAAAAAAATCTAGATAGGAGCTGAATATTTTCACATACATTTTGTATAATCAAATCATAGTCATCTGTGGCCTGTGATTTTCCAGTAACTGGGAAACTATTTACAGGTTAGTCACGTATGCATCCTATCACCTTCTATATGAGTCTGTTTCCAGTATTTTCATACAGTATCAATAACTGAAAATCAATATGGTGAATCACACTGGCTAACTAATGTGTGTGTTGTACCAAATTTATTTTCAGTATTTCCCTAATAAAAAAGAAATCTTGCATGTCTTTTAAAAATAGATTACAAATATCAGTGAAATTGAAAACAATTTCGTGACACATAAGCCAATATATTTACTCAAGTCATATATTTGAGAAATCAGAAATCAAATGATAATGTACAAGTCCTTATATATATATATATATATATATATATATATATATATATATATATATATATATATATATATATATATATATATATATATATATATATATATATATATATATATATATATATATATATATATTAAAGGTTATTGTTTGTGTTTGAATCTTTCTCAAAACAAAAATATATGCATATATGCTCTATGCATTTAACTCTTTATCCTGCGTCTATCGTCTTATCTTACATTACAAAGAAAGTTGCCTTTTTTCGGATTGACTTTTCTCATGATAGATAGTGCCGTCACCCATTCCCCAAGATAGTCGGATACTATACATACATTTCGCTTAGGTTAGACTAATTTACAGGTCCGAAATCCGACACATATCTGATCTTGGACCGAAATTAATAGTGTTTCTAGCATTCACACAGAGTCCAAAACAACGTGAGTTTGGGCTGTATATGTATTATCGACGACATAAAGTTATTCCAGTACTGAACACATTTGCAAAAAGAATTACATCAACTGCTGACAAATGTATCTGCATTTGTCATGCATGCCAGGGGTCAAGGTCAAATACAAATGGAATAGATGGACAGGCCAAACCTTCATAATTGAATTTGCCTCTCCAATGCTTTCAAGTGACAGCAAAACAATGGATTTTCCATGCATGTTAATGATTCCATTTATTAATTACGTTGTAATAGCACAAAATAAACAAATAATCAAACAAATTAAAATCAGAACGTCAAACCATGAGTGTGTGTGTGTGTGTGTATATATATATATATATATATATATATATATATATATATATATATATATATATATATATATATATATATTGAACTAAGTATATAACAGGAAGTTGTAATTAAAACATGTTAAAATGACAAGAATAATAACAATGTTAAATACCTGTACATACAAAAACTGATTATGTATTATCTCCAAGCATTGTTATCATGATGCTATATGCACATGTACTTGATGAGTAAGAAGTTCGATAAAGAAGCCATGTTTACGTCAGTATGACGTCATATCCGTTCATTATTGTCTCCATTGCCAGCTTGAGGGGTAAAGTTTAGGGATAATCAGTCATTAGCAGAAGTTTAGTTTTCTCCATGAAAGTTTCGAAATTGTAAAGTTATAAGTTGCACATTTAAACTTTATTCATGTAAATATTTGATAATATTGTCATATCACATTTTAATGATATACATGTCCGTCAATGGCAATGTTATAAAATGTTGACAAGATGGCGGATAAAGATGGCCCACGTAGGGCAAGGCAAATAAAATTAGCTTAAAACTATCCGTTCTGTTTTATTCACCATACGAACAAAACAAATGACTAATAAAGAAAATAAGAAGCAAACCACGAATAATGTATTCTCTTGGATTAATTCCCATGTATTTATTTTCTTAGGTACTATCTTTCTATGGATGTACTGGCCAAGTTTTAATTCTGGACCGTTCGAAGGTGACGAGCATCACCGTGCAATAATAAATACTTACCTGAGTCTTACAGCATGTACAGTGGTTACGTTTGCATTTTCGGGGTTGTTACACAAAGGAAAATTTGAAATGGTAAGTTAACGATATAAATTTATCTCAAATAACAGTATTTCGAAGTTATGATGGACATTAAAAATACATAAAACTCCGTAGAGAAAGCTTCAATCCCATGCTTCAGTAGTTGCAAACTTGAACACCTCCATTCCCCGCCCCCCCCCCCCCCCCCCCCCGTCATCACGGTGCGATGTTTTGATAAAATAACAATACTGGGGTTAGGGAATGCTACTAAAAGGTGATTTTTAGTAGGTCTTGTATCAACATTTTGTCTTCATTCTTCGTGAGTGATTATGTAAAAATGTACGCTTCGAAATATAAACAGCCTTGATCATTCTATCGTTTTAAGTAAATTTTCCTTCGCCTTGATAGTCATATCAGCATATTCTATTAGCATCGCATTCAAATTTAGGTAGCTTTTACGTTTCTTTTATTTGTCTAGTCTATTTGTTATTTTATTAGCCTAGTATATTTGTTCTTTTATTGGCCCATTCGTATTGTGCCAGAATACATAGCCTCATTTTCGCTAGATATGGGTTATCTTTAATTGAGCAAATATAATTTGAGTTCAGCATTCGTTGTTATTGCTTTCTATGCAGCTCGACCTTTATTTCCCAAATTTTGGTTCCATTGTTTAGTGAGATCCTCTGCTCTTACGTGATATGACCATGACCCTAAGTAACACGATGGCAAACAAAACTGCCGTGCTGAAGGTACATGTACACTTTAAGCTTACCATGTGTTTTGTTGGATTACAAGGACGAATGTTCGGGTACAGTTAGGGCTTGCAACTGCGTGTGTTTGTATGTGATTTGGATTTTTAACGTAATTTTAGCAGTTTTGTAGGTCATATTGCTACGATGTCTATAGTGTGGTAGTTTATAGTGATGTCTAGCACCGGGGTATCATGCCGCAGACATAGCAATATGTCGCACCCAGTCACATTATCCTGGCATCAGGCCGACCAGTCCTAACACTAACCTTTTAATGCTGATCGCCAAGCGAGGTACCTGCTAGTACTATTTTTGTAAGTCTTTGGTATGACTCTACCGTGGTTCGAACCCACGCCCTCCCGAGTCCGAGGCTACCGCTCAAACCACTTTGGCTACCGGTCGCTTTCAGCCGCAATGTTTTGGACTTCTACTCGGAAATTTTGTCGGATGTTGCAAATTTGAGCTGAAATCACAGTGGGGTAAAGGAGAGTTGAGTTGGTGTTATTGTGATGTTGGAATGAGCTGATACTGGCAAAGCTTAAGAGAAAAACATTGGAAACCGTGTATAACAGAAGTACGCCGCATTATATACTGATGCATAAAAGTAGTGAATGGGGACTAATTCGGACAGTTAGACTTACCATTAAAAAACACTCTAGGATGATATACGGACAAGCTTTATACGGACAATGGGAATTACCATTACAATACACCCTGGGACGATATACGGACAAGGGATAAATTTAACATGGGCGACGTCACGATACTGGAAACTAGGACAACAACGGCATCAATGTTATAAGGGGCTGACCTCAATCGGGCGGAACAGTGTTGCAAGGGGCTGACCTAAAGACGCGTTACTTTAGGGACAAATAGAGAAATGGACATAGTGACTTGGTTAGATACAGCTTTAGAGACATAGACAGAGACAAAGACATACATAGATTTATGTACTATCAAATAAATAACTATACAATCAACTAAAGAAATTTTTAGGCAAGAGAGAATATGCATATTTTCGAGACAGTAGAGGGGCCCTGAAAAGAGCCTTTGTTTTTTGCTATTAACACCATTCAGTTAACATAGAAAAAATGGCACGGATCTTCTTCTCTTCCTCAAACTTCGTCTGACATATGTACCGTAGATTATGACTCGCTTCAGACAGTCTTGCCTCTCCACATAGATCCTTTGTTTCCAAAGGGACGTGTCGGTGATCCGGGTGATAGCCCATGATGATTTGACATACATGGGATAGTCCGGGTTGAACAGCATCGACTATGGGGTAGACGATTATACGTTGTCCACATCTTGTGATGTAATACACGTTACAAAAATCAGTTACAGTGCGGAGTTTGTCTTCCAATCCGAAGACAGCAACCTGTGACGTCACATTTCCTATATAAGTGCGCTAGCGTCTGTGCGCAGTAAATCAATGCAACGTAGTTAAAACATGACGTAAACTACGAAGACGATGATTTGGGGTGCACCGACTTTGGAGACGAGAATTGATGGCATAACACAGCTACCAAAGCAAACAAAGTCCTACTTCCAGAAGAGAACGATTATAATTGGTATTCAGCGAATTTCCTCTCTTCACAAGAATTTGTTCCGGTACATTCGCCGCCTTCTCCTTCCTTACCGTACGTCGAGGATTTTAAACAGAAGCAGAGAGAAGAATTGCAGAAATTTTGCAACAGCAGAGAGAAGCAGAACAAGGCTTTCTCATTTAACAGCACCAGCGAGAAGAAAAAGTGGCAAGAAAGATACGACAGGAAGAAGAAAAAGCAGAGAAGAAACAAGTTCTAGTAGAGAAGAAGGACAGTGAAAGTCAGACGGTCACTGTACCCTTAGAAATTTTGGCAGAATTAAGGAGTCTGAAACAAATGTATCAGACATCTTTAATATGACCCAAGAGAAAAAGACCTTCCCGGGCCTAACAGTTCAAGTTCATCCACACTCCCACTACGCTGAGATACCAACACTAGTGATTTCTACCAAATTATTGACAGTAGCAGATCTAGAAGTAGGTCTTGGCTGAGGCAAAGGGATAAGGCTGTTAAAGAGCATCATTTCCCGTTCTTGTTTTTTTATATATAACAAAAACAAACAAGACCCCCACCCCAAAAAAACAAAAACAAAAAACAACACCCAACGGTCCTTTTCAGGGCCACTCACCTCTCTCGAAAAGAGACTACTCAATGTTTGCCAGAGTCAAATAAAACTCAAATCCCTTTTTCCCCATGATGGACGTATATGAGTGCGTTAGTGTAGGTTCTTATTATGATTATACAAGTCAAAACCAAGAGACACTTATGTTTTTTATTTCTGGTATATTCTCTGCAAAACTTTACAATCCAACTGCACAAAACATCACTTTAAAAAGTTCATTAGCTTCTTCTTTGCCTTTCACTCTCTCGTGTTTTTAATTTCTTTACTTTCATTGGTTTTCCTCATATTCTTCTTCCTCACTTTCTTCTCGATTTCTTTTCTTCTCTTTCTGGGTGGGTCTGGGTTCATCCTCCTTTTCGCAGGGTTCTTCTTAATGCTCTGAAGTCCTCTCCTCCTGCTCTTCTTGTTTCTTGGATCGGTTCCCTTTCTTTAGGGCAGTCAGAAGACCAATATCCATTCTCGTGACAGTGATAACATGTATCTTGACCGTTGTCTCTTTTGACGCTTGTCTTACTTTGATGTTGTGGACATTCAGAAGAACATTGCTTTTTCTTTTGACAGATATAGCAAGTATCTGCTATATCAAAAAAAGGGGGGGGGGGAGTAGTCCGTTGGCTTCTCTGAAGAAAATCTTCGCATGACACCTCGCAACGCTCTGATCAGAAGTTTAATCTGTGTTGGCTCTTCCATCTTTCTTGTAGGATTGAGAGTGAAATTAATACTTTGAGAAGACACTGACCCTTTATATAGGGAAGACACTCACCTTACATTGATAGATAGGAGACCATGACATTTAAAATGTAGTCATATGACATTTTGCAATTAAGATCAAACTGTCGCACCATTTCTTGAAGAAAGAAGAATAAAGTAAGAGGCAGAACGTGACCGTTCGCCTCACACAGTAGCTGAAATCTTGGCTGAAATTCATGGCAGCGATTTTGAAGATGACATGTGTGAGCCAGAATCCAGACCCAGAGAGTCTTCGTCAAAACCAAAGTCCACCACAAATAACACCTGATTACTACTACCACGTGCGAGAGACGGATAAACTCTCCTCTAGGCAATTTTGAACCAAAGCCTACATGTACACGGTGAAATATAAAGATTTAAAAGTCAGACGTACCGCTACGGAAAACAGAGGGGTTCATCACCGATTTGTAGGATTCTTTGCTAACCACACTGAAAAGGCAATATCGAGCCAACAAAGACGATCACTTGACACTTTCCATTTATCACGACAGTTTAAAGTCCCCCGTTTGGATCGAGTTAATCAGACCATCAGAATTGACAGCCTCCAAACTCATCGACAAGATTCAACACGTTCATGTGTCCAACGACAAGTTTCACATCACTGATGGAAAAGCGACACTGTACATGGCCCACGTGGTACTGGTAGACGTCCTTCGTAGAGTCAAACACAGTCTCGCCCGAATTAACAACCCTAAAGACAAGATGTGTTTAGCCCGTAATATCCTGGTGGGAGGAACGTATGCTGTCAAAAACGCCACAGCAGATTGGAAAAGAGCCTGGCAAACTATTCGAAAATCGAACCAAGCCAAACAACGAAGAGAAACAGAACTCCTGTTACAGAAAACGGGCCTGTCTAAAGACACACCCGTGGCATTCCTAAAATGCAAACATTACAAGATGTATTGACTCCACGATACACCTTGCACGTGCACCCTCAAAAAGTGCGCGGACTTCTGGTGTTTCGAGGAAAATATTTCAAAGACGGAAAATACATTCACGTTCATCATCACGATGAACATTTCGATGTCATTATCAGTATCACCGCAATCATGGGATACGTTTACTGTTGTGAGAAATGTGACTATGGCTATAACAATCGAGAGCAAAACAAGCGCTGTGAATCGAAATGTGAGGGATGTTCGGCCTGTAAACTCTTTCTTGGTGAAGGACAAAAATGAGTGCATTGCTCAGCTTGTTAGCGAACATTTGTCAGTCCAACCTGTTACCAGCAACATCGGAAGACGCATGGTTCACAGAAGAGAAGTGCTTGTCAACTCCTCCGATTATGCCCGACCTGTGGAAAAGTTATACGTGGCAACAGTACGAAGGAACCCGTATTTTCAGGAAAGAAACGATGTCAAATTTGTTACCAAATCGTGGACTTGGAACACAAATGCTACATTCAAAAATACCATTCAAAACAGAAGGAGGAGGAAAATGACCAGAAGAAAAGCAATTTGTCTTTTCCGATTTCGAATGCATGCAAGAGACCGTCATTCACATTCCTAATTTCTGCGTGTCTTATCGAGCGTGCGAGAAGTGAATCAGAGAGCATATTATTAGTCAGTTGTCCTTGCTATAGCAAGATTCCTGGAGGACGTGAACAAAATCTTCCTAGGACCTAACACGCTGACCAAATTTGCCCAATGATTCTTGCACCGTATCGACGAAAGGACAAGAGGACATCGAACGTTATGGAGACGCTATGACACGGTGATGGCTCACAATTGCTCGGGATACGCTGGACAATTCCTTCTCAAATACTACACGGCACAAAGCAACGAACGTCATATTTTCACTTAGAACGGAGCCAAGCTCATTTCCGCACAGGTGGGGAAAGTGCATTTTAAAGATTTGATGAATTACTTGGCCATTCCTTTCAGTCGAATGCTTAAAACGTTTGGAATGACAGAAATGGACAAAAGTTATTTTCGGCACTTTTACAATACCAAACACTTTGTGTTGTTTCACGGCCAAATTACTTTATGCCATCCAATTGGATCACGAAGCCCATTGGGATGTGGCTTTGGTCGAAATCATTCACCCCACACAAATTAGAAACATCACTGAAAATCAAAACATGTTTGAGATCGAGGTTTTGAATAGCCAAGTGCAACAATACTTGAATGAAAACGAAACTGTAGATTCCTCTGTGAAACGAACAGTATCACCCGACACTCCACGGTACATCTATCTGTTGAAAATCCCTGCATGCTATTATTTTAATGGTCAACATCTGTTGGACACGATTGACAAAACGAAACGAAGAATATCCTCGAGTATCATAAAGTGGCTCGTCGCCTGTTTATGAAAATTTCGGATGCCAAAATGTTGTCTATTACATATTGTTCCAAATTGTTTGACATTTTGGGTGGAGACCTCAATATGGTAAAGGGTTCCACACCTCCCATCGCCAACAACTTGAATGTAGCAAAGTGTTTCGATCCCCTGTAGAACTAACCCAAATACTAAATTTGATATTTTCGTACTCTGATGTGATGGAGTACAACGTTGTGGGACACACGTCCACACCGTTACTGCGAGTCATTCCTGTCAAAGTGGATTCTGCCACGACCATTAACGAGGAATGTGGAAACATCTATCACGTTCACCGCGAATTTATACAGCCTCATTATTTATCTGTCAGTAATTCCTATTTCGAAAGTGTCAACATGAAAAAAGGAGATCTGGGAAAAATACTATATTCAGCAATGGGAAAGTCACAGTGGAACTCCATTTTTGAAAACGATTCTCTAACGACTTGTTAGTCATGTATCTTGTGTATCGAAGAATCGCTCGACAGCGAGGTCATGGTTTGGGAGATATGCTGAAATCTGCGTTTCGTTCGGTTGCCCCAGTTTTGAAACCGATAGTGACACAAGGCTTGCACGCCTTAAAAGATGCCGCTTTGACACAAGGCAAAGAATTTATCCAAAACCACATCAACGACAAACAAAACCCCAAAGAAGCCGTCTTGAGAGCAGACAAATATGTCTTGTTTCAAACCGGAAAAGACATTTGTGGGCCGACGAGAAACTCCTATACATGCCCTGGACGCTGCCCGGTCAGGCAATCATGCTTCTCTGACGCCACAGCAAAATCAAGATAGAAAAAGACGACGAGGACACTACTCCGGAGGACCTCGCACACACTGAGCTAGAAAGACAAAGTAAAGAAGAACCGTCAGATAATTAGACGTTTTTGATTATCAAACAGAAAAATTATACACAGATAGTCTTGCGCTTGTTCCAAATCGGAACTGGATCTCTTTGCAATTCCACCCACTATGATGACAATGCAAGAACCTCAATGGGTAGAATTTCATCTGATCTCCTCTGTAAAGGACTCAGCTCCCATCGAATTTGCAATCAAATTACAGCCCGAATATTGCATCAATCTGAGACGACTGAAAACTAGACGCGGATGAAGCATTAGGGCCCGTCAACGATATCATGCATTCTTTGTTCAAAGAAGTGGATTTCTACCTGAATAACAAACTGGTCAGCAGCAGCAGCATGGATACTTACCCTTATCAAGCTTACCTCGAAAATCTCTTAACGTGCGGAAGAGAAGCCAAAAGCACCCATATGGAAGCCTGCGTGTTATGGAAACCTGTCAGTTAAAGATTGCACCCATAAAGGATTCGATGAACGTCAAAAGAAAATCGAGCTAAGCTGAAGTTTAGAACTGATGGGTCGTTTGCATTTGGACATGCGGTTGCAAGAGAAGTATTTGCTGAACGGCGTAAAAGTCCGCCTAAGACTGAATTTCATCAGTACCGTTTTCCACTGGATGGCTGATATTACCCATTACAAAACCATGATCCAAGAAGCCCGACTCTACCTACGACACTTGGAAAGTGTTAACTAAAGTGGAAAACGACATCAGTCACACTATGAGCAGAACTAACGCCAAGTATCCCATACTACGAGTGGAAGTGAAAACCTTCTCCATTCCCGTTAACCAGCGATCGATGATTGAAGATCATATGTACCCAAACGTGTAATCATTGGTATCGTTCGCAATGCAGCCTTCAATGGAGTCCGCAATCAAAATCCTTTCGAGTTTCAAAACATCAATGTGTCCAAGATTGAAGTCCGTCTTGATGGCAAGACCGTGTCTACCAGACCCTTCGAACCTATCTTTGCATAGAAGAATTACTTGAGATCGTACTTGTCCCTGTACGAAGGTACTGGACCGCTAGGGGACCAACACCAGTCACGGTATTTAGTACGACGATTATGCAGGAGGTTATGCCCTGTGGGCTTTTGATATCACCCCAGACCAAGTCAGCGACGAGGGACATTTCCACCCTATGCAATCCGGGCAGCTGCGTATGGAACTTCAGTTTATAGAACATCTGCCCGAGACGTTGAACGTCATCCTCTTTGCTGAATATGATAACACTCTAAAATCAACAGTTTGGGAGAAGTCTTTCTAAACTATTAGAAGTTATGAAAAACTCTCATTCCTCTTTGACTGGTGGAGCCTCTTTGGAAATGGAATGGGATGATATCTTGGAAGCAGAACCACCCACCAAAAAAGACAAAGTCGAAGAAGACATGGTGATGTCCAGATGTCCAGAACAAGGAGACTATTTAGTTTCCTGTTTTGCTAAACACCCGTCGGATACAATTATGGAATTGACCTAGAAAGATTGCTATGGATGTCAAAACGATAATTCCAATCAACTTCGACAAGATAAATGTATGATGATGAGTCAAGAAGAAAAATTGGACGAGTATCTGGAGGACGCTTGGGGTCTGATCTCGTAAGAAGCATTGTTCCATCAGTGGTTGAAAGCTTTGCGTGGCCATTCCTCCCCTTCAGTGACTGATCTGGAGATCCATCGCATTGAAACTCTCTTGGCACAGAGTAGGTAAACAAAGCCAAGAGATTTTCAAGCAAAGAGTCAGAATTATATTGATGACTTATTATCACCTGTGGAAAAAAGAAAAAAGAAAACAAAATGGATACCTGGGAACTTTATTATCTTTTGGAAGAAAAACAATACTTCGTGTACCGCTTCTTGGAATCATGTCATGTGCGCTAAAGATGAACTTCCTCATCGCAAACCTGAAGACCATCAAGTTTATGTTCTCAGCACGGACGAAAGTCATCTATAAGGAACCCACTGGGTAGCCGCCTACTGTGAGGTCAAATCAGAATTGAGGACTCCATCACCACCACAGCGTCAGCCACAGCCACAACCAGTACCACCACCAAAGATGCCTGCTGTCCTTCAAATAGAAAATTGGGACGAAGAATTGGAGAGGCAGAGGCAAGAGTGAGTGCCTCAGCGTCCTCAGAAAAAACGAAGACAACATCATCCACTGGTTTGGAATAGAAGAAGGAGGGAAGAAAAAATCTTCACTATCCCTCAAAGTGAAAATTGGGATGATGAGGACACTCAAGCAACAGTCAAATGGAAAAATGATTGGAGCCACCGTTACGTGTGTGGGGCAAGACCTGGAAGGTGCAGGCATTAACATGTGTATTTGGAGTTTAAAACCCAGCCATTCTAAGTGCTAGCCAGATATCTAGAAAAGAGAGACTGATCAAGCTGCCAATCGGGGCCCCGAGTGGCCGAGTGGTCTAAAGCGCTGTCCGTCACGGATCACTGCCATCTCACCTCTGTCTGCATGGGTTCGAGTCTCGGGCTCGGCAAATGTGGATATGTGAGAAAGCTTGCCGGTAGCTTCTCGTGGGTCGGTGGTTCTTTCCAGGGTTTTCCCGGTTCTTCCTCCACCATTAATACTGCCCGCCATGCATAGCCTATCTTGTGCTGAAAAATGGCGTTAAACCCTATAACAACAATAACAACAAGCTGCCAATCACCTGTTTGTGTTTGTTAGTAGTGTTTGTATTTGTCAGTGTATATGTCTTTCCCTTAACACAAAAACCACTACACTCATGAGTGATTGTTTTGTGTGAATGTGGAGTAGTGTGACTAGAATCACTGACTCCTTTACTGCTTTGATAGTGTATGTGTGCGTTCGCGTATGTGTGTGTGTCTTTTCTCCCCATAACAAAAACCCTTGTCCCTACTCGAATGAGTGTTTGTTTTGGTAGAATGTGAAGTAGTGTGACTATAAACACTGGCTAATTTGCTGGTGTGATTGTAGGTAGTGGTGTGTTTTTAAAACAATAAAAGCTTACCTTCTCCACTTTGTAATGGTAGAAAATATAAATTTATTTGTTAGTATAAGTGTGTTGAATTGTATAAAATTTATTATTGATTAGCACTCAAATTATTATGGGATTTTTGGGTATGTGATATGGGTAGTTGGTGAAAGGTATATAAAATATAGCGTTGGCCACTTGCGCCATTCAACACTGAATAAACCAAGACGGCAACGAACAACCTTGAAAAGCTACAAGAAGTAATCGATGATTTGGGGATGATGGACGAACTGTTAGTGAAAGCGGAGTATGGATGTTATAGCCCTCACAGAGTGAAAATGGAAATCCACAATTTGAGGAAGGCCAAGGATAGACTGGAGGAACTCATCAGACAGGAAAAAGAAGAAAAGTAGGATCTGGAGGAGAAAGAACAGATTAAAGAGTACAATGAAAAATAATGAAAGAGGAAGAAAATTAAAAGACAAAAAAGAGGAGGAGAAGTAGGAAGAGGGGGAAAGAGAAGAAGAAGACGAAAAATGAAGTGAAGAAGATAAGGAACGGATGGAAAAGAAGAAGAAAAGAAACAGTAGTAGAAGAAGAAGGAGAAACCCAAACAGGCCCGTTGCAGGGCCACTCCTTTGCCTCGAAATGATGCATATTCTCTGTTGCCTAAATTTGTTTAGCCGATTGTAAAGTTGTTTGTTTGATCGATTTATGTACATAAATATATGGATGTATATGACTCTAAAACTGTCTTTAACCAACTGATTCTGAAAATGCATAACAGCACGTGCAGTTAATATGTATAAATACGCATGGTTAGCCGTAATTGGTCAATGCACGTTTTTAATTTCAACAGCATTGGCGTATGTCTAAAGAATGCATGAACAGATTACAGAGCAAGTTTGCACGTATATTAGAAAAACCTGTAATTTATATAAGTACTATTTTCTTTGCAGCTATATTTTGAGTTCCACCCAAAAGTCACATACTTCCCAATGCGTTAGACTTTTACTCAGTTTTCAGTTCCGAATATTTCTCATAAGAACTTGTCAACACTCAGTACAATAGAAATGCGTGCCATTATAAAAGTAAAGTTTCACTAGAGTATCGTCGAAATGATTCGTATGCATGAAAAGCTGCCCACGATTTTGTAAGAGAAGCTAATTTTATATTTAAGTGTTTAATCCGGCAATGTGATTGACTGAATCAAAAACGACTTTCTTTTATAAAACTGACATAATGGTTTAGCAAGATGTTTACTGATATATATTCTTCAGAATATTTCTAACATAAAATGACGGTAGACATATACACCAATACCAAAACCAAAACAGAAATAGTAGTTGTTTCGGAAACTCTTTATAAACTTTTTCTAACCAGACCGTACTATCAAACACCGACGTCATTCAGACTCCTGTGTAGTTTTACCCTTACAACTTTTTGCAAATTTATATTATTGTAACTATTTTATGTTTTTTTCTCCTAAAGTTTGTCAAAACTTTCAGTAGATTCTCAGCAGTACGAATGCAAAGTTCCATAAGAAAATCATTGACTTTAAAAACGTTATGTTGTGAACAGATAGCCATATCCGTCTACATGTAAAATAATTTTGCAGGTTCACGTGCAGAATGCTACGTTGGCTGGAGGAGTTGCCGTAGGGACCTCAGCACATATGGTCCTTCATCCATGGGGTGCACTTTTGATGGGGTTAGCTGCCGGAATGCTGTCTACCCTGGGATTCCATTTCATTCAGGTGCTCTTTTTGGTTGCATATATCATACGTCATAGGCCCAGAACTACCGTGTCGTATTTACCCTTTACACACGAAGAAAGAGGGATTATCCGTAAGAAAAATGCAGAAATCAGTTACAACTAATAATACACATATGATATATAGTCCCATGAGCTTCGGTATTTGAGTCATTTCAGCAAACGATAGGCTATACATGGCGGCCAGCATTAATGATGGAGGAAGAACCCGGGAAAACCCCGTAAAGAACCACCGACCCACGAGAAGCTACTGGCAAGCTTTCTCACATACCCACATTGGCCGATTCCAAGACTCGAACCCACGCAGACAGAGGTGAGAAGGCAGTGATCCGTAACGGAGAGCGTTTTAGACCACTCGGCGACTCGGGGCCCCGGGAATTTCAGTTAGAAAAAGATTTACTTCTCAACTGCCGTTCACAGTAATTCGATATTTTTGAAACAACTACGCTGCAGTGGGAGATCAACTTTTCTGAAACTGAAGAGATAGAAAGTTTAGTCCGATTTTGTCATCGCAAATCCACCTAAAGTAAAATTCCATAGGAAACATGTAAAAGGTTTGATGGGTTCGAAAGCTATAGAATGACTCATACTGGAATACTATAGGAATGCACAGAACACGAAATTCTGTCGAGAAAGCAGTTGATGTTCCTATAAATCCGATAGATGCATACAATGAAACTTGGGGTTTTTGGTATGTTCTTTTTTTTGACGAGGACACTTTGGCTCTTGGTATTGATCAGTTAATAGACATTGACTATAGTTATTCTCTTTATACTACTCATTCTCTCCATTCTAATGAGGGTGACAAAAGACAATCGCTCGTTGTCGAACAAGATCATATGATCTCTTATTTGTTTCGGAGTGCTGTTAGCGAGCTTGAACCCACAAAAGTACTAGTTTGTTATTTTGTGGAAAATGGGGTCATTATGAGAAAATGGGGACCATCTAAGGTACCCGCTGTTGACCAGTGGTCAGTGTGCAAACAGATTGTTTTTCCTAAGTCATATTAGATGGGAATTCTTAGTCTAGCCCACGAAACTACCTTGACTGGTCATTAAAACTCATCACAAAATCTTGAAACATTTTTATTGGCCGAACATTAATAATGATGTTTCTAAATACTATAGATCTTGACACAGTTGTAAAGTGGTAGGAAAACCCTATC
Organism: Sinohyriopsis cumingii; assembly: GCA_028554795.2. Classification (NCBI taxonomy): domain Eukaryota; kingdom Metazoa; phylum Mollusca; class Bivalvia; order Unionida; family Unionidae; genus Sinohyriopsis; species Sinohyriopsis cumingii. Next base: position 104,241,977 of record CM068831.1, read on the forward strand.
AGAATATACCTACGGCTAATCTGCAATATATTCCTGCATTTGACGAACCATTTAGCAGAATAATGATAGACCGTGTCGGTCTCTTGCCTAAGACCAAGTCAGGCAAATAGAGATAAATATTAAAACTAAAACCATAGTAAAAGCTACGATAAAATTTTTTTTTTTAAATTTCTTGGTCTTCACAAGTCTGTCCAGTCTGATCAGGGGTCCAATTTTATGTCTGGAATTTTCCATAAAGTTATGCACGAATTAGGCTTCCTTCACTTTAAATCTTCTATCGCCCTGAAAGTTAAGGACTTTTTTAATAATTTCATCAAATTTGGAAGAATATTAGTCGGTTACATTATTTTTGATAAAGGAAACCATTGGGATGAGGGTGTTCATTGGCTGCTATTTGTTGTTAGAGAATCAGTTCAAGACTATGTACGGTTTGGTCCTTTTCAACTAGTTTCTGGATATACAGTCCGTGGACCATTGAAGTTTTTCAAAGAAAACTTAATTAAAATGAAGATTCCATGATTAATCTATTTGACCATATTGTTTTGCACGGTCAAGTTAAATCATTAGAAGTTACGGTCAAGGCTATCTCTGAATTCCTGGTTCCTTGTAGTCGAATGCAACTGGAGCGATATTTGGATATGACTGGATATTATCGGAAAGTTTGCTCAGTTCATTCCATAATTGCTGAACCAGTTTGTTGAGTAAGAAATGCAAGTTCCATTGGTTTCATAAATGTCGTGAGACTCTGATAAATTATTGATTATTATTAAGAGTTCACCAGTTCTTTCAACTCCAAATTTAAGTGAATTACTTAAAATGTATGTTGATACAAGTGATATAGGTGTTGATGGAGTACTGATTCAAGAAGAAACAAATGATGTGGATTATCCAGTTTGTCATTTTTCTGTAAAGAACAATCTAAGCAAGCACCAGAGAAATTAATCCCACAATCGAGAGAAGGAAGTTTGGCTTGGATATTGGCTCTGCAACACTTGGAAGTGTATATTAGTTCAGCTCCTTCTCCGTTTCTTGTAATTGTGGCCTACATCCTTGTCTTATTATTGTGTATTTGGTTTTTATATAAGGTTGTGGTAGAACGAATATTCATTCATATCATAAGATCAGTCTTTAGAGTCATTTAATTTGGGTTTAGAATATCTAGGCTGTTGGTACATCACTCTATCCAGGACAATTATTACATCAGCACATTCATTACTGAAAATAATTCAGGACACTCTTTACTTGTGTAATTGTAATAGAAGTTTTAGGATTATTTGGGATTGGATTCACAATACCGTAACTTCCTCTAACATTTTCACTTTGTAAGTTAGAGAAATTTTATTTGTTGACTTTTATAAACTTGCTGGTTTAAATTATTTCTGTTACTTAAGTTTATATCACATATCCGTAATAATACACGCCTTTCGAGTCTGTGTTGAATACACATTTGTGGTCTTGCGGACTAAACGTTTGGAATATGTGCGGACTAAACATTTGCTGTATGTGCGGACTAACCTTTTGGAATATGTGCGGACTAAACGTTTGGTGTCTGTGCAGACTAAACGTTTGGAGGAACTATACCAACTTGTTCCATTGCAGCCATTCCTTCTGAAGTATCTGAGGATCCACGACACGTGTGGCGTCAATAATCTTCATGGAATGCCCGGAATATTGGCGGGAGTCGCAGGTTCCATTGTTGCCGCTTTGGTTAGTGAGGACGTGTGGGGCAATAGGTAAGTGAAAGCTCTTTCTTGTAGATCCGATTTGTTAAGGAGACTGACCATTTACAGTCGTACGTTATGCATTAATTATTTTATTTGCAAGCCATATATATGCCATCTTAATATATCCGAAATATTTTGTTTCAAAAATATATTTTCAAGTTATAGGATAAGTAAATATTGGTTATATCAATTGGTGATGTTGAGACCACTTGGAATTACTCCCCGTAGATATATGCTACTGAATCCTTTGTCAATGTCTTCGGTCTGATTGGTTGAGCATAAATATTGTCCTTACTGGTAAATATGTACAGTACATCAAGCATTACAATATCCCTCAAAACGAAACAAATATTTATAGGTTGCTGCATTTGTATGGGAAAATATGAACGAGTTTTTCGGATGGAATACTGCACGACCTTGGGAGTGCAGGATATCCATCCGACAAAACGAGTTCATATTTTCCCATACAAATGCAGTAACCTTTTTACTATATGCTCATTTTCTTATTCTACCTAAGGCTTAATTATATAAATAAAATACACTTCAAGAAACAAAGTAAATAAATTTATGCCTTATTCCAAAGTAAATATACAAGCGCAGATTCATCATTACACAACAACAACATTATTAAGGCGCACATAATTCCGCCCAGATAAATTTGAACTTGTCGCGCGCTAGACATAAGATTTTTTTAAAAAAATGGCGTATTTGTCTACTTAAAATTGAAATTTGGAGTCATATTGTGAATGAATGCGCATTGCAACAAGTTTTTCCATTTGATCTGGAATGAATAGATTTTGGCATTTTTGTCGATTATACGAAATTTCGTGATTATGGACTGGATTGATCGGCGCAAATTGTACGTGAAATACATCGGACTGAAGCAGCGCGGGAGAAGCGTGTTGACATCTGCAGGTGTGTTTGTTCTGTCATTGACTATTTGAAATCATAATGTGGGAAAAATATGAAGTCCTTCAATTGCAATTATCAAAAAAGACGCTATTGAATTTAATGTTTATTTCATTTTGAGTGCAGTAAGGGGGATGTAATTGCACTTGGAATATAGTCGAAATTACAGTAAAATTTCGAAATGTGTAATCAAGCTTGAGAACTCATGACATGGCTCATGTAATTCGGATTTCCAGAACTAAGAGAGTACATTTTGAGGAAATTCAGGATGTAAAACTGTAAGTATATTTTTTGCCATTCTTGTTACCAGCTAAAGAAAAGTTTATGCCTTGTCATTTGCATGTTATTTGTAAGGACCCAGTATGGCGTCTACTGTATACCTAGCCTAAATCCTAAACATTGTATAAAAAAAAGTTCATGCGGAATGGCAGTCCACGAAATATCTGCTTTAGTTCATTCAGAAACAAATTTCATCGACCAAAACGTAAAGCGCCTACTACGTGAGTGTACATGATTTGTTTACAAATCAAAAGTGCTGGCGTCTGCATCCATTGTTTGTTTACAATATAAAGTAGTTCCTTTATGCACGTGAATGCAATATGAAGGTGTGCAATATCGTAAAATACTGAACGATTCTGACAATGCAAAGTTAACGGAGAAAAAAGTGAGCATATAATAATGATAAATATTTTGATTGGATACATAGATGCATGGATGGATGGATGGATGGATGGGTGGGTTTGAGGGTCGGTGGATGGATGGATGGATATATATATATATATATATATATATATATATATATATATATATATATATATATATATATATATATATATATATATATATATATATATATATATATATGTGTGTGTGTGTGTGTGTGTGTGTGTGTGTGTGTGTGTGTGTGTGTGAGAGAGAGAGAGAGAGAGAGTCAGTTCACTGTGATGTACCGTTATTGGCTGTTTAGGTCTAACACTTTTCCTTACAATATAATCAGTAAAAAACGACTCTAGCAGCTTGTAAAGGTCTCTTTTTTAGGCTTTGTCTGCAAGATCAATCACTACTTTCTCTTAATGTTATCTCAGATTGAAATTATTTTTATATTTCGTTCCTTTGGATACTCTAGATCATATTGAGGTTATTATCAAATAGAAAGATTACATGTATGATAGAAAACACTCCTTGATGGCTACTAACTCTTGAATAAACATATAAAAACATCATTGTTACCAGTACGTCAAGGAAATATGTCTCTACATTTAGTAGCATTCATGGCACATCAGCACACTGGTGGTTATCTGGTGACATCGACAGGTAATGTTTCAAAGCGTAATATTAAAGAAATGTAAAGAGAATGAAGACGATTTGAGATATTTAATAAAACTAGAGCAAAGCACAGCAGTAGCCCTCATTGGGACATAATGTAGTAAAACTCTCCATCTAACATTTTGTTTTCTTCAACTTTACTGCGCGATTACGTGTTTCTGAAGATAACGTTTTTACTGGTTCATATTTGTTTTAACTGTATACTTATTATAGCCGGTTCGATGTGTTCTCCCAAATGGTTCCTCCAGCAAACACAACAGAATTCTTGAGCTTGAACAACACTTACCAGCCGGGATTAGGGCGAAGTGCTGGGGAACAGGGCGCTTACCAGATAGCCGCATTGGGCGTCACGTTGGCCATGGCGATTGGGAGCGGGATTTTTACAGGTGGGGCAATTAGTTTCGTGGCAAGGTTGTACATACTTAACACAAGTACAGCATAATGCTTTCGAACTTAGGTATGTAGAGAGATAGGGAAATATGTCGCCTTTGTTCACTGATTGGTTGATTCTGTAACATAATAAGTATTCGTTTAGAATTAAATGTTGTTCTTAATGAGTAATGAATGTCTATAAAATTAAATTCACCATTAAAATATTATTGATTTTTTGAAGATTAAAGTTAAACTTTATTTTTTTTCCAATCAATCGATCGCGTACTTCCACAGCGCAAAAATTCTCCTCACGAATATATCTAATTATAGATAGACGGATGAATATATTCCACAGATTATATGTTCGAGTTAATTTGAACCCAAAACTGTAACTTTAAGCATTTCATTAAGTTATAATTGAAATAAACTCATTTGATGTCCATTTAAAGAGATATTCCGTGTTACATTTTTTTAAATATTAAATATTGTATAATACCTGTTTTTATATAATCTTCACACCTGAAAGGATATTTTGCCATTAGAAACTGCTAGTTACATCACACAGTTGTAACTTGCAACTTACATATCGAACATACTTGCTTACTAGTTAGTCATTCCTGATGTTGGAGCTAAAATATTAACCGGTAAGCTTTATTTTCGATTCACGATTAGCATGATTAATTTGTTCTCATGTGATAATACCAGTGATCACAACATTGTCCTTTTATTTTATTCTGAAATTAAAATCTTCGTGCTTAAAACAAAGCACAGTTGAATTTAAAAAGAACAGTTATTTTGTTCGTTTATTTGAGGAAGTGCATGATTCCGCTCTACAGTCTCGTACTTATCGCAGGGTATGATTTGTAAGGAAAAGTAATTCGAGATTTTTCTCACTGGTAATTCTTGTTACTTAAAAAAGACCTTGCTTATCTTAGGTATTGTTATACCAACTTTTAACTCCCTTTACATTGGCGTATGATTGATGGGTGTAATTCGGGTCATACAGCGTTCAGGATGGCCTTGGTTTTGTTACGCATTTAAAACAAATTGCTATCTCCGTTTGGTCATTTTAACTTCGTGGATTTCAGAGGAAAATTGAAAAGAAAATCACTTGCTGAAAACCTTTTTGATTTTTATATTTTATAATTCATTTATTTCACTTTCATAAGCTAGTTGTTTCTATTCTGGCAAATTTATTTTCATACTATAACAACTGCTAAAGTTAATGCTCTTAGTTCGCGTGAAGCTGTTAGAGGTCTTTCTGTCTTAAAGATATTTTACTTCCAGACGAATCTGAATTGGAGACACATCGTGTTGTATGACACAATTATTATTCCGTATATTTGTACTTCTTTTGAATTGGTTAAAATGTTACCTATGGTAAGCAATGACCGCTAATAGAAAATATTATTTTTACTAATGTAATGTTCCACAATGTCTATTCATTTGCTGATACGTCAGTTTACTGTTTCTAATACGCAAACACAATGCCATCTTGAAATCTGTGTAAATAAATAAATAATTACGTCGAAGTCCTCAGCTGTCTTGAGATTGTTGGGTCACAACTTACTACGCACTTCTCCTTATGAAATGCTAAGGGGATATACTCTGAGTTACGTTTTCAACATAGTCATACTCGATTGAAGAACGATATTTTCAATGTGGATTAGTCAAACTTCCGTAAATTTCTAGTACAAACTGCTGCACTACTAAGATCTGTTTATATATATGCTGACATTTCCTTGTTTATTTTTATTTACATCGCCATTTCTACATGCAAAATAACGGAACCGTATGAGTACCTGTTGAGTTGTCGAATTGTTATATTTTAAAACACGAGAACCATTAACTTAACGTGTTTGTTTAACCCCAGGTCTCGTTCTTAAGATACCAATTTTTGACGAGCCCCAAGAACACGAACTCTTTGATGATCATCACTGGTGGAACGTGCCGGCTGGCATTCCTGGAGACGAAGGAGAGACTAACGCAGACAATATGTGAGCTATCAATGTGCTTTCTTGCAGTCGGATGCTTTTTAATTTTTGAAAACATTTTATATCTGTTCTGGTACCAGAAGGAAGGACTAAAGTAGGCCAACCATATTGTTTACATTTCCGATCTACAGCTGAAATCCGTATTTAGAAAGGAAGAATAATTAGTTGATATGTTAGGACAATTTAGCCACTTTATTTAGAAAAGAAGAATAATTAGTTGATATGTTAGGACAATTTAGGCACTGTATTTAGAATGGAAGAATAACTAGTTGATATGTTAGGACAATTTAGGCACTGTATTTAGAATGGAAGAATAACTAGTTGATATGTTAGGACAATTTAGGCACTGTATTTAGAATGGAAGAATAACTAGTTGATATGTTAGGACAATTTAGCCACTTTATATAGAAAAGAAGAATAACTAGTTGATATGTTAGGACAATTTAGGCACTGTATTTAGAATGGCAGAATGACTAGTTGATATGTTAGGACAATTTAGGCACTGTATTTAGAATGGAAGAATAACTAGTTGATATGTTAGGACAATTTAGGCACTGTATTTAAAATGGAAGAATAACTAGTTGATATGTTAGGACAATTTAGGCACTGTATTTAGAATGGCAGAATGACTAGTTGATATGTTAGGACAATTTAGGCACTGTATTTAGAATGGAAGAATAACTAGTTGATATGTTAGGACAATTTAGGCACTGTATTTAAAATGGAAGAATAACTAGTTGATATGTTAGGACAATTTATACACTGTATTTAGATTAATCCTTCGCACAAGCAAGACCACAATAATTAACTAGAAAAGCTCCGTTTACACGGTTGAGGGAGTTATATCTTTAAATTTAAAGTTAACACGTTCTTGCATGTATATTTTATTGGATAAATATGGAAAAATAACACTTACACATTTCCTTCATTTGAATGATTTCATTTTTCATCAAGTTGAGGAAGAATCGCAGCAAAATCGGTAAAATATCAATAACAATCCTATCTTACACGTGTCCAACATCACGCATTCAGACTAAAGGAACACAACTTTTCACTGCTATTTACTTCAAAGAGTGGTGCTTACATAAAATTCTCGGCTTATTTCACCGGGGTCGCTAACATTTGCAAGGTTGAATTATTTTTCAGTCTTGAGCTATTGTCAGAAATATATTTAGGTACTTAGGTGTCAGGAGGTGTTGAAAATAATTTTCATCAATAATGTCTGAATCTAAACAATATCACTGGTCAACAGTGAAATCATTACTGACTTGAAAAGGCCCTAATCTGTAGTATTTTGGTGTGCCGAACACGAATATAACCGTGAAAAATTTGTATTGGCTCTCGTTTTGAAGATATTCATATACCTCATTTTCTATGTTTCACTGTGTAAATTTCTCCAGTAGGACTGCAGCAACATCCGGAATAATGATGTAACATTGCATAATACCATCATGCTCACATCATCCACAGTTGATTGCATCATTTTCTGATGCAATGCAATACTAATGCCATGCGGCTGCTGAAGTAAGTTGACGTCAGCAGTGTACTATACATGTGTAGGCCTATTATACTAATGCCAGGCGGCTGCTGAAGCTGACGTAAGCAGTGTACTATATAAAGCCCAATCAGATAGGTTCAGCATTTAAAATATTTTAGACGTTGTGCGAGACAGTTCAAGCTACTGTTACATAAAACTTATTATTTTATCCATTTACGTACAATAAAGAACAGTAATGCCTCAAAAGTGTGTTAATACCGCGGACAATTTTTGCTATATTTGTGGGGAAGTGACATTTGCCAACCAGAAGAAAAGTATCAATTCTCAAGTGAAGAAGGCATATCATCTTTACTTCGGATGCAATGTTGGTGACCAAGACAAGCCTTGGGCTCCGCATATATGCTGTGCTACATGTACAACACAGCTTTCACAGTGGTTGAATTGCAAAAGGTCATCAATGCCGTTTGCAGTCCCAATGGTGTGGAGAGAGCCAAGCAACCACCTAAATGACTGTTACTTCTGCTTGGTTCCTCCTCTTTCCGGCGGAATAACGAAGCGAAAGAAGTCGAGAATAGTCTACCCAAACATTCCGTCTGCATTGAGACCAGTTCCACATGGTGAGGGACTTCCTATTCCAGAACCTCCAGCAGAATATTCTCTTGATTCATCTGACGAAGACAAAGGTGAGTCGACCTGTTCTTCTCCTGGTCCATCAGCATGCAGTGATCCAGATTTTCACTGTGGTGCATCATCAACCCCACACAGAATAACACAGGAAGAACTAAATGACCTGATTCGTGATTTGGACTTATCAAAGAACAAGGCAGAATTGCTAGGATCAAGATTCCAACAATGGAATCTTCTAGAAGAAGATGTCACAATTACTGCATATCGAAAGCGCCACCAGCATTTGGAGCCTTTCTTCAGAAAGGAAAGTAATCTGATATTCTGTTCCGATATTGAGGGCCTCATGAATGCTTTAAAAATCACTCATGACCCACAAGAATGGAGACTATTTGTGGACTCTTCGAAACTGAGTCTCAAGGCTGTGCTTTTGCACAATGGAAACATTCTTCCATCTATTCCAGTAGCGTATGCTGTCCACATGAAAGAGACATACGATAACTTAAGGCAGCTACTGAATTCCATTGAGTATAACAAGTACAGCTGGCACCTCTGTGGTGATTTGAAGGTAGTTGCCCTTTTAATGGGACTGCAGCAAGGATATACAAAATACATGTGTTTCTTATGCGAGTGGGATAGCCGAGCAAGGGAAATGCACTACATGAGGAAGGAATGGACTCACAGGCAGAATGTAGCCATTGGAGAGAAGAATATCCAACACCCAGCTCTGGTTGAGGTTCAGAAAATCTTGCTACCACCCCTTCACATCAAACTAGGTTTGATGAAGAACTTCGTGAAAGCCATTGACCGGACTTTGCCAGCATTCCGATACCTGCATGAAAAATTCCCTCGACTCAGCGAAGCAAAGATTAAAGAGGGAGTTTTTGTGGGTCCTCAGATTCGAGAGCTTTTCAAAGATGACCGGTTCAACAACTTGCTGGAAGGTGACGCGAAACAAGCATGGAATGCTTTTCGCCTAGTTTCTACAAACTTCCTCGGAAATGTTAGGGCAGAAAACTATAAGGAACTAGTAGAAGACATGTTGATGAAGTATAAGAAACTTGGCTGCAATATGTCTCTAAAGATTCACTTCCTTCATTCCCATTTGGATTTCTTTCCAACTGTGGTATTGTTAGTGATGAACACGGCGAACGTTTTCATCAAGATATCGCAACAATGGAACAAAGATACCAGGGAAAATGGTCCACTACAATGCTGGCTGACTACTGCTGGACACTCCTCAGTGATGCTCCCGAACAGCTGTACAAGAGACAGGCGAAGAAATCTAAGATGTAGTCAATGACTTGATTTTTTATAGGTAGGCTATTACAGTTGACCTTTTACTATTGGAATGCATTTCGTTATGTAAACATTAATTTCTTGCAGATTACAAAAAAACTAGAGCCAATTTTGCAATTTGACTGTCATATTCGTGTTCAGCACATAAAAATTGATAAGAATTGACTAATTTTATTTCAGTAACATGACTTTTGTAAAAATTTGTTGTCCAGTGTATCCATTCCCGTGTCAGAAGTACTCAGGTACTTATTATTATTATTATTATTATTATCATTATTATTACCATTAGCATTGCTGTTTTTATTGTTATATTATCATTACGATAGCAACTGTTTTTTAAATATATTATTATTATTATTATTATTATTATTATTATTATTATTATTATTATTATTATTACGATAGCTACATCTTTTTTAAAGATATGTTTACTTGTGTATTACGCAGGGAGATGAAACATTTCAAGAAAGCGGAAGAACCCAATGGTAGGGTGGACGTCAGATTATAACGGCAACCTTGATGAATGTACTAACATTGCATGGTAATATATTTCTATATCCAAGGCATAAAAAGAAAAATTGACGAATATCTAGAAGTGACACAGCCACTCTTTTTCATTGCCGTTATTTATTTTAGTATATTTTTTAGTTATTTTTAAAATGAAAACCACTAAAAGTAAACCACCAATTTCCCGGCACCCTTGGTTCCAAAGCCTTGCCGGATTGAGAGTTTTGCCTGACCAACCGAGGTCACGCATCGACAGTATAATGCAGTTTCACCTGCATTACATACCTGCTCAGGACTGAGGTGCTCATCAACTACAAGCTTCTGAAATTTGTCCAAAAACTCGGCAACTCCTTCCAGGTTTTTAGACCGTTTTTTCCCCACACTTTATGCATGGAAATTCTATGACGCTTCTTGAACCTTTGAAGCCATCCTTCACTATAGTCACACCCATGTTCTAATTTAATTCCTTTATGAAACAACTGAGCCTGGCCCATTACCATCCTGCCAGACAAGTCCACTCCGTCACTCAGACATTGTCGAAACCATTCCATCATCACTCGGTCATACTCAGTACTCTTACCATCTTTGATAGTTTATCTAATATTCATTTGCTTACTGGAATCACTGTTTGAATAGAACTTCAATAGTCTGTCCCTGTGCTTCTTCATATCGTAAACAGTTGAAACAAATACCATGTGTCACACAGCTTTCGCACGGAAACACCACGGTCCACTTTTTTCAACAGTTTTACTTTATCTTGTTTCGATATTGACTGGTGATTACGCTTGACACCATAACTGACACTTGCATCTTTCTTAAGAAGCCATAGCTTGGGTTAAATGTAAGTGAAACAAGCTAAGAATCGCACAAAATACAAGTATCACCACCAACAACTTAAGTGCAAACACAATCAAAGTGAGTGCGAGCACAGTAAACTAATTTAGCGGTGTTGGGAATTTCAAATGGCGTCTCGTAATTTTGTCCGGATTAAAAGAGGTGCCGGACCATCTGTTGCCGGAAAATCGTTGGCTGACCTGTATATATTAAGGACAAATGTTCTTTCTTAGTTCGAATTTCACGAAAATTCTATGTTAGATCGTACTATTATTGACATTGTGCATATCTATTTAGTGAAAAATGCATAGATATCTAACGATTATGGGACCATGATGATTCAAGCGGCTTAAGGTGTGAGATTAGCAAAAATGATTAGCCATGATCTTGATGGACAAAGTCGCCACAGTCGAGATAGCCATTCCTGCTGATTCAGATAATGTTTTCAGTAACAACGGATGTTTCTAATTTGAAAATTATATCTTTCTTAGGGACGTATTCAGTTTATAATGCAAATTTCACGGAAAATGGATGGAATTAATAAATTTGAATTTAAATGTTTTATAACGGAAGCAATCCAAGCATATTTTCACCAAACTTAAACTTAGTTCATTTTTCAAACAGGTGCTTTGATTAAATTTAAATCTGACCCAAAATAGACAAATTAAACGACTTATTAAAGTCTAGAGTTTAAATTTCAAAACTTATATCAGTGACATTTGGGCCAGGTTTGGGTGGCTTGCATCGTCTTAGACGGACAGGAGGAGAACATTGCCATAACGTGATTTTGTTTTCAGTCTGCATGGGACAAGAGTGACTAAAGGACAACTGGAATCTACAATTGACAAACATCAAGTATTAGATAGTTGTAGTTATGGGATTCGTCATTTTTGTTGCAGTCTTTTATTATTTCGATCTAACATTGATTAATAGACAGATATTGGCAGATAGGTGGAACTTAGCGATTTGCCACTTAATACTAACACAGATTATTCTAAATATAAAATAATAAAAGCTTTAATGATTTCATTCAATTTTCGATATTACAAGTCCTAATCAGGGTTCGAGCGATAAAATGTTCTCACCCACCAGACCGTTTTCTCGCAGTCCTGCGTATGTTTATTTTCCAGTGGAGAAACACGATATGAAATATATCTGTAACTTTCGTCATATAACTTCCAGCTGCAATCACACAAACACTGACAATAACTCTCAGATTTTCATCATCAGTTGAAGCATTCTGTCAGGATAATCAAGACAAATCTTTACAACACATTTAAATCCTAAACATTCGTAGTAAGATGAAGTAAGAATCCGCAAACAGGACATTTTGCACTGAGCGTTCTGGCTACAGATTGTTTCGTTTTGTTTTTAAAATAATTTTCTCATATTTTTGGCTTGAGAACTATATATCATTATTTTTGTATGGACATTTTTGTTTATGCATTTACATTTCCAACACTGCGTTCGCTATCGTTTAATACTAAGCTCGGATGCTGAGTATTGTCGTTACTTTGTCTTGATAAAGATAATTGAAAGTTTACACTTAATTGATACCTTACATTTTACATGGGGGCCCCGAGTGGCCGAGTGGTCTAAAGCGCTCTTCGTTACGGATCACTGCCATCTCACCTCTGTCTGCGTGGGTTCGAGTCTCGGATTCGGCTAATGTGGATATGTGAGAAAGCTTGCTAGTAGTTTCTCGTGGGTCGGTGGTTCTTTCCGGGGTTTTCCCGGGCTCTTCCTCCACCGTTAATACTGGCCGCCATGTATCGTGTGCTGAAAAATGGCGTTAAACCCTACAACAACAACAACATTTTACATGCTTTCGTAAGGTGATGCAATTTTTTTATGGGGAATCTGTTATTTTAGAGTTGCATCTATATTCACAATAGCCATTTTGACATTGAACTAACTTATCGGATAGGAATGTAAAAACAATATCATTCAGTATGCATTGGTGTAAGAAAGGAATATTCTTCCACGGGAACAGAATCTGTACTACGACGCTTAAGTTTTGCCGAGTCTCTGGAGCTAAATTCTGACCCTCGGGTGGAAGTTTCCGACCCTACACAGATACATACGAAAGATTCTATTAAACTGATTTTGACTGTGAGTTTGATAACGCTCTCTCTCTCTCTCTCTCTCTCTCTCTCAATCTAATGGTAGAAATGTTCGCGTGCAAGCTAACTTCAACCACACACACTCTTTTAGATAGGGAGTCGCGGTTGCTTAGTGGCTATCGTGCCGGACTCGCCACAAAAAAATATGCCGTCAAGAATCCTGCCATTGGATCAGGCAGGCTCGGCTCTTGTCGTGTGTCATTGGGCAAAGCAATTTATTCCAATAGCCTTGGTACTTAATAACCCGTTTGAGTTTATGTGCCATAAAACACCAAAGTTACCCAAACCAAATACTTTAGTGTAATAATTTCGTGTACGAGATGATGCCAAAAATAGCACGTTATACAGCTATTCCTTGAACCACGCCTTCAGTTGACATTCTTGGCGTTGAGATGCAACTGGCTTTCATGTAGTGGAAGCTAACATGAACAAGAATGATTGGCTCTTGCTGAAAAATAGAATCCTCCCCATTTTTTTTAGCAGGATAGGAAAATAATCATCGTTCCTGGTCCCTATTTTTCTTCCCTCTAAATGAATTTCACTATCGTGTGGCCTCACTCGACAAAATTTGTTCTGTTATTGGTCTGTGTCTTGTAGCTTTGTTGACGAAATTATGTACCTAATAGTTTGACTAAAAGGGGTTCACGGTGTATTTCTCCAGTCTTTGATCTTCTTGTCCTAGTTGTATATATCTTTATTTGCTTGCTTTTTAACATATAACTCTAATCCATATTTATCCAGATTTTATTATTGGCAATATTAGTATCATAATCTCTGTATATACCTTATCATAATGTTACGAGTCTTTGCTATTAAAATATGCAACAGAAAAGAGTAAAAGGCAGCAAGCTTTGTAACTTCAACAAGTAATTTATTTCTCTAAAATATAAAGTGAAATTTTTTTAAAAAAAGAACTTACGGTATTGCGAATTAAATCCCAAAATAATCCAAGAATAACAGACACAGATCCTAGTAATTTAAATTTTGGACAAGGTTAAGTCCAACATATAATGCTACATTGCAATAGAATGTAATGAATTTTTTTTTTATAAAAAATTAATAACAAAAATATAAATTAAATATAAATAACAAGTATCAGATTAAAGTATTGGTAATACTATCATATTGATCTCTATATAAGTCTTTCCACATTTCCTTTAACCAAACACTGACACCTTTCCAAAATATTAATTTGCCAGCTTGTAATATTAAGAACTCTATAATACAGTAATACAATTTTTAAAACAAGTAGGCCGCCTGATTGTTCCGCATCAAGGCGATAAGTATATTAATTAATAAAGTATTTTAGGTTATGTTTCACAGTTTTTGCCAATGTCACCTTCTCACACGTATATAATCTAGATAATGTTTAATCCATCTGTCCAAAAACCGGGACCTTTTTCACATACAATGATTCAAAATAGTTTTAATGTCTGTCTATATTAAGTTTTTTTTTTCATATTGTAAGTCCGAACTATTCCAAACCTGTCGATATTCAGCCTGTGAACTTATAACAATTGTCCCTGTTCTGACAGATCATTTTCTTGCAACTACACGTGCAAGAAGATGTCCCTGAATTTGCCTTTATACGTACAAAAGTGTAAGAAAATCTAACAGGTTAAACGTTTGCAATTTCATCTGCAAATATTTGATACACATTTGTCACTTTAAACCTGGGCATTCACTTTGAGCGCATAGTTTCACATTCTATTTATGTGGCAATCATACTGAGCTATAGCTGCATCATTTGGTTTATACTGAACTTATCGAACAAAAGTGATTCGCACTAACATAAGCTTTCCTGGGTCCTATTTTAAATGACATATGATCCTATTGTTCGAAATGGTTAGGATTCACTTGTGCAAAATACGAAACTGTTGCGTGGAATAGGAACTTCGGTTCTTTGAACTGTACTCCTCGTACATTTTATTTGTAACTAGACGCGCGAATTTTCGGTCATTTTCACAACACTTAAAATTCAAAATGAATACAAGAGATTTATTTCTGAGTATATTCGTCTAGTCAGCATGTAGATATAGAACTAGAAGTAGAGAAATATTTCTGAATTATTTAGTCAAGAAAAAGCAAAGCAAAAAGATTTATTTTCATACTTTGATTGCATCAAACCAGTAATCTGTGATTCTAAAGTACCAATTACGAGTAAGGTAGGTTTATCACGCCTTTGTTACCCATTGTCTTTGTGATGCCTTTGGTATTTACCAATTGTAGATGAAGTCTGATTATGACGTTTTGATTTTGAAATAATCGCCATTGTTTATCTGACTTTATCGCGTCAGGCGATGAAACGTTATAATTGAACGATTTTTCTCAGGTGGACCACAAACATCACACAATCTAACCACTTAAATCTCGTGACAAAGGGTCGTTATAACAAAGCCAATGAAAAACACAGTTATAAGAATTTAGCCAAGAAAAGTATAGTCAAACGTAACATATAAAACGTTGTATCCATTAACAGAATAAACATTCAATTAACTAATGTCAATCGCACACTGGTATAGAAATAAGTTTTACCTTTGCATTTTTGTTATACATCAAGAAGCCTTCAATGCTGATTTACATACTTACGAATGGACGCGATGTCAGTCTGGTCTGCATTAAGAAATATCAAAACTTCTTCTATGACATGCATTCTAATAGAAGGTGCAGGTAAAACCGTTCGACTTTAATGGACACGGGCAATATAACTATGACATTCATGAGAAAAGTACAGAAATATTGAAACTGTTGGTTGATCGCTTATGATGAACCAGACATTGATCTTTACATATCAGCCGATTCCCTACACTAATAGTAGCAATTTTACCAAAGATTTATCGGGTTAAATATATATTCATAGTTTATGTTAGCCTCAGAGTTTATATTTCCCATGCATTCAGATCTATCAAACAATCAGCAACTGCTTAGTGATCTTATTCTTGGGTATGTTGGTAGATTTTGTATGTTTTGATGTCATCGATATCATGTATAAATCATGTTCAGTTAAAGTGGCTCTCCTATACCTCGGGACAAAGTAGGTAACAGGGACAGAGACAGGTGATATTGTAACAAGAGTGCTTGTTTATCTTCCTTTGAATATATATATTTGCCATGAAATCAAATCACTCACATTTTCATCTGCTTTTGTTTATTTCAGTTCTCTAGTTCTCTCAGGAGCGACCGAATGGAAAAAGTTCACATCATAGCAAAGTGATCACGTGATAATCAAAGCTAACATTTAAATCATCATATTCAATTTCGTTCAACTCCCATTGATAAATACATTATTATTATACGATATGTGTATTGAAAATATTATTTTATGTATGATTTAGAAGATAAATGACAAAATGATATTGTGACTGCATAATTATATACTGCTATGCTAAATATTGTGTGTGTGTGTGTGTGTGTGTGTGTGTGTGTGTGTGTGTTCTTGGTATTTACAATATAAAAAGAGAATGAGCTGGCATCCTGTGGACAGAGGATTCAAACATTTCATGACAAATTTGAAAATAATTCAGGAATTCCAGGCAGAATGGGGACGCTATGTATGCACATACTTTTTCTTATATGTCAACATTAATCACTTTATAAGCTAAACGTAAAGAGTCAATCACGTGAGTAAAAAAGAAAGTAATTGCAGTACAGTCATACGGGTTTTGTTTTAATCAATCCTTTAAAGAAAGGTTAAAACAAGCTTCTTGTTCCTTTTGACCGCTGACCAGTACAAGTTGTTACCCAGTAGGACCTGAGTGACAGTATTGACGGTCGGACAAGATCGATATTGGATCACCCAGTCAATTTTCATAAAATAACATAAATGATATAAAATCTTCATAGTATCGAATTTTTCATTTCCGATTTCCAAAGGCTGTTATCTATCAGGAAAAGATAAACGCTTCTAAAAATAGGAATATGCTAATAAGTTGCAGGATCATCATTATTATTTTTCCGATAGGTCACTTAAAGGATCGATGAGTATAATACATAGAAATGTTCTGTTTTGATTTGTATCTCGTCATAAATGTATTACCCTACCTCAAAAAAGAAAAGAAAAATAAGTATACTGCAGAGAATATATAACTAATCTGAATTTGTAATGCGTACTTTGTTTATAAACTTTGTTTGAATTTATAATACGTTTATGATATATTGCTTGTCTATATTTTTTTGTATCGTGGCGAGTGGTGATCAGAAATGGCTCAAGACAAAATGCTGATTGTTATCAAACTGTTCACAACAGTAAGATGTCATTCTGATTCCTTCTGTTATCAACAGTAAGTGAACCGCTATGAAAATGTTGTGTTAATACGAACAATATAAATCAAAATATCTGCTAATCTTTGTACACTGCACACACTTTTGTATCAAATTATATTTTTAGTGGAATACAATAAAACGATAGCAATAAAACAGTTGTATTATTTCTTTTTTGTCTTTATGATACTTAATTAGTAGATGGTTGTGGTTATTTTTAAAAATAAAATCTGCTAAAGTACGAGTTATATCTCCTGTCTTTCTTTGCCACGAGAATGGAAGATTTTTCCTAATCTGAATGCACACACTCTCTTCCTTTGCCACAATAATGGAAGGTCTTTCCTAACAATGAATGCACACACTCTTTTTTTTGCCACAAGAATGGAAGATCTTTCCTAATCGGAATGCACACACTCTCTTTCTTTCCCACAAGAATGGAAGATCTTTCCTTATCGGAATGCACACACTCGCGCTCTTTTTTCCGTGTATGGTTTATTTGTTGGTCTAATTTTTTTGTCTACAATTGTTTACAAAGAACTTGAAAACAAAAATACTTTACAATTTTCAACGATATGAAGTTACCTTCACCATTTTGCCTCCTTAAAAAGAGAGCAAGCACCTCATGAAAATATAACCATTTTGTTCTCTGCTCCATAAATAATAAACGATATAACGGGGTACATCTAAATCTGTATGTCCCAGATTTTAGCCATCCCTGTCCCTATACCCACAACCACCACTGTCCCATTAAAACGATCATATACGTGCTCATAAGACGCATTCATGTATTACTAAAGAATTGAGCAGTATATACCAGATATCATAAACAGAATTCACAGGGTTTAAGTAACAATACAAAAAGTTAAATGTACATAGCATGTAATACAACGTGCTATATTAGGAGTTTTATTTTTATGCGAATTCACTTGTAAACCATAAATAAAATTTTACCTCAAACTTTATATTATTGTCATTATTCATCAGGATTTATCTACGAAATATGATGACAAATGCTTCCAAACTAGTAAAGCATTTTCCTTTCAAGTGTTAGTTTTTGAGATAGCTGTCTTTCGAAACTCTTCTACATAATAAGAGGGGTAAAATGTCAATTAGTTCCGATATTCGAACCTGCAAGCCCGGAATAATAAATGTTGTTAAATAAAAATAAAAAAATAAACGAACAAATAAATTGTTTAAAATTCACTGCGTATTATTTTCGAACGTATTTCATCATCAGTGCAAAACACAAAATGTTGAAATGTTGATGACTTTACTACTCTGGGATACGCAATTGGAATCCATATTTGTTTGGTGTATATGTGAAATAATGGGATTTGTTATCAACCATTATGAAGGGAGTTGTAAAACTATTTTGTTAAAAGAAAATATTTGTCAATACGTAGACGGACTTTGTCCGTAAATGTTTCATAAAATACTAGACCAATCGCGTTATTCATAGGAAAGGAAAGACACAAAAAGAGAACAACAACGCCTAGATATCAACGTGGGTTCTAAGTAAGTGTGAGTGCTTGATGAGTGTTTAGTATCATACAAATATTTAGCTGAAGTAAAGGAGCTGTGTTTTAAATCTCATTTCGAGTTTGAAAACAATCAAGATCAAAAGTGTCATGGCGCTCATTGAGAGTAACAAATACCAAGTATCGCTTATTTTTCGCTCTGTAGAAAAGGCAACAAAGGACTTGGCAAATTTCAACGCAAAATTCCGAGGAAGGTGCATATTTTTTTCCCGTAATCTATATATGGTATGTACTTGAGTGTAAAATATAGAACATATTTGACTAACTATTTGGCCGAACTCTTCATTCCTATATCTTCACATGTGAAAATCCAAATTTCTCACGGTATCATGCGACGCTCGTTTGGATATACCACTAGAAAGTATACTCGCAGCAACATAAAGCGAGCAATTTGCGAGGTTGAGCAATAAATACAAACCGCATGACCTTGCATAGAAATTATTTTTGCCGAAGATATCTGACTCGCCACTGTTTGCGTCTGAGGAAATTATGTGTCTTTAATAACCTTGACAGCAATGTTAAACTTCAGGTCGGAAAGATGACATTAGCAGTGGTCGTAGGATTGCATATTGGCGGCTTGATGGGTTTGGTCATTCGCCTCCGCTGGAGTGCATCACGTATGATGCGACAGAAAAAGTCCGACAACGCTCCGATTGTGACTATGTCTCATTTTTCCGCCAATTTTGGATCGGAACATCGCTCCGACATTTCCGTCAAGTTGGTGCAATAACTCCAGAAGTAGTTGTAGGAATATATATATATATATATATATATATATATATATATATATATATATATATATATATATATATATATATATATATATATATATATATATATATATATATATAATGTGTTAGATTCGCCTATGAGAGTGTGCATCACATATATTACGACAGCAGAGGCCAACCATTTTCCAATTTTGATTTAGTCTCTTTCCTCTGCCATATGGTTTCGTGTGAACAAAAGTAGCTGAGAATATAGTTTTCAATGGCAACGAATTATATCTGATGGTTTTTTTTCTCGACTTGATCGAAAATGCCAAGGTTGCTTCGACTGACGCCACAAGAAAAGTAGTTCCGAATATAGTCCTCAACGGCGAAGAATTACGTCCTAGGTTTCTTTCTCCAATTGACGGAAAATACACATGTTCTATTTGAGAAACCGGTTGTATTGCATCTTTCAACTGGGCGTACTTTGGATGTCACATAGTTTAAAAAAATGTCAAATATTATTTTTTTTTTTACAATTATTATGTCCATCCAAATTGACCGTTCTCTCTATCTAAAAAAACAACAGGGGGAATAAATACAATTAAAATTGAGATCAACTTAGGAAAAAGGGGTTTTGTGCTGAAGAGTAAATGAGATCTTCAGAGCTTTGATCCATAAGCACGTCTGGTATATAATAAATAATATAGTCTGGTATATAATAAATAATATATTCTGGTATATAATAAATAATATTAAGAAATGTTAAATGCGTTAATACCGGATAAAGTTCATCGTGCACATACATTCAAAAACGTCTAGAGACGAATGGAAAGTCGACCAGAAAAATGCACCAAAGATGTCGTGTGTTTTATCGAAAAATAATATAATAAAATAGAGACAAACAGTCATACATATAACCATATTGTTATAAAGGATATACAATATATCAATTTAAATTATACAATTTTATATAGTGCATTGGCATTAAGTCCATTAGGATACAAAGTATATAACTTATGAATCCAATAAGTTTCTTTTATGAGTCTATTCATGTCACCATGCACAATATATATTGGCATGAAAGAAAAATCTAGTAGAGAGTGATTATTCGTGTTAAAGTGTGTTGAAATATTAGAGGAAAACTGAGGATCTCTATAATTTTTTTATATGAAAGCGATGATTATTCATTCTCTTAGAAACGTGTTGAAGTGTTTGTCCAATATATTGCATGCTACATTTTTACAGGGTATTAAATAAATCACATCAGTTGATATGCAGTTAGTGTTATCACGTAGAGAAAATATTTTTTTGTTTTGTTTTAGCACTACTGAAAGAAGTACTTTTTCTTTTGTTTGCACATTGAGAGGACCGGTGTCTGTTATATTTAGATGACGAAAAGTGTCTTTTTTATTTTCTGTCTGTTTAGTTCTAATTAAAAAATCCTGCAAATTCTTGGGTCTTCTATAAGCGAAGAAGTATAAATTAAATGCGAAACTAGATGCACAGAATTTTCGGCATTTGTGTTTTTTTTAAATCACAATTCTGTATTTTTATTTGATATTCTCGTTTAGAAAAATACAAAGTTTTAGCACATCACTACTTATTTACGTTAATATATATACATGCATATATATATCATATTTTGTATTTTAAAAAAATCATTTACCAATAAGAACGTCTTTGGCTTCTTCCATCTCATGCTGGAAGAATCATCGGCTATAAACAATGGTCGTTTTAATCTGCCCTCAAGCCTATGGTTGTAATAACATCATAATAACTTCACATGCATTACCACATGACACATTATCATTAACAGCAACGTAAGCCATTCGGAACACCCTGGTCTCTTTCTATATATGGCGGCCAATATATTTGATGGACGAAGAACCTGGAAAGACCCAGGTAAGAAATACCGACCCACGGGAAGCTACTTCCAAGCCTTTTCACTTGCCACATTAGTCGAGCCTGAGACTCAAACTCACTCATAGAGGTGAAATGTTGAATTATTTTTTCATCAAATCTATTTAGAAGTCGCACGTCAATACAGACAGCAGCAGAACAAGCTCTAATTGGTTCACCTGTATTTCGCCAAAATAAGCCTTCCTGCGAGATCACAAAAATCGTTTAAAAAAAATGCGACATCCAGCGTAAGACAACTCCGTCGATGAAAAATTGGCTTACCTGTTATCGCCGATATGTTTTCTTTTCTTTGCGATACCCCGAAGGAAAATGCGCGATCGTGTCGGTGTCAAGTTGAGATCGTCGCCCCCTCTGCTGCTATTATCCAAAAATCGTATTAAGACCTACTCGATATCGTGTTCGAGGATCATGTAAATTTATTGTTATAAATCCGTGTGGAGTTAATTGTGTACGACTAAATAAATTTCTAAACTTAATTATATCCATATCACCGCTGCACCAAGTCTGACGAATATTTTATAACGTGTGAGTATCAACTCCGTTAAACACAGCAAGAATATTACAATTATCTCTGATCACTTTTGGTATTTGAGTGTATCTTTGTGTTACATAAATCACATCAGTGTTTTTGTGTCTGCCCCTGGAAAATATCCTAGCAGGATTGGACTGTTTGTCCAGCATCACATCATCGTAAACAACTAAATTATTAATAAATCCATCAATATCATCAATACTTGGTGCTTCATCAATGTCAGTTATAAATTCAACAACATCATCACCGTTTTCATTTAAAAAGTTTGCGCTTTCATTAAAATCTTTTAACATTTCATAGCATCGTTGATCATCAACTGAAGGTGCTACGCAAATACATATTGTCCCACTTCATCCACTTCATTATTAAATTAAGTAACAACTGCGTCTTACCACTCCCAGATGGTCCAATTATAATCATACGAACAGAATTTGGTAGCGCTGCGTGATGCTTAACTGGTTCTTGTTTCCTTGTAGCAGAAAAGTCATTGATTTCCATTAGATATAGTATAAAATAATATGGATTTATATTGTGCGAAATGCAGGACGCGTACCCCAACAGGTGATCTAACAACTATTACAACAAAAAATAACAGATCAGCGCTTACGGGCAAGTGTGAACGATGCGGTACAAAGAAATTTAAATTTATCTCCACTGACAAGTCAGTGCAGTCAGGTGAAAAACCAAAGCCAAAGTCAAAACCAGCGTCGAGTAAAAAAAAGCAGCACGGAGGTGACATCGCAGCAAACTTAACAAAACTACCTGGAACTCTGTGGGCTAAATACCCAGGAGAAAAACATCTTCCAGGATATAATTACTGTCGTCCTGGAACCCGACTTGATATCGGACTTGATGACCAAGATCAACCAAAACCAGGTGAGTATCCGATAAACGATATTGATAAGGCGTGTCATGTTCATGATGTAACTTATAAAAGTAAAAATCTACAAGATAGGCATCTCGCAGATGTGAAATTAATTCACGCGTTAAATTCCATCACTGATAAATCTTTCAAGGAGAGGTTAGCTAGTTGGTTAATAAAATCCGCAATGAAAGGTAAATTAGCGCTAGGTGCTGGTAATTAATTATAATGGAGTCGATTTATTATTCCCCAAGAGGATACTGGAGGGGTAGCGCAGCGATTAGTAAACTCGCTGAAGCAGCAAAAGTTACGCGCGTTACTGCCAAAATGTGGTTATCCAAACAGGCAATATGGTAAATTTACCAACCACCGCCTAAACAAATTCACTTTGCACATTTCAGTGCTAGTGTTCCT
This sequence comes from Sinohyriopsis cumingii, assembly GCA_028554795.2. Taxonomy (NCBI): domain Eukaryota; kingdom Metazoa; phylum Mollusca; class Bivalvia; order Unionida; family Unionidae; genus Sinohyriopsis; species Sinohyriopsis cumingii. The sequence goes on from CM068831.1 coordinate 104,265,426, forward strand.
AATGAAGTTCATCAAGCTGATATATTATTTTTACCACATGATACCGTTAAAATCCAAAGACGTCAAATTACATACAAATAAGCGCTAACTGTAGTTGATGTTGCAAGTAGATACAAAGATGCAGAACCGTTAACGACTAAAACAGCATCTGAGGTTGCTTCTGCTTTTGAACAAATTTATCAACGAGGTCCTGTACAATGGCCACAGCTGTTACAAGTTGATCCTGGCAAAGAATTTCAGGGTGCAGTATCATCGCTGATGAAGCAACATAATGTCAACATCAGACGAGGACATACTGAAATTCACCGTGATCAGGCAATTGTTGAGTGATTTAATCGAACACTTGCTGAGCGGTTATTTGGATATCAATACGCGAAGGAATTCATTCAGGACAAGAGATCACGCGAATGGGTTGCAAGATTACCAGGTGTGATAGCTGCATTAAATAATGAAATTACTCGAACAACCAACATGAAACCTATTAACGCAATTACCAAAAAACATATACCACAGCGACGTGATTTTTCAGCACAGCCATTACTGGGCAATGTCACCGTGAGATATTTATATGAAGCAGGTGAACTCGAAGATGGTAAAAAAAGAGCGACTGATCCTACCTGGAACATCACGACACACAAGATATCTAACATAACTAGATCTACTGGTACACCAGCAATCTACAGGCTGGATTCAACTGCTCCTCAACGTGGATTCACACGTGAACAATTACAAGTAATTCCCGAGGACACACAATCACCGCCCAGATCACTTAACTAGCACCAAGGGTGCCAGCACCCCGACGTCGATTACATTCAAGACAGGTCAGCATCACATTTTCTTGTGTATGACCGCGACTATTATCTTTTCTATCTACGGTGAATTGTATTGGATTATTACTCGAATACTGCCACAACATTATACAATTACAGCTCTCACAGTGATTATTCTGCTGTTGCTTCAGTGTCATGATAAATTCAACATCAAGGTCAAATTCTCGATTATTTTTTTTGTCACTCTGTAACAAGTTAATAATTTTCTTATTATATCGTTGTCAATATCATCATTAATGGTTTCTGACGAGCCCATGACAATTCTCCGTAGTTGAGATATTCTTCTGGCTCTGGACACAACCAAATAAACTAAGTTTGACTACTCGATCATCAACGATCCAAACAACTGTATCAGAGATAGTCATTCCTTGTGATGAATGTATCGTCATTGCGTATCCTAGCGTCCACGGGGATTTACCAGCGCGCAGTGCATCTTCAACAACATTGACATCAACCGCAAGAATATCATCTAATACGGGATTCTGCTTCCTCATTGACTGTCCTGGTATATCAACGTCAATATTCTGTAACCGCGAATCAGCTGGTCTATAACACAATGGCACTGGCAGTGTTGGAAATTTTTCTTGTGTAATTGAAATAACTGCTGTTGAAGTGTGTCCCTGACTATCTTTCTACTTGCCACTATCAAATCGTTTGGTTTCCACGTTTTCCAAAAGTCGTTCACTGAAGTTTCTGAAATTATTTTACGCATAATTTCACATTTAATTTTATTCGGTTGTAGTCTGATTAACGTTTTAAATTCCTTTAATTCTGCATCAAGAGATCTGTGATCATCAGTCACTACTTCGTAATAATCAACAAAATTCTTCAACCAATCGTGTGGAGATGGTCCAACAAACGGAGGTGGCTGACCGTGATCGCCGCACATAACTACTGCAGTATTTTTTGTTAATAGCCAATCAAGAAATGTTTTAATGTTTCTAACGGCACTGTGCACACTTCATCCCAAATAATAATTTTTGGAATATATTTCTCTCCCATTCGATCTGGAGTCCACACACCACCGCTGTATTTGAAAAAGCTGTGATAAGTACAAGAATTGACTCCTCGTTGTTTCATCTCCCTGGCAAGTCTGTGTGTTTGTGTTAACATGATCATATCTGAATTCAGAAATAATTCAATCGCTCGAGTCGTCTTACCAGAACCTCCCGGCCCGTTCAAATAAACGGTTTTGTGTCTGGACACTGGATCATACACAGATGGCGCCAACGACAATTCTAATAATTCTGATTTGCAATAACTATCTTTAATCGCAACATCAGCGGATTCACAATAACAATGTAACATTTCCTTTTTTATTCTCCACGAACCCCATGATTCATCATTGCTTGTGAAACGAGCTAGTAATTCTGAATATCTTTTATCGATATAAAATGAATCCGTAGCAACTCTAACTGCAGTGTCAGGAAATCTGTTTATCACCGATAGCAAATTTATACAAACATAAGCCAGCATCGAAGATCTTAGATGTGTGTACTGAGGTGATTCTCCATTAATGTAACTAACAATTGTGCCCAACCGTGTTCCGTCAGACAAGTAAGCGTCTTCCCGATTACAAAATATATTTCTCGCAGCGGCATCATTATAAAATCTAATTCAACATCATCCACAATCAATCGTGAGTGATGCCGTTTATGATCATAATGCACCACCTTGAGTAAATTTACCGATTATTCTTCTACCAAGATCTTTTGCTGTTTTTTCACTGTTGTTGAGTTTAATCTTAAGAATATTAGGAGCATCATTAACAATGACATCAGCAGAAACGTTTGGACATTCTCGCGCATATTCTTCAATGACTTCATCGAGACTGATACGCTCCGGTGTTGGTAACCAAACCGAAGTCTGCGGCCGATATGATATAATTGCTTCACTGACAACCAACGATATCAATATTTTACTGTCAAGCATATATCGTAATAACACTATTGGCGTCCAACGTTTCTCCGAGAAGTGTCTGCCAAACCAAACATAACAGCAAGGATGAAGATTTTCAGCGAATTCAAACGACACTACACGAGCAAATCCTGTCAGATCAAAATCGGGTAATGGACCATTAATTGATACCCTTGCCATCTCATGACAACGATGACCAAATCTTTTAAAATATCCAGCACACTCGCCCATCCCGAGAAAACTTCCCGGATAACATGCAACCATGTCCACAGAAATGATATCCTTGTGGTTATACTCGGTGTTCCACAAACCGCCATGTCCGTACTCGATACAACTATCCTGGACATCTTCAAGGAACTCAGCGCGTGTTGGTCTCCATGAATTTCTCTCTCTCGCGGCGTGGGCAGCAACTGACGGAACTGTAAAACAAGTAGTTAATAACTGCTCAGTATTTTCTGTGTATCTCTGTGCGAGTTTTCTCATTTCTTCGTGGAGAGATTCTTTACGATATAAATCGCCGTTGGGTCTTACAAACTGATCATACTCGCAATCTTCGGAACTTTTAAACAACCACACCGACACGGGGTCGTTTTTGCTTATCCGGCTGATAGCATCGAACATTCCACCCGACGAGTAATATCTCACAACACGATTTCGTGGAAATATTGTTACTGCGTTGGTCCAAGCGTGAGCGTTATGATCAATAATTTCAATTGGTGTTCCATTTCCCTTATTCGCTGATTCATATAAGACCTCTCCGGTTAATGTTTTTACTACCATCGGAAATTTTAATTTACTTGATAACTTAGTGACATCGTTTATTGACGCTCCTGAATCCTTGACCGATTCAGCCCATTTCGCTATTTTTTCACGTCGCAAATCAGTTAAACCGCATTTTTAAAATGTTCCATTATTCGCTCGGCTACACAATTCAACCTTGACAAAGTCAAGGATGAAAATCTCATCGGGGCAAGATCATTAATGTTGGGTCTATCATTTAGCTGATAAATTCCATAAATTCCAGGATACGATCGAGCGTAATATGGTCTGTCAGTCCCAGTCAACATTCGGTTTTTTCATTAGCAAGGACAGGGTCACGTTTGTCACGGATAATCCACGTATCGGAATCTGCTTGCACAATAAACTTTATTCTGAAATGATATTTCTGATCACTTTGATGAATATCAAGGTAATCGATGATCGTTTTCGCTCGTGCATCGCTCATTGTGGCACCAATAACTTCGTCGACGTTGACATCGTCCTTGACTCTGTCAACGCGTACAATTTTGAATGTAGACCACACTTGAGATGCCCCATCATCACGAAATTCTTTTTTGGCATCCCTGATAATATCAATCAGATCAGTCAGGGCTCGTCTCCGCGAGTCAGGGGTTAGTCTGTCAAGATCGAAATTAGATCAGCATTGTCTCAGGAATACGAATCAAAAAGAATAATTAGTACTCGCGTAAGGCAACTAAAAATTTTTATGTCAGATTGTGAAACGATCGAAAGTTAGGTGATTGGGAAATGGAAGTCAAGTACGTGGAAATGAAATCGAAAGTAAACAAAAAATATTTTTTACCTGCATCAATCTGATATAGATAATATTTTTTTTTACTTGTATCAATCTGATACAGATAATATTTCCTTAAGCCTATCAGATTTCATGCAGGAATGCGCGTAATTTAGAACCTGATCTTTATCACACGTGACCATACAAATACGTTCTTGCTGTAGTTTATCCAACTGCGATTGTGTCAATAAAAAATCTTCGTTACCGTACACATCAATAACCAGATCAACTGGGCCGACTAGAAACTGTGTAAATATTTTTTTGATGTAGTTTTCAAGTACTTGCTTGTCGTGTATGAAAACCTTCACGTGCTGGTACATTATATAATTACTCGCTTGATTAATTAGAAATCAGGGTCTGTCAGTAAAAAATAAATTTCTTGCAGATTTTTGGCTTTTTACTTTCGCATGATTTTGACTATTTAATTACCTTTCCGAATCGAGAAATCCTTAGGATGAAAGTCTTAAGACTTTACTAACAGATTTATACTTAACGTTTCACCTCGTAAATCCAGCAAGTGACCTGAATGGTCTGTCAGTTTGAAATTTATTCTTGATAACAGCGGATTATGTCACCGCAGATAAACCGGATTGATCGGCTCTTGCACAATCAGATATCCAGGTGGTTCTTTTGGCATGAATGAATAAAGAACAAATCCTTGCTAGGCTTGATTCGATACTGTCGTGTCTGTGCTGTAGCTGCCATCGATTACATCACACACGAGATTGACCGCGACCACCCGGTTATATTTACGATTTCCGGGGATACATGTCGGCCTTGGCCTGTTAGGTCATTGTTGTGCCGGAGAATAGTTGCCGGTGGTAGTGTTTTTTTGTACTGTGCGAGTATATCAGAAAAGAACTCATCGATGACATCATTGACGGATTTTTTAAGTTCGATTGCGTTATACCCGGGGAGTTTAAAATCTGGCAATGTAGATTCTGTCAGCGAGTATGCTTCCAAAAATCGTTGTTTATTGCCACTTTTGTCATTAATTATTGCCCAAAGTAATCGCCGGTGATTATGTTCTACGTCGGATACAATCTGATTTAATACTTCTATGTGTTTAATGATTTCGCTGCGTGAACTTGTTATATCAAAAAGATGTTCTTGGAAGCGATCCCGTAGTTGTTGCAGTTGTGTTTTGTGTTCTTGATAAAAGACTTTTAAAAAATTATCATTTTGAGCTAAAACAACCGAAATACTTGCTGATCCTCCTGTGGGATCTTTTTCAGAAGTAAAATTCCATATCATATTATCTTTTCCGTAAAATATAAATATATCACCCAATTTTGATCTTTTCATGTAATCCATACCTTCTTTGTAACGTGGTTCAACTTCATGGTATGATTGTTTGGCTGTGATATAATCGGACTTTTTCGGTTCAGGTGGTATCGGTGGTGCTTCGGGTGGAATTTGAGGCCATCCTAACACTGTTCTGACCGAAGATTGATATATATCCACGGCATAGTCTGGAGAGTTTATCTCGATGGTAGAAGACAGCGTTGGTTCATGAGCAGTTATTGTTATCTTGGATTCTTTTCCTGTGATAATTTTTATTCGACGTTGTAATTCCTCATTGATTTCATCAATATAATAAGACCCAGTTGGTATCCCAATGACGTTCCAGTCGGGAGTGCCATCTTGTTTATTTTTATTTGCAAACACAAACGAATTATTCGCTGGTAATCCACCAAATGATTTTGATCTGATATTGGACCAACTGTGATATACTCGTAATTGTGCTAACGCGATCTCGTTTGCGTGAATTGCAGTTGGAAAATTAATACTAAATTCTGGTTTAGTCGAGCTTACTGTTATCATCGAAGTTTTCTTCGGGTTTGTATTTTCGACTATGTCGAGCAGAGCTCGATGAAGTAATTCCGTCATTATTTATCTTTGTTGTTTTCAAATGGAGGGTTCGGAATCTGATATTGTTTTGTCGTTGATACTTGATGATATCAGCGACGATAATTTTGAATATGCGATTGTTGCTGTGTTTAGTTGTATGATATAATCGTGCAATTTTGTGCTCGTGCATGAAGATATTTTTTTCGCGATTATATTAAAAAAACCTGCAATTGCCGCTGATGATGAAACGCATATTGTTACTGCGATTGCAGTTGTTACTGCGATTGCAGTTGTTACTGGCGTTAGCGCTGATAATACTACTCTGGTGGATGCAACTAACGCGGATACCGAGTACACTAACGCATCTAACACAATTACACGCCGCTTGTATTTTTTTTACTTTCAGCGTATACTCGTTGATGGTATTTTTAACTCTGACTGCCATTCGCGCACTTGATCGTATCTATATTGTTGCGCATTTAATGTTGTCGTTGATGCTGTCAACGCCATTTATTATTTTACGCAGTAACTAATTGAGGTGTTTCAGCTACAAATTCCAAACACCACCAGTAAGATGTTGCGGTTAATTTCTTGTTAGCTGCTTCCAGTATAAATGTTTCTTCGGTCCCGCTATTTAATATGATAGTCACAAGCCCGGAAAACTTGTCGGTGGAATGTCGCCAGGGATACGTTGTAAATATCTCAAATTTTGCAGCACTGAACACAGTCTATACACTCCAGTGACTGTTGCGGTATATTTGATAGTATTATTTTGTTTAGACCATGTGATACTGTGTATGCTATGTTGGTAATATGCCCGGGAGTAACTCCAGGTGGTATTTTAATCAAATTGGTTTTGTTAACGATCTCAGGAATTCCACTTACGACATCTTGCTGTGTTTGTTTGATTGTTTTGATGTTAGTTTTGATAGCAGCAAGTTTTATGTCAACGGTGTGCGGAGTACCAAAGAATTCCTCCGCGGTTTCATTAATTTTTCTAAAGTTTCTACGGAGATTTGCAAACGCGTTTAAGTGAACGTCATACTCGGCCCGCAACGTGGATAATTTACCGTCAACGACGTCAACATACTTTTTCGTCGCGGCATCTTCGTCGGATGTTGGATCTCTTAAAACCACTATTTTGTTTCCGTTCATGTTGAATTCACCTGTCATTGTGTCGCCGGTATTTTTTAAAAGAGTAGCAAATATGGTTCCGACGGTTGTAAATAGCGCGTCAACATACTTTTTTGTCGCGGCATCTTCCTGGGATGTTGGATCTCTTAAAACCACTATTTTGTTTCCGTTCATGCTGAGTTCACCTGTTATTGTATCGCCGGACTTTTTTTTACGCGTTCCCCTGCAACTCTCTGCGTATCATCTCTTAACACCGCAATTGATATCAGTGAATCCCTGATTTGTCCGCTGTCAATGAACACAGGGATGTTACCCGGAGTAGCTCCAATAACCCTACGAATTATTTCATGCCATTTGATATCGCTGGTTTTTAGTTTTCCGTACTGGTCCTGAAAAATAACAACCTCATCTGGCCCTACCCCGGATAAGTTTAAAAGATTGTTAACGTCATCTTTAGTCGCATCTTTTGATAAATCCACATCGTCGCGTGTTTATATATATATATATATATATATATATATATATATATATATATATATATATATATATATATATATATATATATATATATATATATATATATATATATATATATATATATATATATATCATCACGAGATCTTCCGTAAATATCTACCATTATTCTTTAGGGATTGTTTAAATCGACCCGCTGTATACTCGTGCACGACTTTGTGAGGTGGTTTGGTTGATTTTGGTATCGCGTCAAGTACATTTAATACGTCACGGCCACATATTGGCGGATCAGTTAGTGTTCGTGTTGGCAGAGTTGAGTACCAAACTGGAATGGAAGTTGGAGTACTTCATACGAAAGTGCTTTTCACTTTGTGTGCGTATTTGAGAAATTCAACTAGCGGTGCTAACCCATACGAATCGAAATAAATAATTCCACGTGGATGTATCGCGTAAGCAACCCAGTGAGTTCCTGGACCATCGCTGTTATCAAAATTAATAATTCCAGTTTCTGGATTATTCGGTTGTCTCGGTAACTTATCTCGCATAAAGACGCCTCTGAAATTTTTTATATTTAATTGTTTAGCGGCATCGAGCAAATCAAATTTGACATCGGTGTTAAAACACTCTGTGTTTTCAATAACGGTGTTTGGGATACCATGAGGAGGAGTTCCTGGAAGTCTTAGACCCGCTCCTTTATTTGTATCCAGATCCGCGGGATCCACCAGTTGCTTTCTTTAATGCCATTCCAGAGCTGTTCCAACAGCTACTAACGCGGCTGCTTTTGCGACAGCTGGGGCATCAGCAGCTATTATTGCTGGTAACGCTGCGAGGAGAGGAAATATACCACCGGTTTTAACCATATCCTTGATGGCTTTTGGAGCGAAATCAAGTTGAGTTCCAGTTTTAGCTTGCTTCGCTTTATTGAAATATTTTAGTTGGGTTTTAGTCAACGATAGCTTGTTTGGGCCACCATTAGCAATTTGATCTTGTTTTAGTGTTATCGTTGCCCCACATACACCCGCGTTTTTTATTGTAATTTTTTCGCCTGACCAGGAGTCAGAGTGACATTAACGTGACTGTATGACATTTTATAATAAACGCGATTGATCTAATTGTCTACATGTTTTCCACCGGTACATCAACGACTCTCATTGGACCACTAATGGCTTCAAGTAACATTGCTTTGTCACTGGGGATGACCGCGATTGCTCTATAGGGGCCATAAACAATTGCCGGATCATCTGCAATTTTAGGTAATGCACCTACGCGAGCTCGGAAGTGTATATCAACGACAGATTGTTTGGATAAATCAAGATGCTCCAGCGAAAAGTAATAAATCGGGTACAAATTTGTAAAATCAAACTGTGATATTTGAGTCCCAGTATATATATTTATATTACGCGACAGAAACGTCAGCCAGGATTATATGCGCGCGCCACATGATTTTGTGTAAAACTTAATGATATATCCTCAGACGGTTCTTGTTGCCCGTTTATCCTCAACGAAACCTCGGTAACGTCGAGTTTGTCAAATATCATATGCGAATATTCCTGGTTATTCACCCGTCGATTATCTTGCAACGCAATAAAAATATGCCGTGGCGCAGAAACCCTTTGTTGTGATGCTATATGCCAAGTAAATATATCTCTGACGGAACTTTGGATGGCGTCTGTGGTTACTATTAACCACGATAACAGTGATTTACCGCCTTGATTAATAAAAGAGAGTAATCGCGGTTCTTCTGTGACCGATGGAGTTAATACCGGCATCCACAATGAAAGTTTTGTTATGTTTACCATACCACCATCGACACCAGCCCCTCGCCAGATCGCATCATTATCATCACCTTTTCTATGAAGCACAGCTGTGTGTTTAGCTCCAAAGATGACCTTTCTAACATCTTTGCAAAATCCGAAGATGTGAGAAAGTGAAATCGCGCACGAAAAACTTCTTCGTGTTCCTGACAACATTGCTTGGCGTATTAAAAATCCCACGTTGTAAGTCGCACTAATACCTTTTATAATATCAAAAACATCACCTGGTCTAGCTTCGTATCCAGGGTCAGCTGGTTGTGGATCAGATGCATTATTTCGTGGTGTCCGTAACTTAATATACTGAATATGATCGGCGTTGTCGGTAATATCTTTGGCAAACATCACTGATGGACCAGCTGATCTTGTGTAATCATCAGAATATCTTGCTAGACCAATTATTGTTGTAGCAACATCGACATCATTCTGAATCGATTCGATGATTTTTCCATCAATCATATATGTGGCGCTACTAAACAGTGCCATAATTCCATTATTGACAAAACCAACTCGTGTATTGGGATCGTATACAGCACCATTTGCCCTGACAAGTTCACCTTCTACTTCAATAAACGCCTCAGCGGGCAGGAAATATCGACTCGTATCATGAACCTGAAGTTCAATACGTCCTCGTTGACCTGGTTTAACTGCATCATAGGAATAAAATTGATAATCACGCACTGAATTATCTCGCTGAACCGGCGCATCTATGTCAAATGCTGGGTCGGATATACGTTTGAACATGTTATACAATTGCCTATTTTTCAAATGGTAATCATTATCGTCGCACGTGAAGTCCACTTCCTGCTATCAAATTCGCTGTTATATTTCTTTGTGCGTCAGATTCATGATCTATTAACGCTGCTAGTTTCTGATTTGCAGCTTGATTTATCACCTTACTGACATCCGCGGACATAAATGCGGTGCTTGGTAATTTCACCGGTGGTGATTTTCGTCTTATTAACCGTGCTAGTCTTTCTTTGATTGCCGAGAATGCCTTACCAGCAGAACTAACAATTGCACCAGGAGCTTTTTCACCAACAACATTAATGGCTTTTACTGATAATTGTTTTGCTATAGGGCCAACTTTTGGCGCTAACCCCACAAATAAACCCTGAACCACATCGCCGAGTCCGTCTCCGTAGGTTGCTCTATAGACTGATAATCGTGAGTTTACTGCTCTGACCTGCACGGGTGTATAATGTATGTTGTATATGACCATGTTATGTTATTTGCTACTGTTTAATCGCTGTAATCATCAACGAGTTCATCAACGAGTTCTTGGTAAATACTAGCATCCATGACACCGCCTTGAAACAATCGCCGACAGATATCAGCTACTTCATTAATTATTTCTGGTAAGTTATTTCCAGCTCGTTTTCCTCCTATGAGAACTTATAACCGCGAAACGTTATTGAATTGTAATCAGGGCAGGGAATAAAACCACTCCCCAAACCTTTGCCAGATGTGTTTTTTTATGCTAGTCGGCTGTGTTGTTATCGGTGTTGTTTTTAACGGCTTTGACAGATCTGCGGTCACAACAGGGCTTGCAACGATCCTTTCTTGAACCTTTTTCTTAAATAGTTCAAACTCATCCTTTTACTTTTTTGAGACCCGCTGGATACCTTTATGTGTAGTAAACACCAACCGTTCCCATTGGTCATACTCTAACGACGGTGAACCCGGCTTCAGGTAGTTTTCATAATTATTAAACTCACCTACAAGATCAACCGCGTTTTCGTAATTTTTCAACCTAATATTTTTTGCCACCTCCTCCTTGATTTCTGCTTTACCAGGTTCGTATTCCGACGGATCGACTTCAAGTGGAGTTTCTGACGCATCTATAAAAACCTCTCCGGGCGGTCTTGCTGCAGCTGTCAGCTGGAAGATCTCGTAAAATCTTTCTTGTATTTTTGGTTCTTGCTGCTATTTTTTCAGTTTGCTCAGCGGTCTGTTTTAATATTGAAAGAATACCTTTTTTTTCTTTCCTCGACCTCAATATCTCCCAATATAGCTCTTTCAGTGACCGCCGCGGCCTTTTCAGTAGCTGTTGTAACGGGTTTAAATAATTGTTCTGTGCCAGCCGCGAATTCAACTTGTGCTTGTTGCCGCGATTGCAAGTTTTTTTTGAACTCATCTTTTACAGGGATATATTTCTTAAGTGCTTCTTCTCGCTCTCTGGCTAGTCTAGCTGTGTAAGATTCCGAATGCACCATATTATTATACAACAATTTTTAATTGAGCAGTAGGGAGGGCGACGCTCTCAACTTGACACCGACACGATCGCGCATTTTCTTTCGGGTTATCGCAAAGAAAAAAATAACATATCGGCGATAACAGGTAAGCCAATTTTTCATCGACGGAGTTGTCTTACGCTGGATATCGCATTTTTTTTTAAAACGATTTTTGTGATCTCGTAGGAAGGCTTATTTTGGCGAAATACAGGTGAACCAATTAGAGCTTGTTCGCCCTCCCTGCTGCTCAGACATTGTTATACACGTACATATGACAGTTAGCTTCTCTTCTAAATCAATAGTTTAATATTTGGATTTGATGAGGATTAAATTCTATTAGTTCAGGTCACTTAAGCAACTTCGTAAGGGCATACTAATGATTAATGATTGCTAGAGCAGAGGTTAGAACAGAGTAAACCTGGAAATAATAAATTTTCTCTTTTATTTATCATTCCATGATGAACTTCCGTGACATTTCTTATTATATTAAATATATATTTGAAATGTATGCTGCTGTTATACTCGTATACATGTTTCGTTGCTCATGCAGACGAGTCAAAATACCTATTTTCTACTCAGCCATCCATAGAAGTGGCTGGAGCTCATTATCTGATATTTGATATAGCACGTATCATGCATCGAAACTATTTCAGTGTATTGACAACTTCGTTGGCATATGTGGTTAGAACATCCGCCTCGGATGCGAGAGGTCGCGAGTTCGAACATCGGCCAAATCATACCAATGACTTATAAAAATGGTACACGCTTGGCGCTCGGCATTAAGACGGTTGTTTTATGACTGGTCGTCCTGGTGTCAGGGTAATGTGCTGGTTGGGACATGATGCCACGTGTCTGCGGCATGACGATGCAATGCTAAAACTGTCACACTGCAGACTTTTTTCATAGCGATATGACTCAGATTGTTAAAGCTACGTTATAAATCCAAAACAGACACACACTTCAGTGTATCTCATATATAACACTTGTCAAAGATCAATAGAAAATCGTAGAGCCATTGAACAGACCTGAATACTACAAATAATTTTGTACCGTGGTATACGGCCGTATTTCTGGACATACCGCGATACGGAATATCCCATTTAGATTAGGGAACGACACTTTCTTTCAGAAGGGCAGGGTCCTGACACTTGTCTGTCAATAGGTGGAATAAATATCTAGCTCTGATTTCTATCAAAATAACACCGTATTGAACCCATTAAATTATTCCAAGAAAAATGAATTATCTTGCGATAAAAGAAAATAAAACACCTCAGCTCAAACGAAAATAGACCCATCTTCTCCCCCTCCCCCATTAAATGTTCAGATCCAAATAGTATTTTTTTCTTGGTAAGCCTATGTTAATTGAATTGTTGTAGAGGTTGTGATTTAAAAGTTGCAGGTAAGGTAGGATGTGTGACCTTGCACTAGAAAACTGTGCTGACATTTGAGAGCTTGTTGATAAAAACAAGAAATGTTGCAACTGAAGCGTATAATTTATTAGCTACGTTATAATTATATATGCAGGGAAATTGGATACCAACACCATGGCTAGATACGTATCAGAGACAGCCAGTACATAGAAACACACTCAACAAACGAGAGAAGAAAAAACAGAATATATATATATAGAGAGAGAGAGAGAGATAGGGGGTCCTTTCCTATGACAATACCGACTTTCTTGCATCGTGAATTAACAAATAAACGTGATATTTGAGCTTATATATACATATATCATTTTTTTTTAAATCCGCAGGATAAAATACTGATATATTGTTTATTGTCATGGGTCTCAAGTTTCGAGGTTTTGAAATAAATAAAAACAAAACATTATTCTGGGTATTTAAATTTATGGTTTTAAGCCTGTCAAACTTTGTATTATTTGTGGATATTTATTTTCATGGAATAATCTATACTAAATTCCCAAAATATAAAATAAATAAATAAAACGAACAAAACTTTGCCGACAGAGATAGTCGGTCTCTTCAGTGATTAGTACCGTCTGTATGAGCTTAAGTCAAACCTTTCCGGATCAATCAACATCAAAAAGGCAGCCGAAGCAACGAACGCTAAGGTAATCAGCTATTAAAGTACATTTGTATCATCTCTACCGTTAAAAACTGTCCATAAAATTGCACCATCAATTACGCTCTAGCGGCTACGGAGGGGGCTGACCTGAATACGCACTACTGTAGGTAGGGACAAACGAAACATATACATAGATACATACACATATACACATACACACACAAGCAAACGAACACACAAACCTACGAACAAAATATGGCAATATAACAGATCTTTTCAAGGCAATGGAGTGTCCCTGAAAAGGGCCTTTGGGGGCGGGTACTTTGTGAGCAGCTGCTACTGCGGCTAAAGAGGAGGAGGGTGTCACCGCTGGAGGAGAAGTTTTTGGAGACGACGGTTTCCATTGTTTCATCATTTGAGGAAGGAGTGTCAAATTGGGTTTGGCTGGCATCACCAACAACGGAGAAGTGGAAGACCCTGATGATACTGGAGACGCGATCACTGTGGCTGCAGGTCGTGGTTTGCGAATATAAGATTGCGTCCTGGCCGAAGTATCTCTCTTGCGGGTAGAAGCTGTTTTCTGAGGGATTTTCATTCTCTTGGGCCTTTTCTTTTTCTTTTTCTGTGGACTTTTCGTTTTCTGGGTTTGTGACCTGGTCGTAACACCCTTGCTTTTTATTTTCTTTTAAATTCGTTGGACTTTTTTGGGAGTGTTTTCTTTTCTTGGGGAGAACTTTAGGGCATTAGGATCCCATTTTAAGAGGGCGCGAATGATGACATCTCCTAGAGAACCGCTACCTCCAGGTTTCAAAATGATTTCCTTTTTGGTTTGAGTGTCAATGCGGGGATGGTCCAGTTGCGTTTTCATCTGAATACTTCTCGGCCTCTACGGGAAACAAGATTCGTCAACTTTTAGCTACTGAAGATGTGTATGACGATGTGCGTGTAGCTTGTGACTTACAGCATTACTGGACAGATGTACGTCACTGGAAAAATTGAGGTTTGGACCAAAGAAGTGGCAAATTATGCCCAAGAGTTCTGATCCTCAATTTAAACGTCCAGGAGAAAAAGTAACTTTTAAACCTGTGTTAGTGACAGTGCTAGAAAAAAACCGTCACCAAGGACAACCACTCCCTTCAGGCCAGGACAGTCATGGACATTCCCGAAAGGCCATTCCGGGAGGACACCTGTGTGACCGTACCCAATGTAGAGACTTTAAGAACATTACACACTGTCCCTAGGACACATTGGTTACCAAAATCTTAATGTACGGTCGCTTGTTTATATTCCACTTTGAATGCAATGCTTTTGACAAAATGAGTTTCTCGTGGACATTAAATGGATCACTTTCATGTTTTATTTGGTGACAAGTACTGTTCGTAAAGAGCCCACAATGAATCGGCTGGTAAACGAAATCTCAGAAGGGAAGTCACAAAGACACACATCTCACGTCGACCCCAATTCATGGGACACAGTTCATGTAATAAGTGTTGGCAATCTTTCACCGTCTGAATACTCTCATGGATTTCCTTCCACGGAACATTTGAATCGCGAGTGATAAAGATTGTGGCATGGTAGCCCGTTTTTATACTATATTTTGTCGGAGGTAATAAATGTACTTTCAGCACAGAACTGATCATATGATCAGAGATGATTCAGTGGCTAATCTAAATGGTTTAGGCACTAACTTGCACGTTACACATCGTTCAGAAGTTTCCTATTGAACTAAATTTACGTTGTGTGAAAGAATTTGGTAACCCTCTAACTCTTCTTCTGGAATCCGTTGCAGTAAGTCCACCTTGTAGCAAATAGAATCAGCAGTAACAAACCAATCCTTGGTGCCAATGGGTAGTTGATCACTGTCTGACCGCTGGAACACTCTCTTCTGAATCAGTCCTCTTCTAACATTCAGGTACCAGTGGTTTAAACACCGATGACGTCACGGATGCAATTGTTCTTTGCGTTTCACTTGTATTTTGACCAGCTCTCGGTAAATACGTTCTCTCAACTCCACAGACAAACCACGAATGTTCTCTTGTAAAGTATCAATGATCATATAAGTCAGTATTATTTTATTTAAAATCTTCTCTAGAGCGAAAGTAATGGGCATAGTGAGTAATTTCTGACCACTGCCATTCAGGGTAACGGTCACGAAAGTCAATAACGTCGTCTGATGTAATCGGTCTAAAGCGAAATAATAGGATAAACGCACACTTGATCCAGAGAAATCTGACGCGTTTATTCACTTTTTCACTTTCCTCTTGTGAATTTCCCGATACAAACATTCTACAGTCACCAACTGAGATTTTGCTCTGGCAAGTTCCTGCCAAGCATCCTTGTAGATCTTCTCTTGCAGTTAGTTTGGTAATCCTTGAATATTATTTTTAAATGGGTTTTAAATACTTGTCTAGGTGTTATCCAACGTTTGACTTCTATCCAGGCTGGTTTCTTAAACCATATGGTATACCACTTCAATGACGAGGTCCCACTAAAGGTAGGTAGTGATAGTCCGTAGACCATCGAGCACGTTCCAGGTAAGCCGAATATTTCTGCTACCACTAGTGAAGTGATATAGCAACTAAAGCACTTGACTTTATACCCTTCGCCCAAGTAAAAACATCTGGCTCTGGGCAATTCTTCTGGGGTAGGTCGTTCCAGATATTTAGGTCATTTTCCTTGGAAGTTTTATAATCGACTTTCGCAGTTGCAGTATTCAGGCAAACGCACAGGGAACGAATATTCGTCTTTCACGGGTTCATTTCGATGAGGGTAGAGTGCAATCTGCAGCATTTGGATGACATCCGTAGGGTGATTGCTGCATGGTGTCACGTGGAAGATGACATCCACCATAAAAACCGGTAAAAACTCCACGATAACGAGTGGCATCGCTTTCGCATCCGTCAGGTTCGACACATACACCGTATCTTTCCATGGTAGGTATTGTTGTAGTAGTAGTAGTAGTTATTGCGAAGTTCCCGTGATGTGGTACTGCATCATTGAGGTCACAACGTACGGCATTGCTCTCATCGCAAGGTACAGCATCGTATTCCACTTGAGAATCCCCAAACTTGAATGATGTCTGTTTAAAACGATTCATCTTTCTCGCTTGGTCTTGGTAGTTGCAATGAACTATCGGTCTTGGAAGGTGTCCCTTTTTATATGCTGTCCAATATCAAAGTGACCGTACGATAATGTGAAGTGATTGGGAAGCCGCACTCCCCGCTAGTATACGATTTGATACACTTTTTCTAAAGGCCGACTAACAATTTGGTGTGTGGGAAAAACGTGCAATCTTATGCGGTTCGTAGTTGGTCACTCTAAAATTTCCATCCTTTCCAGTCTTCAAAGCTTCTTTCAATATCCCAAAGCTCACAACTCAGCTGGTGAGATAACTGAGAGTCAATCATTTCACTTTACACTCAGTGTGCACTTCTCCTGGTTGGTCTCGGTATTTCTTATTCGTAATTTTTAGGACCACCAACAGTAAAAGTTAGAATCTTGTCGTCGGGGTGTTCATCTGTCCAGGCTCCTAAACGGTCTCCTTCGATGTGAGGATGACGTTGACCCGGGCGATCGATGTCGATGCAACTGTCCGTGTCAAAGTACAGGACACACTCTCGTAACAGTTCTAAAACTTCATAAAATTTTAAGCGAGAACGGGCTGTCGCGTAAGCCACAATGATGACATTTCCAAATTTGTCAGCTTGTACAAAGCCCAGTTTTTCTTCGTAATTGACTAAGATCAAGTCCTCACGAACGACGCCCACGTGTTTCATGTATTTAGTTTTGTCGTGAATCATCTGGAAGTATCGGGAAGGTTCTGTCAAATACTCTCTCTTAGGTAAACACGGTCGTTGTGCCACGTTGCCCCACAAGCAATTTAACATCGCCTTCCTTCGTTTTTCTCGACGTGGTCTAAAGTGATGCCTTCCTGCTCCCAGTATTTCTCTTTCAATTTCTTTTGGTCTTCGGGAGTTTGGCACCAGGAAGGATAGTCGCTATCTTCTTGTTTCAGTTTCAAAAAGGCATCCGCGTAGTCTGGGAAAATACCTTTTTGAGTCTCTTCGCCCTTGTGGTATTTTTGTGTCTTAGGAAAGTGGTAAATTTCGTACACTTCTAACAGTTGTTATCCCAGATCAAGAGCTTTGAACAATTCCACGCTGACCCTCGTTCTCGTCAAGGCACTTTCTTGCTGGGTGTGCTGACAAGGTCTGTCTTGGTTGCACGTTTCGGCACGAGTACGGCACAAGGGAAACATCAGTTTTTATTGGCAATGGCGATCAATCTTCGTATTGTCGAATGTTATCCAGGTCAATGTGTTCCGTCAGCAATTGTGGATGCCCTGCGGCAATGTGACAATATTTGCACACGTAAAGATACTGCGAACACACGTCCAAGTATTTGATTTCTTCTCCACTTTTCTCGTCGACTTGGTAGAGCAAACAGGTGGCATTTTCCCGTCCTCGGTACAAACTTTCCACGATCCGTTTAAACTCGGGATCGGTTTTCAAACGGTAATCGTATTCGTGTTCCTACATTTCCACCACATGGTATCCTTGCTGTTCTAACTTCAATCGCCGCTGACAAGTGGCCTGGTACAAGTCTTCCATGGTCCGTTGTAAAAACTGACTTTTGATGTCACGTTCAGGGTAACAGAGGGGGCATTCGTGAAATAAGCAACCGTTAAATTCTTACAGGATCTTGGGGTTTTCTAAGTCCCAATCATCCACAAATACGTTCCGATGGTCTTTTCGCCTCCTCTGCTGCGGGCATATTGAATCCATTTGTCTTCCTTGTCACACAAGTAATGTAGTTAGCGTAGGGCTTTGACCGAGTATTGACGTTTGGCAAAGTTTATTCGTTTGAGGGCTTGATGACAGCCAGTGTGTTTTCGAGCAAGAATCGTTGGCAGTACACTAAGGAACACGCTTTCGCAATGGTGTAGGCTTCTTTCGAAGGATAGACTCCTCCGTGTTCCAAGAATAGTTCTCGAAATTTTTCCACGGCAACGCGTCTGGTACCAAGCGTAGAAAGCTTCTCGTGCGGTACGCATGTTGTCAGGGTCGTAGTCGTGAGCCTCAGGCAAATGGGATATAATGACATGTTGATTGGTTTCGGTATTGAAAAAGTGCGGGAAAATAACAGTATGTCATTTCTGTCATTCCAAACGTTTTAGGCATTTGACTCAAAGGCATGGCCAAGTAACTCATCGAATCTTTAAACTGTACTTGACCCACTTGCATTGAAATGATTTTGGCTCCGTTCAAAGTCACTTTCAGACGCTCGGTGCTTTGCTTCGTATAACATCTCATAAGAAATTGCCCATCGTATCCCGAGAAATTGTGAGCAATCACCGTGGCATGGCTATGACAATCTCCGTAACGTTCGATGTCCTATTGGGTCCACATTTCGTCGATGGGGTCTAACATCCATTGGGCGAAATCGGCTAGCGTGTTCGGTTCCCGAAAGATTTGTTCACGCTCTCCAGTAATCTTGCTGCAGTGAGGACAGTGACTAAACATAGGCTCTTGGATGCACTTATTGCACGCTCGATGAGCCGGTCTGTTGCGTGCATTAGAAATCGAAAAAGATGAAATTCCCTTTCTTTTTATCATCTTCCTCCTCTAGTTTGGAATCGTATTTTTGAATGTAGCATTTGTGTTACAAGTCCGCCATTTGGCGACGAATATAGCATGGTTTCTTTTTAAGGCAAACGTGTAACTTGGCACTATTGGTACGTATGCTTTGTCCACAAGTGGGGCACAATATCAGGAGTTGACAAGCACTTTTCGTCTGTGAATCTTGCGTCTTCAGATGTTGTTGTACCTGGCAGGGCTGACAAAAGTGCGCTGACAAGCAGGACAATTCTTCTTTTTGTCTCTATTTAAAATCTCCGACGTGTTGTAAAGAAGGAGAAGGTGGCGAAGGTACTGTTTCCGGAACAAATTATTGCGAAGAAGAAAAAAGATCGACTAAATCCCAATTAAAATCGACCTCTTCTGGAAGTAGGCCTGTGTTGACTTTTGTAGCCGCTGATATACCATTGCTTCTCGTCTCCACGGCCGGTACACCCCAATTCATTGTCTTCTTAGTTTGCGTCATGTTTGAAAATTGTGTCGTATGGAATGACTGCGCACAGACGCTAGCACATCTATACATGGAATGTGACATCACAGGCTGCTCTCTTCGGATTGGAAGACAGACTCCGTGCTGTGACTGAATTTGTAACGCGTGTTCGGATTGGTGAAAAACTCAATTCGTTTCGATCCGCTCTTCCACTATAAATAACCACAGTTCACTGCATTCCCTTCACCTGTTCTCGTCACAAGATGTGGACAAACTTAGAATCATCTACCCTCGTATCGTCGATGCTGTTCCGTACGGACTTACCCCTTATGTTAGATCATCATGGACAATTATCCGGATCACCGATACGAGTGTTTTGAAAAGAAGAGTCTATGTGGAGTGACAAGGCTGTTTGAACAGAGTTCTCATCTACGGTCCAGAAGTCAGAAGAAGTTTGACGAAGAGAAGTCATATGCGTTGCCCTCTATGTTAGTGGAATGAGTTTAACAAAAAACCAAAGGTCCTTTTCAGGGCCACTCATATGTCTTGAAAAGCATTGATTTCTTGCCTAACATTTTTGCTAGTCAGTTGTATAATTGTTTATATTTGTATGTTTTATGTGTTATATATTTCTCACCCATGAGACAGAGAAATCTACTTGTTTTGCTAACCTTACTCTTCTTATCTCAGTCTAGTCATCTCAGACCAGTCGTCTCAGTCAAGGTGTCCACGCGTTCAGAACCACTTTTTAAAAAAAAGAAACCCTTGCTGTCTTCTGCTGTGCCTGACGTAGTTGTACTAAAATTAAACAACAGCAACAAATATATAACAAAAACATAGTAACTTAAGGTAAATCCATCTTTGAGAACACCATAAAAACATTTCGAGAGAGAGACAAAGACACAAACGCATACAATGCCGAGCTTTTTTGGTATTATGCTAGTTCGTTCCACACAGCATGGTCAATTTTATCCTATATGCAGGCCTAGCTCAGTACATTTTCAGGTCAGCGTCATTAAATGTACATAAAGCTACCCAACTAGTTTTAAATACTTAGTGTGAAACAAATTATATACTGTTAGCTACATTTAATGACGCTGACCTGAAAATATTGTTAAGCATCACCATTGTGCCCCGGTTGAATAAAAAATATACCTACAATATTTAATGACAAATAATGCACGTACCAGCCAGAAGGAATCATTTATCCGTCAACACATTAATCCATAAGCAAATTTCACTGTAGCACTTGCAATATTTCCAGGACAGAAAAATAAATGTTTAAAGAATCCGTGAACTTGAAAGTTTATCACATGGTTATCCGCTAGAGTCCGTTTTTTGAGGGTCTATTATACACGGGAGTAATTTTACAATCAATATTAAGGACAACACTAGTATGTCACACGCAGTTTTACCTCCTCCAAAGGAAAGAATAGTTATATACGATAGTGACACATATTTATAATTACCCATGAATACTCTTAAGAAACATGTTACTCTTCGTTGCAGCTTGTACTAAGTATGACTACAGTAGAGCCGAGTGGCCAATATCGTTTATTATTTACAATATAACTTTTCAAAATTGGAACTGATGAAAATAAAACAGTTTCTTGTAATAAATATGAATTATTTATTGTCAACATTCATATAACATCCATATATTAAATGTGATAATATCTCATTATTATGAGACGTTTCATGTTGTTATTTTTGTTTGCTCACGCGTATAAACTGTGTACGTCGGACGCAACGGTCACACAACAGCCCTCATTAATATATTTATATTCATGCGCCGCATGTAAACATCGGACGTGAACACTAGTGAAGAATTCTTTTTACTTTATAGGAAAATATTGGGTGAGAAAAATAATCAACGATGGGGTTTGGACCGAGACACGTAAATCCCAGTCGTGGGTTTATATTATGTCTCTCCACTCAGGCAAGCCTCGTGGAGAGACAAATAATATAAACCCTTGACTGGGATTTCCTTGTCTCGGTCCAAACCCCAAGATAAATTCTATATGTCTATGTCCTGCTAGGCGTTTTATGTTTTTTCCCGCTCTTTGGTCCGAATGACCTCAGCTCCTTGCAACACTGTTACCAATCTTTAGTACCGTGACGTCACCTCACCTATTCCATTCTTATTGTCCCTATATTAATGATAAATACCATTGTAACTATACAGGCCCACGACCTTTTTGACTGGATTTTCCATTGTCCCTATAAATCTTGTCCCTAAACAGGCCCACGACCTTTTTGACTGGATTTTCCATTGTCCCAAAAGCACTCCCTATTTCTACTTACCAGCCCCCTTAGACAAGAAAAATAACAAAATTTAATCAACAACAGTTAATAGCAGCAACTCCAATTCAATCTAAGTTATGCCAACATAATTTAATAACAGTCTAATTTGGATTTATTTTATCATAATAATGAGTGGTGAAAAAAGCTAAATGTTCGCGACTGATAGCACCACCTTCCTCCCTTGACCGGATATCAACGTTTTCAGTTCTTTCTGGACTTCCGAGTCCATTATTCTGAACTTGTCTCTTTTGTCTTTCTTTTTTTTTTTTTTTTTTTTGACTTACGTCTTCGGACTGTCCCGTCTCTTCCCAGAAAGCTGTTCCTTAATGCTGTTCTCTTTCAGAAATTGTGCGTCTTAGCACGAAACCCTGTCTTTTCTTACAAGACAGCCACCTGTCCCATTTTCTTGTTCAACGAGGAAACCACTATTCTTTTCAGGCTTCCCCGAGTCAGACTTCTCCTCTCTCGGGATGTTTAAGACTAAAGAATTTCGACCAGGGTGTCACTTTAAATTCACATTACTTTCAAAGTGTACGCCTTAATTTACTCTGGCCAATGGTAAGCAGCGGTTCCAAAATGTTTCCCAAGATAATGATTTCTTTCGTCAGATTTAGAGAGCATATAATCTGTGAACTACGGTGCATATCAATTTCCCTTTGAAAATGATACTTTGACATGGATTCCTATCAAGCAGTTATGGTTGGTACCTCAAATGTTTACTTTTTCCGGACAGCGTAGCAATGCCCTGTCGAATCTCACATAGTCATAAATGCTAGCCTTTCAAGTTTTAACACTGACTAGGGGGGAGAAAAGAAGAAAGGTCGAAGTCACCCTGCACAAAGACTTTTCTGGCTTAAATGTGATAAAATTGTAATGCTCGATGCATTCAATTTGAAGGTTCAGTACAATTCCAAATTCGGCACTTTACAGTGTACAATCGAGACAACTCCTTTGTGCCTTCCCGATCCCGAGCCCGCTTATTGTTACGAGTCTATGCTCTTAAAATAAGGAAGAGAAAGGGTGAAATGCAACAAGCTTTGTAAAATTTAACAAATATATTTATTTCCCTAGAATACAAAGTGAAAATGAGAAGAAAACCAACTTACGGTACTGCAAATTAAATCCCAGAATTATCCAAGAATTACAGACACAAGTCTTAGTAATTTAAAGTCCTAAAAATAGTCCGTTAAAGTCCAGAAAATATCCAACACCTGCAGTCGACGGTGTGTCTGTGGTAGCTATTTTAGTGTTGATGTGTCAACGGAGTTTTGTTGAATCATATAAATATAATTCCAGGTTCGAATTCAGTGTAAATTCCAGTAAATGTCTCCATCCAACAATTTTATCAGAGCATTTTTGTATTTCCAAAGAAAATAATCACTTGAATTCAATAATGTGAAGAAATTAAAATTCATCCCAAACTGGTCACAACATAATACAATTGAAAGTGCTAAATGTTAAAGCACGAGTGACAAAGTCCTTCCAATTACAAGATTATATAGTTCTCTACTTGACCTCGGGTCACAATTAGCATTTTCTATAATTTAAAAAAAAAACATTACCTAATGGAAAATAGCCTTCTAGAATAATCTAATGTTTACAAAACAATAAACTAGATCATATAAAATTCGCTTAGGAAACTCCAAAACCCTGACCCAAATAAACATATATACTTCTTCTACTAATAAAGATCCTGATATTAAGCTTATAAACATCGGAAATAATTTAGCTTCGTATTAATTTTTGACACAAAATGAAATTTAAAATTTTTTAAAAGGTCAGCCAGAAATGAACTCAATTTTGGACAAGGTCAAGTCCAGCATACAATGTTACATTACAGTAGCATGTAATGAAATAAAAATTGGAAAAAAATGTAAAGCAACAAACAAACAATTAAATTAATTATACATAATATTATCATCAGAGAATCCTCTATGTGTCTTCTCTTCGTTCGGGTTTCACATATTTTCAGACCCCGTTCGTTCCTTGGACAATTTATTTAACGAGAAGAGTACTTTCTACTGATCTCTTAGCCAGCTTTCCCTTTCGGCAGAAAAACTCGGACTGACTAATATCGCAAAGGGGTTAGTTTACCAGCCTGAATTCCGTCTGAGAACAAACCCCCTCGTTCAGCTTAGCAAATCAGGATTACCTCATTAACCACCAACACTTTTAATCACTCCCATCGAAGGCAGAATATTCCTCTCTAGACCGCCTTTATTTATAAATATTCTGGAAAATATAATTTAATGACACCTGTTTCAAATGGGCCACGAGTTCCTAAAATTGTCCCTAGTTCGTCTCAAACTCATATCATTTACCGCTATTAATCATGCGTTAGCATTGCATAATATCTAGCTCTAACAGTTAACCGAGCGAGTCCTAATTAAAATTCAATTCATGGCCCAAACAGCAGATTTTATTTCTCAGAGTCAACACTTTACGGCGAGTCTAACCCATATGTCAAACTTAATGTTTACGTGTCACGCTGACTACGACATAACGCACTGTGAAATATTCTACAAAATTTTGAACCATTACACTTCAGGCCAAAATTATGAGGCAAAATTAACAAATGAAAGGATGACTTTGCTCTACACTTCTTGCACCGGTTTTGGATATAAAAGTTTACTTATTTTATTTTTTATATTGACCACAATCTGTTGCTAAATTGCTTTTAAAATACTTTATCTCCGAAAAATGTGCCAAGCTCATGGCTATGAGTTTACAAAGTTTAAAATATTCGATTAAGGTATTCATATGATTATCGTTTTGCAATGGGGAGAAGAAAAAAAAACAAATCGATAGGTAACATAACTAGATTGACGGATATTCAACCTATAAAAGTTTCACCTTTCTGGAAAATTGATAGCTGAAGATAAAAATAAAATAAAACAAGTAGGACTACAAATTAAATTTCTCTTCATTGTATTGACATTGAAAATGGGAAGAAAAGAAAAACGAAAACAAGTGATTTATTTTAAAACCTGCTGTCAGTGGATTTAGTTAAAGTATTACTGTCTTTCTCTCTTCTTTTCTTTGTTTTGCTTTGTTTTTATTTTTATTTTGAGGGGTTGGGTATGGGAGGAACTATAGATAAAATGATCAATTGGGAAATTACAGATGACAAGAATAAACCACCATACAATTATGTAATACTTTACCTCTCCCTCGTGTTAAAACTCATGCACACATGTATGACGATTGTTCCAATCCTAGCGTATAATCAAAGACAAACTTTATTTCGAGTCGAAATTGCATTTACATAATAATTATAGGTTACTGCATTTGTATGGGAAAACATAAACGAGTTTTTCGGATGTAAATACTGCACGAGCTTGGGAGTGCAGTATAAGTAGTAAATGGGGTCACCCTAGCGACAATGGGAATTAGCATTACAGAGACCCCTGGGTCACTCTAGCGACAATGGAAATTTAACATGGAGAAAAATCGTGGGTCACTCTGGCGACAAGGGAAATTTAACATAGAGAAAAATCGTGGGTCACTCTGGCGACAAGGGGAATTGAACATGGAGAAAAATCGTGGGTCACTCTAGGGACAAGGGGAATTGAACATGGGGAATAGAGTTTGGGTCTGTCTAGGGACAAGGGGAATTGAATATGGGATTTTTTTTTTATTGATTTTTTTAAATTTAAATTTAAATTTAAATTTTAAAAAAAGGGGTAGGCAATTGAAAGGCTATCTCTTTTCGAGAAATATGGCTGGCCCTGAAAAGGGCCTTTGGGTTTATGTTAATATTAACATAGATGGCATCTGTCACATCTTCTTCTTCTTCTTCTTAAACTCCTTCTAACTGCCGGTCCATACACAAGTACCCTCTTGAGACATCCTTGTCTTTCTATGTAAACTCTCCTCATCCATTGACTAGTATCTGTCCTATCAACAACAGTCCACTTGGACCTGACATACATGAGCATGTCCGTCCTAAACATCATGGAAGACACAAGGGTGGATGACTCAACTGTGGTCCACATCTTGAAGCGACGAGAATAGGTGAATCAATGCAGTGAACTGCGCTTATTTATAGGTACAGGAAGGATTAAAACGGATTGAATTCATTCACCAATCCAAACACGCGTTACAAAATTCAGTCAGCTCGCATCCAATCCGAAGAGAGCAGTCTGTGACGTCACGTGGTCTATATAGATTCGTTAGCGCTTGTGTGCAGTCAATCTATGCGACAGTGATTCAACATGACGGAAACTCAGAAAACGATCCATTGGGGTGCACCAGCAGGGGAGACTGCCCAAGGGAACCCGGACTTACTTTCAGAAGATGTACATTGGGATTTTGTGGATTTTCTTACCTCGCAAGAATTTGTTCCGGAACCTTCGTTACCTTCTTCATTACCGCAAGTGGAGAATTTTAGACAGAGACAGAAAGAAGAATTGGAGAAATTTATGCAACGACAAAAGGAAGCGGAACAAGCTTTTCTCCTACAGCAACAGCAACAAGAAGAGGTAAGAAAAAAACAACAGCAACAACAGCAAGAAGAAGTAGCAGCAAAGAAACAAGAGGGTGAAAATCAAACGGCTACGGTACTGTTGGACATTTTAGCGGAGTTAAGAAGTCTGAAACAAATGTATCAGACTTCTTTATCACGACCGAAGAGAATACGACCTTCCCGAGCTAAACACGCCAACCCTGTGACTAAGCCTATCGTACCACCCTTAGTGATTTCAACCCAATCATCAGAAGTAGGCCTTGGCCGTGGCAAAGGCTTAAGGCAGTTAAAGTTGATTGCTTAAACTCACCCCTACACCAAAAAAAGGCCCTTTTCAGGGCCACCCACATTTCTCGAAAAGAAATACAATTTCAATTTGCCAATAACTCAAAAATAAACCCCACCCATTTTACCCTTATAGTACGTGTCTGTGTATGAGTGCGTGAGTGTAGCTTCTTATTTTAAAATCAAAACTCAAAGACACTTACCTTATATCATTCATGTATTCTTTTCTCCATTTTTTACAATCCAATTCACAATTCACAACACAACACTTTAATAAAAAGTTCATTGACTTCTTCTTTCTCCTTATTTAGTCTCTCTGTTTTTTTAATTTCTTCACCGTCTTTTCCTCTTCTTTCTCCTCATTTTCTTCCCTTCTTCTTTTCTTCTCCTGTTTCTTTGCCTCTTGTAAATAGAATTGTCTTTTTTCTTCCTCTTCTTCCTCTGAAGAATCCCTCTCTTCTTTCGAAGAATCCCTCTCTTCTTCTGAAGAATCCTTCTTTTCTTCTGACTCCTCTTGTTTCTTTTTTGGGCAATCTGGAGACCCATGTCCTTTTTCTTTACAATAATAACAGGTATCTTGACTTTTGTCTTTTTTAGCCCCTGTTTTTTTTTTTTTTGACGGTCTGGACACTCTGAAGACCAATGCCCTTTCTTCTGACAGATATAGCAAGTATCTTGACTTTTATCTCGAAAGGAAGGAGAGTAGTCCGTCGGCTGGTCTGAAGAGAATTTTCTAATGACCCCTCGCAAAGCTCTGACGAAACGTTCCATCTGGGTAGTCTCTTCCATCGTTCTCCTCGGTTTGAGAGTGAAATGAATAGTGAAAGGACAAGACACAGCCTTTTTATATACGCTGGTTTGCCATGACTATAAATTAGTCTATGGTGTTTGAACTTGAGTCATTTGACGTTTTGCACTCAAGATGAAACGATCCTATTCATTCGAGAAGAAAGAAGAAGAAGAAAGTAAGAGGCAGAAACGTGATCTATCGCCTCGTACCAGGGCTGAAATCTTGGCACAAATTCATGCCAGTGATTTTGAAGAGGACATGAGTGAACCAGAATCCGAACCCTCTAAACCAAGTTCACCACCCTTAGTCAACCCTGAAAAGTACTATTCCATTCGAGAGACGGAAAAGCGCTCCTCTAGAAAATTTAGAACCACGGCTTACACCTACACGGTGAAGTTTAAAGATTTCAAGGCCGACGTACCCTTGGAGAAAGCAGAAGGGTTTATCACCGAGATGTGGGATTCTTTGCTCACCGCACTCAAGCGACAATGTCAACCCAAAGAAGACGATCGCTTGACACTATCCATAGATCACGACGGTTTGAAATCCCCTGTTTGGATCGAGTTTAGCAGACCCGCAGAACTAACCCCTTCCAAAATCATGGACAAGATTCAACACGTACAACAATCTAATGACCAGTTTGACATCACCGATGGTAAAGCCACACTGGATATGGCCCACGTCTCTCTTCCTCAAGGGACAGGACGCAAAAAGATGTTATTGGTGGACGACCTTCGCAACACCAAAACAAGTCTCGTCCGAATTCACAACCCTCAAGACCAGATGTGTTTAGCCCGTGCCATCGTGGTGGGACGAACCTATGCTAACAAGAACGACACGGTAGAATGGAAAAGAACCTGGAAAACTATTCAACGATCGGACCGAGCCAAACAACGAAACGAAGCAGAACTCCTGTTACAACAAGCCGGACTGTCCAAAGACACACCCTGTGGCATTCCTGAGATGCAAAAATTGCAAGATGCCCTAGCTCCACGCTACACCTTGAAAGTGCACCCTCAAGAAATGCGTGGGTCTCTGTTGTTTCGAGGCCAAGATTTTAAGGACGGAAAATACATTCATGTCTATCATCACGATGAACATTTCGATACCATTACCAGTATCACCGGATTCCTGGGATATGTTTATTATTGTGAGAAATGTGACTATGGTTATAACAATCGAGAGCAACACAAACATTGTGGATGGAAATGCCCAGGATGTTTAGCCTCTCCACCCTGTCTGAGCGAAGAACCAGTGCCTTGTTCAACTTGTCTGCGCACGTTTGTCAGTCCTACCTGTTACCAACAACATTTGAAAACACAAGGTTCACAGAAGAAATGTGCTTGTCAACTGCTGAGAATGTGCCCTACCTGTGGACAAGGCATACGTACCAATAGTACCAAGGCACACGTATGTCGAGGAAAGAAAAAAATGTCACATTTGTCACCACATCGTGGACTTGGAACACGAATGCTACGTGCAAAAATACCAACCCCCACCAGAGAAAGAGGACAGTCACAAGAAGAAAGGCAATTTTATCTTTTTCGATTTCGAATGCATGCAAGAGACTGGCATTCACATTCCTAATTTCTGCGTGGCTCATCGAGCGTGCGAGAAGTGCATTCAAGAACATATCTTCAGTCATTGCCCTCACTGCAGCAAGATTCCTGGAGGGCGTGAAAAAAATCTTTCGGGGACCGAACACGTTAGCTGATTTTGCCAAATGGGTCTTAGACCCCATCGACAAGACGTGGAGCCAAGAGGACATCGAACGTTACGGAGATTGTCATCGTCATGCCACGGTGATGGCTCACAATTTCTCCGGATACGATGGACAGTTTCTTTTGAGATACTATACGGAACAAGGCACCGAGCGTCCTAAAGTGACTTTGAACGGAGCCAAAATCATTTTCATGCAAGTGGGACAAGTACAGTTTAAAGATTCGATGAGCTATTTGGCCATGCCTTTGAGCCGAATGCCTAAAACGTTTGGAATGACAGAAATGGCTAAAGGGTACTTTCCACACTTTTTCAATACGGAAGCCAATCAACACGCCGTTCTACCCCATTTGCCTGAGGCTCACTATTACGACCCCGACAACATGCGTACCGAACAACGAGAAGCTTTCTACGCTTGGTACCAGGCTCACGCCTCGGACCCTTTCGACTTTCAGGAAGAAATGCTAAAGTATTGTCGTTCCGACGTGGACATTTTACGACGTTGCTGTGGAAAATTTCGAGAACTGTTCATGGAACACGGAGGGGTCGATCCTTTGAAAGAAGCTTGCACCATTGCCAAAGCGTGTTCCTTAGTGTACCGCCAACGATTCATGCCTGAAAACACCGTGGTTGTCATCAGTCCTCAAACGACCCACTTTGTCAAACGTCAATACTCGGTCAAAGCCCTACGTTGGTTACATTACTTGTGCGACAAGGAAGACAAATGGATTCAGCATGCCCGCAACGGAGGAGGCGTAAAGACCATCGGAACGTATTCGGTCGATGGCTGGGACTTAGAAAACCCCAAGATCGTGTACGAGTTTAACGGTTGCTTATTTCACGGATGTCCCGTCTGTTACCCTGACCGTGACACTAAAAATCAGTTTTTACAACGAACCATGGAAGACTTGTACCAGGACACTTGTCAGCGGCGCCTAAAGTTAGAACAGGAAGGATACCAAGTGGTGGAAATGTGGGAACACGAGTACGATCACCGTATGAAAACCGATCCCGAGTTTAAACGCCTCATGGAAAGTTACCAGTTCATGGACCCGTTGAACCCGAGGGATAGTTTGTACGGAGGAAGGACCAATGCCACCTGTTTGCTGTACCAAGCCGACGAAGAGAAAGGAGAAGAAATCAAATACTTGGACGTGTGTTCGCTGTATCCCTACGTGTGCAAATATTGTCGCTTTCCCGTAGGGCACCCGCAATTGCTGACGGAACACATCGACCTGAAAAACATTCGACAATACGAAGGCTTGATCAAGTGCAAAGTTTTGCCTCCCACGAACCTATACCATCCCGTCTTACCTCACCATTGTCAAGGCAAACTGATGTTTCCCTTGTGCCGTACTTGTGCCGAAACGTGCAACCAGGACCAACCTTGCCATCACAGCCAGGAAGAACGTGCCTTGACGGGAACCTGGGTCAGCGTGGAATTGTTCAAAGCTCTGGACATGTGATACCAACTGTTAGAAGTGTACGAAATTTGCCACTTTCCCAAGACACAACAGTACCACAAGGGTGACCCTACTCAGAAAGGCATTTTCGCCGACTACGTGGATGCCTTTTTGAAACTGAAACAAGAAGCCAGCGGCTATCCTTCCTGGTGTCACACTCCCGAAGACCAAATACAATTCAAAGAGAAATACTACGAACAAGAAGGCATCTCTTTAGACCACATCGAAAAAAACGAAGGCAGGCGATCGTTTGCCAAAGTGATGTTAAATTGCTTGTGGGGTAAAATGGCACAACGACCGTGTTTACCCAAGACGGAATATTTGACAGAACCTTCCCGCTACTTCCAGATGATTCACGACAAAACCAAATACATGAAACACGTGGACGTCGTTCGAGAGGATTTGATCTTGGTCAATTACGAAGAAGATCTGGACTTTGTACAAGACGACCCTTTTGGAAATGTCATCATTGCGGCTTACGTGACAGCTCATGCTCGCTTAAAATTGTACGAAGCTTTAGAACTGTTAGAAGAACACGTCCTGTACTTTGACACGGACAGTTGCATTTACATCCATCACCCGAGTCAACATCACCCTGACATCGAAGGAGACCGTTTAGGAGCCTGGACAGACGAGCATCCCGACGACAAGATTCTAAGTTTCGTCAGTGGCGGCCCCAAAAATTACGGCTACGAATACCGGGACAAACAAGGAGAAGTGCACACGACGTGCAAAGTGAAAGGACTGACTCTGAATCATCGTACCAGTCGAGTGGTCAACTTTGGGGTATTGAAAGAAGCCTTGCAATCGGGAGAGGATGGAAACTTTAAAGTGACCACCTATCAACCGAACAAGATTGTACGTTTACCCACTCACCACATCGTCAGTCGACCCTTGGAAAAGGTCTATCAAATTGTATACCAGAAGCGAGTGCGACTTCCCAATCACTTTACGTTGCCGTACGGTCACGTCGGTATTGGTCTGTATATGAAAAGGAACCCTAGGCAAGATCGATAGTTCATTGTTCATTGAAGTAACTTACCATGTCGTTGACGAAGAAGAAACCAGATTGGTTAGGAGTCAAATGTTGGACATCACCGAGACCAGGGTTTTGAGGCTTGGACACAAGAGGTGGCCCAGTATGCACGAGAGTTATTCAAGGAAAAAAGTTACTTTTCAACCCGTGTTAGTGACGGTGCCAGAAGAACCCGTCACCCAGGACGGGACTGTCGTGGACAGGCCTGAAAGACCCTTTCGGGAGGACACTTGTGTGACCTTACCCCCTACTATAGAACTGGTTAGAACTTTACCCAAAACATGTGGTTGTTGTACAGACACTTGTGTTTATTCCACGTTCATGGTTATCATGTGCCTTTTATTCTTGTACTTAAGCCTTTGGCTTATATGTATTTTTGTCTTTCGTATTCATGTTTGAAAAAAAACATTCAATAAACGTGTTCTGAAAAAGTATATAAACTCTTGTCTTGTTTGTTTTTTCGTGTCACAAGTGACATTTCTCACACCATGGCTACCTCTGCTGTCTCTGCTCCCTCTTCCTCTACTGTCAAAGTCATCGACGAACACTTAGATCGTGCCAGTTGGGAGGCTTTGTATCTTCGCCATCCCTTTAACATGCTCATTGCTGGACCTAGCGGTTCAGGCAAAACCGAATTCGTCAAACGTTTGATCGAACATAAACATCATTTGATCGATCGGCCCCCTCAACGGATCGTGTGGTGTTACAAAGAGTGGCAATCGTCGTACAACCTCTTGCGAGAAAGTCAAGGCGATTCCATCGTGTTTGTGGAAGGCATTCCTAAAGAAGACGACGGCATCGTCTCTGACTCCCGTCAAACCCATTTGGTCATTTTCGACGACATGTTAGGAGAAGACGAAGAAGAAATTAAACTGTGGTTCACTCGCAAAGGGCATCACCGTAATGCCAGTGTCGTTTACATCACCCAAAATTTGTTTCAACAAAGTAAAGCCCATCGCACCATCAGTCTCAATGCGCATTACGTGGTCTTGTTTAAAAGCCCTCGAGATAAATCGCAAGTGCAAGTCTTAGCCAAACAGTTAGGAACGCCTTGGCTGACTCAGGCGTACGACGATGCCACTCAAAGGCCACACGCCTATTTACTCGTCGATTTGAAACCTACGACTCCCGAGGATTTGCGATTTCGTACCCACTTGTTTCACCACTGGTGCCAAGACGG
Organism: Sinohyriopsis cumingii; assembly: GCA_028554795.2. Classification (NCBI taxonomy): domain Eukaryota; kingdom Metazoa; phylum Mollusca; class Bivalvia; order Unionida; family Unionidae; genus Sinohyriopsis; species Sinohyriopsis cumingii. The sequence continues at coordinate 104,298,583 of CM068831.1, forward strand.
AGGGCCTGTCCTGTACACGTCTCCGTCCTCGACTTCATTTCACTCCCCATAAAAAAATCTATAAAAACCTCAGACCCTTTTTCGTCTGTCTCACTCTCAGTGCGAACATGACGTCCCTTCAGTCGCATCTTCCCGTCAAATTGATTCGTGCCTTGTATGGCATCAGTCGAGAAAAAGATCCACAAACACGAGCTCGTGTCTTAGAAGCTAGTCTCAAAGAAGTCTTACGATGGTTCACGGTGACGGCACGTCAATTACTCCAAGGAATCATTCAGATTCCTCATCAAACCAAACGCTTTTTCGATCGAAACAAAGTCGCTTTGGTCCAACTGGCCGATCCCCGCATCGACACTCAAACCAAAAATCAAATCATTTTGAAACCTGGAGGGAGCGGTACTCTAGGAGGGGTCATCATTCGCTCACTCTTAAGATGGGATCCTAATGCCCCCAAAGTTATACCCAAGACAAAAGTCCAACGAAGCCCCAAGAAGAAAAAGACCAGGTCCCCAAGGAGAACTTCTCCAGTGGCAGGACCCTCCTCTTACCAGACACCACCACCACCCCGGAAAAAGAAAAGAAGCCCCCAGAAAAAGAAACAGAGAAAAAGTCCCCAGAAAAAGAAAAGTCCACAGAAGAAAACTAGTCGCAAGAGAGGCACTTCGGCCAGGACGCAACCTTACACTCGCAAACCACGATCTGCCACGGCAGTGACTGCGTCTCCGGCATCCTCACGTTTGTCCACTTCTCCGTTAATGACACCAGGAACTGAAGAGTACTTGGAGACGTTGATCACACCAAGAACTTCTCCGTTGATGACCCCCAAAAGAACTTCCCCAGTGGCAGGACCCTCCAATTTAGTGGCAGTGGCTGCTGCTCACAAAGTACCTTCTCCCAAAATCAAAGTTCAAGAAAGATCGGGCATGTTACAAAGTTTACTGGATTTGTCCAAGCACGAACTGGCTCGATTTAGTCCGTTACGTACCCCTGCACGACGTGTCATGCCTGTCCTCAAACTGATACGACGTCAAGACAATCAGTGGCGACGCGTTCCAGTATAAAAAAGGCCTGTGACCAAGTCGGGTATCAGTGTTTTTTTGGTGCTCCTGAAGACTCAAAGATGTCACCCTCCAGAAAACCCCAAGGAAAGAAAAGGAAAGGACTGTCACCACGTTTAGCCAAACATGGGGACATGTTATCTGTCCTGTCCAAAGCTTCTCCACCCCTACGAAAAAAACTCATTCAAACAGCCTCCAAAGAGGTCATCGATACCGTGTGCGAATGTTGTTTGAACGTTTTGAAAGGCACGATCCTTTTGTCCAAACACCAGAAACAATGCTTAGGCAAACATCGTCACGTTCTTCGCCAAATGGTTCAAAAGAAAATTCCCATTCGTCAAAAAAAGAAGATGTTGGTCCAACGTGGAGGTATTTTACCTCTCTTGTTAGGCCCCATACTGAAAGGAGTCTTGGGAACCATGTTGGGAGGACTGGTGGGAGCAAGATAAAAAGGCCCTCGGAAGTCCCAAGATCTCAGAATCGACCCCTGACAACCCCATGGAAGGACGAAAACTAGCTTTAGTGCCTTACAAACGATGGATGGAATACCATCGGTGGCAAGAACAACACACCCCGCATTTACCTCCCAATCCCAATTTGAGCGAGATGTCCCAGTTACAACACGAATTGCAGTCCTTGATGGATCGCCAAGATTTGTCCGAAACAGAAAAATCGCAAAAGTACGGTCAACTCTTGCAACGACTGCAACTCTTTCACCAGAAAGCTTTAGACGAAACAGCTCTACCCACTCTGAAAGATTTTAAGACCTTGATGAAAAGTCCAGCACCATCACCAGCACCAGTACCAGTACCAGTACCACCAGTACCAGTGACCAAGACAGAAAAAGGAGAAGAAGAAAAGGAAGGGTTTCAAACTCCACCAGAAAAAGTACGCAAGTTAACAACACCACCTACCTCCAGAATTGGATGGATTAAAAAGATGATGGCCACCCCTTCTTCATCACAAGAGAAAAAGAAAGTGAAGACAGAAGTGAAACAAGAACCGATATCCCCCGCTCAGACATCCTCCTCCTCTTCAACACCTATTGCCGGTCGCACACGCAAAGCATTGCAATCCAAGAAAATACCCCAAGAGAAAAAGAGTAGCCTCTTCCAAGAGTGGGTGCCTTATTAAGACACCAACCAACATAAAAAAATGGAAAAAGTCTTAGCCAGCATTTACTACGATCCCTCGCATCCTGCAGGTTACGCAGGAGTTCAAAAATTGTATCGTGCTGCCAAAACTCGACTGAAAAGTCTCCGTTTACCTCAAGTGCAACGATGGTTACAAGAACAAGCTACCTACACTTTACACAAACCCATTCGACGCAAGTTTGCCAGAAGTCGCACCCGAGTGGAAGGCATCGATCATCAATGGCAAGCCGATTTAGCCGATGTCTCTCATTTGGCCAGCTACAATCGTGGCTACAAATATTTGTTTTGTGTCATCGACGTCTTTTCCAAATTTGCCTGGGTCGTGCCCTTGACTTCCAAATCGAGCAGCGAGTTAGTGCGAGCCCTGCAACGGGTGTTGAAACAAAGCGGTCGTCACCCTCTTCGATGGCAAACGGACAAAGGCACCGAATTTCTGAACCAAGCTTTCCAAAAAGAATTAAAGAAACGTGACATTCATTTTTTTACCACCGAGAATCCCGAAACCAAAGCCAGCATCGTGGAACGTTTTCAACGCACTTTGAAAGAACGCATGTGGAAATATTTTACGCATCACCACACTCTGAAGTACATCGACATCTTACCGCACCTGGTGCAAGCGTACAACCAATCTTACCATCGAAGCATCGGACGTGCCCCGCAAGACGTGACTCCCGACAACGAAGTGCTGGTGTTTGAGCGTCTGTTTGGTACGTCCCCAAGAAAAGTGGAGAGTTGGCCGTAGGAGATTGGGTGCGCATTGGCAAAACCAAATGCACTTTTGACAAAGGTTACTTACCTAACTGGACGACCGAATTGTTTCGCGTCACTGGACGAGTGCATGGCCGTCATCCTGCCGTCTATAAATTGGAAGACATGAACGGAGAAGTGCTCAAAGGAACGTTTTATTTGCCCGAGTTACAACGTGTCACCAAAAAAGAAGACGACGTGTACGACATCGAAAGCATTCTCGAACGCAGAACCCGTAAAGTGGGTAAACGACGTGTCAAAGAAGTCAAAGTACGTTGGAAAGGATATCCGCCCAGTTTTGATTCTTGGATCGACGCTTCGCAAGTCATCGACTATAAAAAGAAGTGACCATCATGCCTTTTCACACAGACGCAGCTACGTCGACCACTCCTCCTTCACCCAGTTCTTCTGTGCAAGATTTACAAAAACAACCCTTGTGGGTGTGGTGTGGAGAACGTGTGCCTAAAACGCAAATCGTCTTTTTCTGCCAAACCTTCGTGGTGTATTGTGTCATCGTAGCAGCCATCGCCAATTTGAGTTTGCAACAAGGAGACAAACAATTGTGGACCATTTTATTGAGCAGTTGCATCGGTTACCTGCTTCCTAATCCCTCCCTGAAATTCACCTCGAACGGGAACCCCGGGAACCTTGTGTCCAGTGCCAGTGCCAGTCACCACTCCAATAACAACCAGAACCCCATTTTGGGCGGAGACACGCCTCTGACGTCCACTAACCCCTCGGACAGCCACAGAACTCTGGAATTATGAGTCACCAAAACCAATTTTACTTAACTTTACCCAGTGACAGTTCCATGGAGGTGTTTCCCAAGAACACGTTGTGCTGTTACACGGCCAAATTACCTCAAGCCATCCAGTTAGATCACGAAGCCCATTGGGAAGTGGCTTTAGTAGAAATGATTCACCCGACCCAAGTCCTCAATGTCCTTCCCAATCAAAATTTTTTTGATGTGGAAGTTCATGACGAGCAAATGCAACAGTGGATGGATAGCAATGTCAAATATGACAAGAAAACCCGTACACAAAAGTACACCACCTATCACTTGTTCATTTCCCCAGGCTATTATTTTAGTGGTCAACATTTGGTCAGCACCATAAGCTCTAGGTTTAATGTCGTGTTTCTGAAAGCTTTGGAGCATGTCAACAAAAGTGTCACCATGGAGTACCACAAAGCAGCTCGTCACTTCTTGATGAAATTTGAACGAAGCAAAATCATGTCCATTTTATTTTGTCCTGAATTGTTTGACATGTTGGGCGGAGACATGGACATGAGAAAGGCCATGCTCAAGAAAAACGAATTACCCATCGTTTACGACAACGAGTCTTTTAGCAAGTTATTTCGTGCCCCGGTAGAACTGAACCAAGGACTGAATTTGATGTTTGTGTACTCCGATGTGGTGGAGTACAACGTGGTGGGACACACCTCCGTACCGTTACTGCGTGTCATTCCTTTCAAAGTGGATTCTGCCACGAACGCTGACGAGGAAGGTGGAAACACTTACCACGTCCACCGCGAATTTGTCCATCCTCACTATTTGCATGTCAGTAAGTCGTATTTGGACACGGTCAACATTGCTATAAAAGGAGATCTGGGACAAAATATTCCATTCACCAAAGGAAAAGTCACGGTGAAACCCCATTTTCGAAAACGGTTCTCTCACGACTCGTAAGTAAGTCATGTATCCAGTGTACCGAGGGGTTGCTCGACAGCGAGGACACGGTTTAGGAGACATGTTAAAATCGGCCTTTCGTTCGGTGGCCCCGGTGTTGAAACCGATGGTGACACGCGGATTGCACGCCTTGAAAGATGCGGCACTGACGCAAGGCAAAGAATTTCTCCAAAATGTCATCATCGACAAACAAAACCCTAAAGAAGCCTTCATGAGGGCAGGCAAAAATGTCTTGCTGCAAACGGGCAAAGACATTTTAGGCCAACGAGAAACACCTATAAATGCCCTGCACGCTACCGAGTCAGGCATTCAGCAAGGACAAGGCAGAAAGAGACGACGAAGAAAACACCCTTTCACCAGACTTCAAGCGAGAAAGGCCAAGAAAAGAAGAACCGTTCGAGACTTAGACGTTTTCGATTATTGAGAAAAGAGACAAAAAAATGATGCACCGAGAATCTTGCGCTTGTTCCAAGACGGAACTGGATCTGTTTGCCATGCCCCCCACGATGATGACGATGCAAGAATCCCAGTGGGTGGAATTTCACCCCGTCTCCTCACTGACCGATTCCGCTCCCATCGAGTTTGAAATCAAAGGACAGCCCGAAGATTACATCGATCTGAATAGCAGTTACTTGTACCTGAAAGTCAAAATTCTAGATAAGACTGGAGGTGCTATAGACGATGAAGCAGTAGCTCCCGTCAACAATTTCATGCATTCCTTGTTCAGTGGAGTGGACTTGTACTTGAATAACAAACTGGTCAGTAGCAGCATGGATACTTACCCTTATCGTGCCTACCTGGAAAATCTCTTGACGTACGGAATAGATGCCAAGAACACTCATCTCAATGCCTGTGTGGTATGGGAAGCTGACGAACCTACCAAGTTTGAAATATTGGAAACTGATGAAAAGAAAGACAACAATGATGGATTTCTAGAACGAAGAAAGAGAATCACGGGAGCCGACACAAGTTTAGAACTGATGGATCGTTTGCATTTGGACATGTGGTTGCAAGAAAAGTATTTGCTGAACGGGGTGGATGTCCGCCTGAGACTGAATCGTAGCAGTGCCGCTTTCCATTTGATGGCTGATAGTGACGGTTACAAAACCAAAATCCTAGAAGCCAGACTCTACGTACGCCGTGTGGAAGTGTTACCTAAAGTGGGAAACGACATCAGTCAAACGTTGAGCAGAACGACTGCCAAGTATCCCATACGACGCGTGGAAGTGAAAACCTTCACCATTCCCAAGGGACAGCGATCCATGATCGAAGATCATCTGTTCCAAGGACAGTTACCCAAACGTTTGATCGTTGGTATCGTCGAGAATACAGCCTTCAACGGAGCTGCCGAAAAAAATCCTTTCTACTTTCAACACTTTGGCGTGTCCAAAATCGAAGTCAGTCTCGATGGCAAGACCTTGTGTACCCGACCTTTCGAACCTGACTTTACCAAGAAGAATTACTTGAGATCGTACTTGTCCCTGTACGAAGCCACCGGACAGTTAGGAACCAATACCAGTCACGGTATTACGTACGAGGATTATGCAGGAGGCTACGCTTTGTGGGCTTTCGATTTCACTCCAGACCAAGGCAGCGACGAGGGACATTTCCACCCTATAAAATCCGGCCAGATTCGTGTGGAAATTCAGTTTAAAGACCGAGACCCTGATGAAACGGTGAACGTCATCCTGTATGCAGAATTCGATAATACCATAGAAATCAACAGTTTGAGAGAAGTCATCCTAGATTACTAGAAACCATGGAAGACTGTTATCCCTCTTTACCTAGTGGAGAAACTTTTAGTGTTGGATTATTGTTAAAAATGTTAGAGTTGTTGTTGTTTAGTGTTAAGTGATTTTTGAATAAAAAATGTTGTGTTTTGAAAAAAATTGTTTGATGTTATATTGTTGGATTATTGTTAAAAATGTTAGAGTTGTTGTTTAGTGTTAAGTGATTTTTGAATAAAAAATGTTGTGTTTTGAAAAAAATGCCTTTGTCTTTTGTTTAGCTATAAGAATGTTGGATTGATGCTCTTTCATTTCTTACTATCCCTCTCATGACACTCACTAAACGTTGCGACTCAAAAACCGTGTGGGGGATGTTTTCCTTCACGTCCGCGCTTTGACTTTAAGAACCGGGTTGTTTCCAGTCTAACCATCCATTGTCGACTCATCCTCCTAAGAAGATGTGCTCCAAACTAGCTAAACTCAACGAAGCCTACGTGAATTTGCATAGGGTCAGACACAGTCTGATACCGAAGCCAGAAGAAATAGAGAATGTGAGAATGTTAAAAATCACTGAAGACCTGATAGAAGAGCTCTTCAGAGAAGAAATGAACAGGGAAAAAGAAGAATGGACAGAGAAGTACAGACTTCAGAGACAGCAGCAACAACAACAACAAGAGCAGCAGCAGCAACCTGAAGCTGACAGAGGCTTTGTCGATTGTCGTATCGACACCAAAGAGTTCTTCTTCTCTTTCCGAAGAAGCAGACCTATCGCCAGAAAGTCTATCCTCAGAGGACATCGCATTCTTAGAAACTAAAAAGAATGCCATAGCAAACAAACAAAACAGCCCTTTTCAGGGCTACCCAATACTCTAGAAAAGAAATAACAATCGATTTGCCAATGTGTGTAGGTAGAGTAGTGTGAAAATAAACACTAACTCTTTTTTAAAAAATGTGAGGGTATGTGTTTGTGTGTTTGTGTTTGTAAGTGGTTATGTAAGTTGGTATGGATAGTAGATTAAAATGATGTCTTTTTTTGGTGTTTGAGGTGTATATTTGGAGTTAGATTGGATTGCTTTGCGTATGTGGATAGTCTATTGAAGTGATTTATAAAAAAATTTAAAATAGTGATGGGTAGCATAAAAAAGTGAGTGAGTGTTTCTTTTAGGTCGGCGCGTTGTTTTATGGTCATGATCTAGGTAAGATCAATTTTATGTTTTTAGGGGATGTTTTCGTTCACGTCCGCGCTTTCACTATAAATTGAAACTCGTTCGGCAGTCCAGCTACCCTTGTTGATTGATCAACACCAAAAATGAACACGAGACTGGAGAAACTGTTGGAACTTCATGTGCATCTGGAATATGCCAGGCGCATATTAAATGAAGCCATTGTGGAGGATGGAAGGATAAGAGAGGAGGAGGAAAGAAGAAACAAAGAAGAGGAGGAGAGAAGATATAAAGAAGAAGAGGAAAGAAGATACAAAGAGGAGGAGAGAAGATACAAAGAAGAGGAGGAGGAGGAGGAAAAGGAGAGAAGAAGAAGAAATTTCAGAATCCCAGAGAGCGAAAATTGGGATTCTGAAGCGACATATCCTGCCTCTGCTCTCTCCCCCCAAAAGGTAAAAAGTAACTGGGGGATAAGATGTGTATGCGGCGCCAGGCCTGGAAGGTGCCACCATTAACCAGGTGTCCATGAAGTTCCAAACAAAAAAACAGCCCTTTTCAGGGCTACCCAATACTCTAGAAAAGAAATAACCATCGATTTGCCAATGTGTAGGTAGAGTAGTGTGAATATAAACACTAACTCTTTTTTAAGATAGTGTGAGGGTATGTGTTTGTGTGTTGGTGCTTGTAAGAGCTAAGGTATGTTTGTGTGAATAGTAGATTATGGGTTTCTTTATTGTTTCTTAGCGTAGGTGAAGAGTATAGTTAGGGTTCTGTAAGCGCTCACGTACGATTGTGTGGATAGTAGATTATGGATTTTGTTTATTGTTTCTTAGCGTATGTGGAGAGTATAGTTAGGGTTTTGTAAGCGCTCACGTACGATTGTGTGGATAGTAGATTATGGATTTTGTTTATTGTTTCTTAGCGTATGTGGAGAGTATAGTTAGGGTTTTGTAAGCGCTCACGTACGATTGTGTGGATAGTAGATTGTGGATTTTGTTTATTGTTTCTTAGCGTATGTGGAGAGTATAGTTAGGGTTTTGTAAGCGCTCACGTAAGATTGTGTGGATAGTAGATTATGGATTTTGTTAATTGTTTCTTAGCGTATGTGAAGAGTATAGTTAGGGTTCTGTAAGCGCTCACGTACGATTGTGTGGATAGTAGATTATGGATTTTGTTAATTGTTTCTTAGCATATGTGGAGAGTATAGTTTGGGTTTTATTATATGAAATGAAAAAGTAGGGGATGTTTTCCTTCACGTCCGCGCTTTTCGTATAAGAACCCACAGTATTCGTCGTTCAAACCATTCTACAAAGAATAATCTAGACAAGATGACGCAAGTGACTGATTTATTTCATCAATTGAGGCATATCTATTTCTGGATAATAGATGCAGAATATGCTATAGAAAGGATACAAAAGGAATGGGAGTATGAAGATAAAGAACACTTGGTAACCAGTCAAGTCGAACGTATAAAGGCCGCCAGACATATAATAGAAGGAATGATAGAAGATGAAGTCAACAAATCAAGAGGATTTATTGACCCACCTTATGTAAGAGTGGGGAGTTTGAAGGAAGCACTGGATTATGTCATCCAAGTCCGGTGCTTCCTAGAACATATAGTGTATTGGACGGAGTTGTCATATATGAAGAGGGGACTGAACAGGTTGAAAAAAGGAGAAGAAACAATGAAACAAGTGATGACCCAAGACGTAGAAAACATAAAGGAAAGGTGGACTAAAGAAAGAAAGGAAGAACAGAATAAGAAGAAGAAATTAGAATTCGACCAACTGAATAACAACTGGATGAAAATACAGGCGAAGTTCCGAGCCATGGGTCACCAGGACTGGATACCAGAAACAGAAAAGAAAAAGAAGAAAAGAATGATGGACAAAATAAGAGGATGGTGGAAAAAGTTAAGAAGTTAAAAGAAGAAGAAGAAGAAAAAACCCAAAGGCCCTTTTCAGGGCCAGCCATATTTCTCGAAAAGAGATAGCCTTTCAATTGCCTACCCCTTTTTTTTAATTTAAATTTAAATTTAAATTTAAAAAAATTAAAAAAAAACATCCCATATTCAATTCCCCTTGTCCCTAGACAGACCCAAACTCTATTCCCCATGTTCAATTCCCCTTGTCCCTAGAGTGACCCACGATTTTTCTCCATGTTCAATTCCCCTTGTCGCCAGAGTGACCCACGATTTTTCTCTATGTTAAATTTCCCTTGTCGCCAGAGTGACCCACGATTTTTCTCCATGTTAAATTTCCATTGTCGCTAGAGTGACCCAGGGGTCTCTGTAATGCTAATTCCCATTGTCGCTAGTGTGACCCCATTTACTACTAGTATATCCATCCGACAAAACTAGTACATTTTGAAGACATTCAGGATGTAAAACTGTAAGTATATATTTTTGTTTGCCATTTTTACTACCAGCTAAAGAAGACAGTATTTGTAAGGACCCTTTCTGGCGTCTACTGTATAAGCTAGCCTAAATCCGAAACATTGTTTACAAAGCAAAAGTGCTCGCGTCTGCCTCCATTGTTTGCTTACAATAGAAAGTAGTTCCTTTATGCACGTGGATGCAATATGAAGGTGTGCAATATCGTAAAACACTGAACGATTCTGACAATGTAAAGTTAACGGAGAAAAAAAAATGAGCATATAATAAATACCATTTTGCATGTCTTGTATCAATAATGATGCACACAGGTATAACGGCTGTACCAAAAATATAGCAGATCAATTACAGTTGTAGAGACATTAAAGCGTCTAAATTAAAGGCCAACAAAACAATTGAGGAGAATTTCTTCATTCACATGCGTACAAATACTTTTTTTAACTGCCGTTTAAGTACTATTTCTTTGGATTATCTGGTATGAATACCCCCACACACACACACACATTTTGTATATGCACTCTGTCGGCAATGACATTTCTGAGTTGATAAAGATTCCTTATTAATTCAATCGTTGGTACATTGATACATTCAAAACGTGTATAGGGTTTATAGATTGATAGGAGAGAGAGAGAGAGAGAAAGAGAGAGAGAGAGAGAGAGAGAGAGAGAGAGAGAGAATATTCCTTTCGCAAGTTTCATTTGAACCCAACCACAAAAAATGTAAGTTTATATTAACAAAGGACCTGAATATTTGTTCAGAACAGAGTTCCGTCTACTAATATTGTAATATTTGTAAAATTAAATATTTCGGAGGATTTCAGAGTTTGTTCTTCGTGTATTGTGTTTTGTTGCCGTCTGTGATAGCAAGAATTTTATAAGTGATTGCATATCATATATTTTCCATCTGAGTGAATTGTCATAGGGAATGTGAATGATGTAAGGGGTGCTGAACGATTTTTCACTTATCATGGTTTTGCATATTGAAGCGAAACTAATAATTCTTTTTGATGGAACTTAAGCAATTTTATCAGAGATAAGTATTTGGTTTATGCTAGACTTATGATAAAAATTGTAAAATATACTGTAAAGACCAAGTCCAATTTGTGAGGAATGATAACATCCTTGATATATATAAGCCTTGTAATCACTTTGTATAAGACTATTTTATCAAAAGTTGGCAACAAAAACCATTAAAAGGGCATCATTCAGTGATTGCACTCAGAGATGAAGGGGTTTACCATTCACCAATCCTATCAGAGAGAGAGAGAGACAACAAAGCATTTATTTTAATTATTATATTAAACAAGGCTGTATATAAAATAAAAACAATAGATCAGATTTGATTCTGACAGTTTGATTAGGGTCAAACCATTTTATATTTTTTTAAATGGTGGGGGGGGGGCTAATTTTGGTTAACACGCCCCCAAGTAGGTTAAGAATGTTCTTGCTTTGATTTGAAGAAATCGAAATGAAATTTTTTTTAAGATCCATTATACTAATCATGTCAATTGAAAAATGTACCTTGATGTTAAAGAAACATAAAATACCTTTGTTTGCAAGAAAATCTCATAAATATCCGCTGTTTGCTTTTGTCAGAAATATTGTACTGCACTAGACGGAATTGATTAGATGGAAATAAAGGAACCAGTCTAGTAATGGGTGGACGTAAAATAGAGTATATATCGGTTTCACTGGCCCGGATTGGTTGATAACGAAAGTTAACTTTTACTAAAAATAAGCTTTTGATAGATTATCTTTCTTGTAGCCGAAAAAAAGTAGCGAATGTTTTATTCATGGAAATTCAGTCATTTTACAGACCTGAGTTTGGAAAACTAATTAAAGAAATTAGCACCTGTGTTTTTACGTGTGGAATTAAACACACATGTAAGTTAAAAAAATGCCGCTGCCCATATTTTTCTCTACACAGAAGTTTGCATCAAGGATATATATATATATATATATACTGATAAAAATTGCTTTGATCATGAGCATTCACAAATTCAAAATGATTGCAATTTTAATATCAATTTATTTGTGGGCATCCTTTGACATTTAGCTATAAGCTATGAGCCTCTGGTGTATCACCCACCCACCCCCACCTCCAGCTCTTCCGAACATTTAAAGGATTTTATGTTTTCATGCATTCCCCACCGATGTAGTATGTTGTTTTCTAGTAAAAATAAATCAAAAATAATTATCAGATTAATATTTATTTACATAGCTGTTTTAGTTACAGGGGTTTCTCTGATGTATTATTATTATTATCATTATTATTATCATCATCATCATCATCATTATTATTATCATTATTATTATTAACATTACTATTATTATTATTATTATTATTATTATTATTCAATTATTATTCATTTGGGTGGGTCGTACTCCCGGATCCCCGAATAAGCAGATCACATGTTTCCTTCCCTACACCAATAAATTATAAATTATTATATGACATGTACTCCCACACACTGACATATAGGTAGGTCATTGTTGGTTTCCATGACATAATCTCTAATTCCCAATGACCGTAGCCAACGATCTTCCTAATGTCCAGTGTGTGCTTGGTATGTAGTTTTGTTGTATGGACCGGCCTTTTGTCCAGTCAATTTTTTTTATAGTAATTTAATGATTATATGTCCCTACAAAAGAAAATATTCCTATATGCATATTTTTCCAAGTATTAGATTATTTTATTAGATATATATGCATACATAGTTGCATTTCGCTTTATTTATCCAATGTATGCACACATATATACTGTCCCCCTTCTCGTATTTCTCCTCCGTTTCTTATTTTATTCATTTTTGAAATATAGAAACGAGCCGCATTTGTAAGGGTATTTGCAAAAAATTAAAATTAACTTTTAAAATATACGTTGTGTTTGTGTTATGTTTGTATGAATTGCGATTGGGTACAAATGCGTTTCTTATCTGCTCGTAGCTTATTTAATAAAAATGAAAAAACCTAATAAACACACAATTAAAAATATTACTAGTCTTACTATCCTAATATTTCTAGACAATAAAAAGAATATATTCTTGTTCCCTTGTATTGGTGTAATGTTTGTCCATAATGACTCCACGTTGGCGATTTTCGTTGGCTGCTTCACATGCCTTCGCACCTCGCTTATAGCCTCTTAGCATAGCCCCGTAAGATCAACGCCTTTTGACCATTCCGGTGGCCTAGTGGTCAGAGATTCCGCCTCGGATGCGAGAGGTCGCGGGTTCGAACCCCGGCTAAGTCATACCAAAGATTTATAAAAATGGTAATAATAGCTGCCTCGCTAGGCGCTCAGTATTAAGAGGTTAGTGTTAGGACTGGTCGGCCTGGTGGCAGAATAATGTGACTGGGTGGGACATCATGCTACATGTCTGCGGAATGATGCCCCAGTGCTAGACATCACTATTTACTGCCACATTTTAAATTGTTATTTATAGTAGCTGCAGCCGAGAACCTATTAAAATATTCTCCTCAATTTTTTCATTATAAAGCCAGGTTTTCCAATCCATTTCTAAATTCAACAGTTGTAACATGGCCACATTTTACCATTACATTTATTATAAAGTCCATGGCCTTATTTTTGTATGGTTTTATTCGTCAGCTTATCTAGATACAATACAGCTTTTTCATGAAAATGTCCGCCTTGTATTTTGTTTATACTCCTCTCTCTATTATATTAGACACACAGTATAGTATCACATGTATTTTGGTGGAATAACCCTTCTTACATAACGGGCACTTAGGTAAAAATACGTATTATTAGCATGGCCACTTTCATCCCGATATTCTTCTTTTCTCTATAATGAACAATTATATTACGTATATAAAGTAATTTTCCAGGCGATGCGGTAAGCTTGGTTTTATTATTGTTCCTAAATAGAATCATTATGTGCGAAGCCGAACAAATACCCACCATTTTGGCCAATTCTGCGCGTCGGGTATTTCTGCGCAACGATACGACATTCATGTAAACATTGGATCATGTGTTGCTTTTGGTGGGATATCCAATTTGTATCAAGAAAGAACTATCGTCCTTTAATTGAGGAAGTGATATTCAAAAGTTGACAAAAAATATCCCACATTTCTACCCTAAATGCATATGAAAATGTGATTTCTAAATGCCAACATGAAGACCCACTCCATGACCTTCTTGAACTTGTAACCCAGAAAATTATATTTACTATGTCTCTTTCAGAATCATACAAATAAATACATTATATAAAAGATGGAAATATATACCTTAAAACGATACTACATTTTAATCCGAGTTTCCAATTTTGCAAGTTGTCCCACACGTACAAAATCGTCTGCTAACCAAAATGTCAACTTGCCGCTAGTATTATTCAGTAATTTGTTTCCCCCATAAACGAAGTATTGTAAACACATTACATCCTAATCTGTGTTGTTTCTCTTCAACATAATATCATTTTTATTATAAAATATTGAACTTTACTAATTTGTTTGCAAGATCTGTTTAGTTTGCTTAATATATCGTGCCATTTATTTGTATTCTTACGTTAAATTTTGTAAAACCAGCTATAAACCTGACCGAATTACTCGAATGAATTGCTGACAGGATCAATCCAAAGTGATGGATTTCATTTCCATAGCCCGAAAGATAAATACATGTTTTTAATTCGATATGCGTTTTGCTTGAGTATTGGCAGGGCCGGTTTATCCATAGGGCAAAGTGCCCAGGGTCCCCGAGGCTCCGTATATTATCGTCTGATTTCACAGGGAGTGTTGTTAATAATAATGTAACCATATCTATGGACAAGGCAGGATAGCTATGGCTCCCAAAAGCCTTAATCCGGCCCTAAGTATTTGTGATGGAATCTTATGTACACAATAATGCCCGACAGCAGTGTATATATGACGAGCTTCCCAGACGTAAGTCGGTCGGTCATTTATATTCCTTAACTTGTTTAGTTGCTATCTTTTAGTATTCTAACGAAGGCATATTGTTATATCATGTTGTATCTAAATATTTTAATATTTAATACCATCCTTCTTCACCTGTAATTTTCTTTTGCTTCTTCGCTCAGTCCCATCATATGGGTTTCAAAAATTGCACCCTGACCTACACTTACGCGTAAGCGGTGCGTTTTTCAGTACTTGACTGTGTTGTCAGCAGTCTTGCTCTCACTATGCGATCCTTGAGCAAGCTCGCAACCCAAGATAAGGACGGTTAAATTTGTCTAACCATGTTTATATCCTTAAGTGTAAAAAAAATAATTTTTTAAAGAGTGTGTTTTAATTATATGTCAAAATCTTAAAATTACTTTAGTACTTTTCATTATTATTGAAAGAAACTTTTTAACTTCATATTATCCTTCCTTTATATTTTGAAGATTTTTATATTTGAAGCCTATTTTGAAATTTGATAATTACCTTACTACAGCGAATTTCCAGTTTCACTGTTTTAATATTACCAAGGGAATTAATTGTTGAAGAAGTAAATGCTTATGTAAAAAAAAATAGTTGTCTCCCATATATGAAATGGTGCATGCTCCACAAAATTGCAGTTACTCCTAGGGCAGTTTTAAAAGGAACCGAACATTACATTTAGACACGTATCGGTTCTAGTCGCTCTTGCATAGCGATTAAGTTCCCTTCCATAATTCCACTGCAATCCATGGACTTTTAAACTTTCTGTTTTAAGTCTCTATCCCCCACCCTCTCTCTCTCTCTCTCTGGAATTTCACGATTTCACGCTATGTAATCACGACATCCGTAATATGAATATGTTAGGCCTGCTTAAATTTTGTTGTTGTTGTTATTGTTGTTGTTGTTGTGGGCTCAACGCTATTGTCAGCACATGATATGATACACGTGGCGGCCAGTATATCTAGTGGAGGAAAAATCGAGGGAAGATCCACCAAACCACCCTGCTTCAATGTAGCTAGTGTTTTCCCTTTGTGCCACCTGCGAGTGACCTCAAAAAAATTGCATTGATAAAGTTGTGTTGTGCTAAGTTCTATTTGGAACTGTTTAAGCTCGTTTTTATTTCTTTTGAAATTGTGTTTGGAAAACAAAGTTTATGGTGCAAATAGAAGTTTACGTGTTCCACTTAATAAGCTCTCTTTCCTAATTTTCGATGCCATTTAGTTCTGTTCAATCCGCAATGCTAGGGATAATGGATGCCCAACTGTCCATAAAACTTTTTTAATTATTATTTTATCGGTTGATTGTGACCAAATACATTCGTTTCGTTAAAGACAACGCATTCTCTCTTCAGTACAGAATAACTGCAAGATTTGTTTTAAGATAAAGATCGACATGTACACATACTTCATCGCGTTAACATATCTGCCTATCCATGTATCGTCCATCTATTGACCTATCTAATTATATGACTGAACCAAGGAACAACATAATAAACAAACCTTGTTTTGTCACTGCCTTGTTTGACTTTCGTCACATCCTAAACGCTGACTGTTACGGGTGTGATTTATTCACTATCAGTGTCAAATGGCGGTAATATGGGGATTCTTATCTTACGTATTTAGGGTTGAATAAACAGTAAGACAAGAAAGAATGAAAACAAGATTTGAAAAATATAATAATTTATTTTCCTGGAAAAATTCTGTAAAAATTAAAAAAATATGAACTTACGGTTTTAAGATTCAAATCCAAAAATAATCCAAGAATAATCCACGAATAAATTTTGTTTAAGTCCTAATAACAGAATGTACTACTGATTTCAAGCTCGAATCACGACGAAGAATCCATGATGGAAGACGATGATATATGCTGTAATATGTAGCGTTGAAGTCTATAGTTCCTTGTAGAAACGAGAATTCTCACTCCGTTTTGGAAATCTGAACAACTTTTTATAAAAGTTGTCCTTGTTCAACAATTTCACATTAGCACACGTAATTTCCAGGAAAAAAGAATTAATCCTTTTTGAATTCAAGTAATCTGAAATAACCCTAATCCAAGTAATTTGAAATAACTCCAAACAACACAGTGTACGAAAACGCCCAGCTTCTACCGAGAATATCTCTCCAAAACGAAGGTTGTATCGTATTCCAAAACGCAAAAAGGAGGTTACGTGATCATGTTCCAGAACCTCGTAGAAATTAGGTACTTGTTAAAGATCACGTACACCCAGGGTGGCCCTGACAAAACCAATCATTTTACTCTAAGAAATAAAAAATTAAAAAATTTGTTTACATCTTAAACACGTAGTCCATCGTGACCTCGACAACAACCAATCATTTTAAAATAAAAAATAGAACTTATTTACGTGGTTTCTACTAATTTTCAATCAAGGTCAGGATCTAGATGAACACCTGGTGTTTATGAAACGAACGATCAAGGTCAAACTATTTTCTGGAAAAAGTATCATCTCCAGTGAATAAATTTACATTACAATAGCATGTAATAAAAAATATTGTAAAAAATTAAAACTGACAAACAATTATATTGAAATAAATATATATTAAATCAGATATGATTAAATCAAATATACATAACAGGATAATTAACTTAAATTACCCAAGGTCAATCAAACTCCAGTATATGCTACCCATGGCCCTCCGACCAGTAATGGTGCAAGCAAAGGCGTGATACCTTACGTAACATTAGACTGTCGGCCTGTCAGTCATTCTGGCACCACCCCAAAACTGTATTTAACACTTTTAGTAACAAGTGTTACTCAGCATTTGGAATACTTTTAACTGACAAATGTAGTCTTTTTATTAGTCAGAAAATTTTCTATTAAGATTTGAAGTCGAGTAAAGTTGTATTATTGGATGGACGTTGGCGTGGAGCTCTACCCGTGACACAGTTGACTATTATGTATAAATCCTATACGAATTCAAACAGACATGACTTCAACATTTTTCAACGATTTTGCATAAATCCTTCAGTATTTACCCTGACTTCATACTAATTCCTATAGAAGTAATGCTGTCAAAATTAATTTTAAAAAAAATACGTGACATGATATTCTAATTGATAGGCGTGGTTATCCCCGTCCTGGTAATAAATAGGTCACTTAGTTTCTAACCCCAAACACCAAAGTGACACCTGAAGACACCATTGACTCCAAGTGGTCCCATATCCGTGACTCTGTGTACAATTCAGCCATCACAGCTTACGGGAAGAGGGAGCGAAAGAATGTCGACTGGTATGAGGCAAACTGGGAGGAGATGGAGCCCGTGACTGAGGCAAAGAGGAAAGCCCTCCTGGCATACAAGGCTGCACCTAGCCCCAGAACACTACAAGCCCTCTCGATTGCAAGGAACAACACCCAGAAGACCGCCCGCCGATGTGCTAGCACCTACTGGCTGAACCTTTGCAACAGTATACAGACAGCTGCCAACACCGGGGATGCAAGAGGAATGTATGAGGGTATCAAGAAGGCGAGAAAGCTATATGCAACCCAAAACAATGTCACTGGAACTGCCCTGGACGCCATTCCAGACCTGCCTGTCATGGAGGAGTTAGACACACATCCCAGCCTGGAAGAGCTCGGAAAAGCCATCGATTGCCTTGCCTGTAGAAAGGCTCCTGGAAGCGACGGCATTCCGCCTGAAGTCATCAAGAGCGGAAAACCAGCACGCTCCAGCCCCTACACATACTCCTCTGCCTTTGCTGGGAACAGAGATACATCCCACAGGACATGTGTGACGGCAACATCGTCACTTTGTACAAAAACAAAGGAGACCGTAGCGACTGCAAAACTACCAGGGCATCTCACTCCTCAGCATCGTCGGAAAGGCTTTCTCCCGTGTTGCCTTGGCGCGCTTGCAGATCTTAGCCTCCCGCGTCTACTCATAGTCCCAGTGTGGATTTCGAGCCGGCAGGTCAACTGTAGACATGATCTTCTCACTACGTCAGCTGCAGGAGAAGTGTCGCGATTAGCAGATGCCCCTCTACATTGCCTTCATAGACCTGCCGCAAGCGTTTATTTGGTTAGTATGAGTGGACTCTTCAGACTCCTGCATAAGATCGGCTGCCCCCCACATCTGCTTGCTGTCATCATGTCGTTCCACGAGAACATGCACAGCACAGTGTGCTTCAATGGCGCAACACCTGAAGCCTTCCCAGTCATCAGAGGAGTTAAACAAGGCTGTGTCCTTGCGCATACGCTCTTTGCCATCTTCTTCTCCATGCTTCTCCAGTACGCATTCAAGGACTGCAGCGAGGGAGTGACGGCAAGCTATTCAACATCGCCCGTCTCTGTGCTAAGACTAAAGTCACAGAGGTACTCATCCGTGAATTGCTCTTCGCCGACTATGCAGCCTTGACATCACACACGGAAGATGGACTTCAGCAGCTGGTATGCCGCCTCTCCCATGCTTGTAAGGAATTTGTGACTGACCATCAGTTTGAAGAAAACGAACGTCATGGCGCAGGACGCAGACTCCCCTCCCTCTGTCACCATTGATGGGTACAACTTGGACGTTGTCGAGAACTTCACATACCTCGGGTCTAACATCTCCAGCTCACTCTCCATTGACTCTGAGGTGAATGGCAGGATTGCCAAGGCAGCAGCAGTGATGGCCAGACTTAACCAGAGAGTCTGGAACAACTCCAACCTCACCGAGAAGACCAAACTGCGTGTCTACCAAGCCTGCGTACTCAGCTCACTACAGCAGCAAAACATGGACCAGCTATGCAAGACACGAGAGGAAACTCAACAGCTTCCACCTGAGATGTCTGCGGCGCATTCTGCACATCCAGTGGCAGGACAAAGTACCCAACAAAGAGGTTCTAGAACGCGCCAACATGAACAGGATGTTCTCCATTCTCAGCGAGAGGCGCCTTCGCTGGCTGGCCATGTCAAGAGAATGGACCCAGGCCGCATTCCCAAGGACCTGTTATATGGGGAGTTAGCAGAAGGTACACCACCAACTGGACGACCACATCCGCGCTACAAAGATGTTTGCAAGAAGGATATGAAGACGGCAAACATCAGTGTCAACGACTGGGAGAGCTGTGCAAACAACCGTTCCAGCTGGCGTCTAGCTGTCAGGCAGGGTGTTCAAAACGCAGAGGAAGAGAGAAAAACAAAACAAACTGAAAAGAGAGCTAGAAAGAAGGATAAACAAAAGCGTACTTTGGAGCTACGGCATGTCTCCAGTAGACGGACGGATGCCAAGAAAGGAATGAGTTTATAACGTCATGTACCAAAAGAGCAAACAATAAATTAGCTTTAAGTTTTTTTACACCTTGATTGATACATGCAGAAAACTAAATGTCACCTACCTAGAACGGAGTGACATGCTACCTCATCTCACCTGTTCAGAAACTCGGCCTTCCAGCTAGTCTTTGTCACATTGTGTTAGAATATTTGTTAACAATTCCTGCTTCATGTTATAAATGTCTTTTGATAGAATTCGTAATTCAAAGTACTTTGAGTAATGTCAATCCGTGTTATATAATATTACGATTTTAGTTGGATTCTGCAACAAAGAAACTACCTGGCCGTGAATTACCCATTTCGTTACGGTTGAATTCACGGTTACTTCCTTTGAAGAACCTTGCCGCGGGTCGAGAAACGGTTTGTTTGCAATTAGCTGTGATGTCACCGGTCGGCTTAGGCTTAGTGGCCGGAAACCCGACATTGTAACACCTCATTGATACTACCCTCAGACTGTTTTCAAAGAGACCACCGATATCCAGTCAGAAGTAAGATAATCAAATTTTCGGCGGGTTTTTCACGCAGTCAGACATTATTCTAGTACATCTATTTGTGAACAGGTCAGTACACGTCTGGACACTGGCGAGAGCAGGTCATAGGGAAGTTGGAGACTAAACTGCGCTCTGAGTGCCGAAGTTGCATGCTCGTTAAAAGGGCGGGAAAGGGAGTTCAAGAAACTTCAGACGAAATTGAAACAAAGGCTTCTGAGGTAAAATATCTTCGCCCGAATCTGTCTCCCTTCCTAGCTAGGTGTCGTAAGATTTATGCGTCATTATGTGCATTTAATTTAGTAGAAATTTAATCTTACATGTATAGATGAATTATTAACGTGTCGTAATGTAGCGTATAGCGAACTAGTAATATTCAAGATTAATGTATGTAGTTGTTATGATAAAATCGAAGTGGATGGTTTAATCTGCTACGATGTTGCATCGTGATGCAGAATTGAATTCAATAGGGAGTAGTGTTAGACCTTGTAGTTGTCTGTATTTGAATATATAGTGTGGATTGTGCAGAGTTAGGCGTTATTGTCCTTGTGCACGTATAATTAGGCATTTATATTTGTATATGTCTTTTATAATTTGTAAGGTAGGAAGTGCGTAAGAATATTGTTGATATTGATAGTTTGTTATATATAGAATTACTGATATGTGTGTATGTATCAGAAGTTGTGATAGTATTGTTGTTGTTGTAGCCTTCATTATACAACAAGCTTTGTGGAATATTTGGATGTGGGTGTATGAGATGACCTAATGATTTAATTGCCATTATGCTCATGAAAGGTCTGTGAGAGTGTACATTATCCTGTGTTCGAACAAGGAGGCACCATTGTACGTTCCTTCTAATCCACAGAAAGCTCTCCTGGTGGGAACGGACGCCATCCGAAATTTAGAGGAGAAGACGTGGAGAGCACGTAGAGAGAGAGGCAATTATGCGAGGAAGAAGGGCCCGAGTCGGAAACTAGGATACCGGAAGTATTGACAAGGAGGCCGAGAGAACGGAAACGAGCGTACCGGAAGTACCAACAAGGAGAGCCCGGAAACGGAAAAGGGTACTGGAAGTATCGAAAGGAATACAAGGCGGAAGTTACAGATTAGTAACATAGAAGCGACACGGGAAGGAAACCCTCTCACCTTTAATTTCGCGGGATGGAAGAATTGTCGATATGGATAGGTCGTGTAGTGATTGGAAGCAATTGTTAAAAATTGTTCTGTGATTGTGGAATACCGTGATATAGTTTATTAAATTGTAATACCTTTCACCTTATTAATTTTATATTATAACACCTAGACCATCGGCTTTGCTGACTGGGAGCTCTGAGCTATTTAACCTTTAAATTGTCCATCCTTCTCCGGGGCTAGTAATAATTCCGTAGGGGCACGTTACAGTCTTTTAATCGTCTAAAATGATGACATTCACTGTTGTTTTCTGTAATGCCTACCTTACTTTTTCACATTCATTTGCTGCTTGAACATTATTTTGTTGTCTTACTACCCCCCCCCCCAATCAAGTACCATCATCCTACCCCCATTTATGTGCATCCATATGCTTCCTCGAGACTAATGCAAGAGGCTCTCAGAAAGATACACAGTTATTTTCTACTAGACGACAGAATGGGTAGATGATACTGCAGTTGACACTACCTGAAGCGAGCACAAAATGGCACAAACGGGCTACGAAACATGTACGAGTAATTCGACGTATGTCTAACATTATGTCACAATACGCAAAGTATGTTTACTTGTGCATGTGTCGGTGTTCTCAAGTCACATCAAGTAAATTGGGCAGTTATAGAAACTTTTCCTATGAAAGTTCCTAACTTTATATACATTCAAACCATAAGAAACGATCGGTTATATTTATAAACCTAACGTCGTTATTTTCAATGTCTCTGTATTGTCTCTGAAATGAAAAAAATGAAATCACCCTTTTCAATTTTTATACGACCACAAAGTTCATACTTTCATATACATATATCAGTGAAGCTTCTCGTTGCACAATGAGCACCAGTTATTTAATATATGCAAGCTTCGCTATGGACCTGTCAATATTAGGCAGTCAAATCAATGAACTGTATTATCGATCTATCTTCGTTTGAATTCGTTAAAGCTGTTAGTAGGCACACAATTTCTGTCATTGTGTGAAGATACCTGGTTATAATACAAATGAAGGAATATGTATACAATAGCAGAACTGTGTTATCTGTTTGACAAGGTGAGGATAAAATAATTGGAATCCACCTGTTCAGTTTAGGAAGACTGAACTACTTTTGTTATGGGACTGTTCAGTACATGTCTGAGTAATTCGAAACTGCGTGTTTGACATTGTTATACAACATACAAAATCTCTATATATGTGCCTGAGTTCTCAATTCAGATAGAGTAAACAAGCCAGTTTTAGAGGCTTGATCAATGCTAATTCATTTGGGAGACGTGTGTTTCAAAAACGCCAGTTGAAAGAGTTCGAAGGAGTCGGTTGATTCTGATAATGTATATGCCGATTGTTGCAACAACAGGAACGCCGGACGATCGCGAGAAATGAAACCTGGCCTAGCAGAAGAGCCTTTCATTGTAATACAGTAACGAAACAGCAAGACTGTTTTTGGATTACCGTGAGTGACTATTAAACCAAAGTGCAACTTAAGAAATTTCAGCAGCGGATGAAAAATACCACAGGATTATAATCGTGGTAATAGTTACAGGTAAAACATATCTGTGTTCAAAATAAAGGTAGCAACACTGTAATTGCCGACATCCCGAAACTGAGGAGTTTATTTCAGCAAAGACTGGGAACACAGATTGGTTGACGTGATAAGTTTAAACGTTCAATGCGTTAAATACAACTTTACGAGCTCATTGGATCTGTTATGAATCTTTTCATTCTGTTCAACATGTTTTTCAGACCAGTCTAGAAGTAGCTGATCCTTGAACCCCTAACGTCATGTGGACTATTCCTGCATGTGCCAATATACACATTTTATCTGGAACTGTTATACAGAAACGTTTATTTATGTTCACTAGTCCGTGAATTGTGTCCTATTTGGGTATAGCTTTAGAAAGACATTGTTCATACTTTGTCTAATATAACAATAAAAACAAGCAAGATTTAGATATGAAATAAGAAAATGATGCATGGACTACTGAAATTGAACGCAGACATGAATCACAGACTGTAGAATAAATGCACCTGACAAGAAGCCAGTCCAAACCACTGATAATTTAATATTGTGGAATAAAGCTTAAGTCTAAATTATGCTTTGATTTCACATGCAGTAGAAAAGAGTGGTAGTAACCTAATTATCTTTTGTTTGAGGAGCGCATACCATTTGTATTCTTTGCCGGTGAAGCACAAATTTAAAACTGAACAGAATCATCTTCAGTAATGGTAAGCATTGGCAGAGATAAAGAAAAGGCAGATTTAGCAATGGAGCTTTTCTCTGCAATACTGCAAGACGACGATAAAAAGGTTCTCGAACTACTGAATATGAAGGCAGATCCAAATTACACGGTAAACGATCTAGTAAACGGACGAACCACAGCAATCCATTCTGCGGTCCTCCGAAATAACCTCGGTATTGTAAAGCACCTGTTGGAATTTGGAGCTGATGTAAATATGGCGGACGAAGATGGAGATACCCCGTTGTTTTCGTCACTGACTGAGAACTGCAGCCAGAGTATACGAGAGATCTTGTACAAATATGGCGCGGATAGGAACATACTAAATATAGCGGGGAAATCACCGCTTATGAAGATGTTTGAGAATCGTCAGCTGTATAATTATAAATTTCAGTATACCACCTTGGTTGACCTTCTGAATCACTGCGATGATCTTCATCAAACAGACGCTCACGGTCAGTCATTGGTCCATCTTGTAGCCCTCGTTCATCCTGATGAGAAAGGTGACTTTATAGAAGCAGATAGACATCACTGTCGAGATTACCTTCAATGGCTGTCTGCGCGAGGTGTTCCAGTCGGTTTGTTGGATTCTGTTGGTCAAACGCCGCTCCATAAAGCCGCCTCATCTTGCTGTTTTGAAGCTGTTCAATTCTTAATTGATTCTGGTTGCGACGCCACAACAAGGGATTTGCAGGGTAAAACTTGCCTCCACTTATTGGGCTTGAATCCTCATCGCTTTGGTTTCAAGAAAATTCTTGAGCTCCTGTTGCGTGAAGGATGTAAAATTGATGAAGCAGACTGCATGGGGAGAACCTTGCTTCACTATGTGACGACATCAAACGAAACGTGCAAATCAGCTGTGGATGCAGTGCTTCTAATGGAAGCTAACCCGAGTCTTCAAGATAAATGCGGTCTGAATTCTCTCCACTTTTGCGTGTTGCCGTCATTTTTCTCCGAATACAGTGAGGAAGAGGAAGACGATACGAAGAAAACGTCGGTGTCGGACATTGTGGAAACGTTAGTAAGACATGGTGTTGATATCAGTTCACGCGATTATGATGGATTCACGCCATTGCATTATGCTGTCAGACAAAAAAAGCTGAAAGTAATAGAAACATTAATTTTGTTAGGGAGTGACCCAAATATCAGAACAAAAACCGGCGAAACAGCCATACATAGGTCAACAATTAATGCAGAAATACTAGAAGTTGTGTTGCAGACTATACATGGTCTGGGTAAAACAGTCGATTTAAATGCAAAAGATATGTTTGGATCTACTCCATTGCATTGGGCAGTTAATTTTGTTATGACTGGTTCTGTACGTATATTGCTGAAAAACAATTGTGAACAGTGTGTTGACGGATGTGGAAGGACACCAGCAGATTTAGCGTGTTTCTTGCGTTTAACTTCCTTGTATGAGGATCTAGGCATAATCTATCAGCGAAGTGTTTATCCCATGCAGGATGATGCCTGTGCCTCTTTTAGACGAGAACAAGTGATAAATGTTGCGTTTGATGGAAGTGAGAAGGAAACTGTAATCTCTTTAATGTGTGATTTTATGAAAAGTTCAATGGACATACCTATTGGGTTAGATTCACCCGAACCAGAATCAACTTTCACAACAGACGAAGCTGAAGAAGAACCCTCAACGATGCATTCAAATAGCAACGAGGATGGTTTTGAAACAGAGGACACTGAAAGGAGCTCTAGCACGTGTGGGAATGCCTCTAACTTTGCAAAAGAGGATGAAACAACAAGGTATACCCTTTTTAACGGCAATCAAAGTAACCTTGAAATTGAAGATGGCAAAACTGTAGAAAGATCATCCCATTCCGTTAGTGATCAGGATATATTCGATAGTACTGAGTTAGAACAGGGCATGGATAAAGAAAGCAAGTGTGAGGATCACTTTGATTTAGATCAAAGGAATGAAGGATCAGTTTACTTTGTATATACAGAGTCCGACATATGTCCGGGAAAAGATGACATGTTTGTTGATTGTCCCCTTCTTCAAACAATTTACAACGAAAACAAAGAGATATTGCTGCTTCCTTGGCAGATGCATTTAGTATATCATCAAGAATCACTTTCAAAATATGTCCATATGATCCTAGATTCTTGTGATATGGGCTTGGAGAATGAAACACAAGAAAACGTGGATATAGCATCCCAAATTTCAAACCTAATAACAACAACTGCTGAGGAAGTTGGGAGGCGTCATCCCCTATTGAAGTGCGAGGTACGACCAGCTGGAAGCAGGAATGAAGGAACAAAGGTTGGATATCAAAATGAGTTTGATTTTAGCTGGAATTTAATCAACTTTAATGACGCATTTATTCCAAAAGAATCATCACTGTTTCCACCAGAATATGTCCGCCTACATTTGAGAGACGGAGCTGAGAACAGGTCTTTCATGCAGTTTGTTGACTCTGATAAAATTCTCGATGGGAGAAAGGTTATTCGAGCTCTGTACGCTGCTATCAATAACGTATTGCTTGAGCAGAAAAATGGATGTTCAACAAGGTACATCTATCTAAGAAAATTTCTGAACATTGATAAAGGTTCCATCGACAGACTCTCAGTTCGCTGGGTAGGTGGTTATTTGTTCAAGGACGTTTTAATAGATATAGATATTGTCCCGGTAATCACTCCACCAGACTGGACCCCAACTCAAATAAAAGTGAATTCCAGACTCCTTGAGGAACTCGAACAGAAGCCTTCATTCTCCATCGTTTTAAAAACGCCAGATGCTAGATTTGTACGTGACTGGCATACGTTTCTTCGTATTGATGTCGCACATCTGGAAGCTTTGATTATTAAAAATGTACCAGGACCTTTTCGCAAGGGGTACATCTTAGTGAAGGCCTTGGTGGATACTGCTTACATGCCTCAAATATATGACAAAGACAAAACAGATTACTACATAAAAAGTTTTCTGACAACTTACATGCTAAAGACTTGTTTCTTGCACGAGCTAGAGGAAGCCAATATTGTCAAAGATGCCAGTATTTCAAACGACGAGGATCCAAAGAGAGTTGCCGTTGACTGGGCAACTAGGATTATCGGTCGTCTTGAGAAATCGCTGGATGAGTGCATCCTTCCTTCATTCTTTGCACCAGATGTTAACCTTCTGGTAAATAACAGTGGAATGATTGTCAATGATTCATACATGATAGAGGCTGAATGTTGTTGCCTAAAGCACTTGCTGAAAGTAGGGGCTTTTGACATAATAAATGAATGAAACAATTTGCGTTTCAACTCAGTCGTCAGTAATGCAGTAGGTACATATGCATATATGAGGTGGGAACTCCTAGAAAATATACGCTTTAAAGTTGAACTGTTCTGAGGACTCTACGAACTTGGCCTGACATGTTTATTTGCTTTTGTTTATTAATTTAAATATATGTACAAAATTAGTTTCATATTACATTTTTATTTCTAATTTTTCAAATACAAAATGTCCAATCTATTCAATATTAACTAATACTGATGTAGAATCAGTCTCATTGTTTTGGCTAGATTAATTTATTTAAAACATTCACTGGAAATCACTATTATCCCTGGACTAAAACATTAATTTTTAATTATAGTGAATTCAGAAAAGTACATTTTGATTATATTAATGTGATGATCAAATAATTTAGCACATCATCGCATCGCATTCTAGTCCGTTGGCACATTAGCATATTCGAAACTACATACACAACAATACATTTGAACTGAATTTTTGGACACACTGTGCGTGGACCATTGAAGTTATTGAAAGAGAAACTTCTTTCTAATGAAGATTCTTAAATTAATCTTCTTGATTATATTTCTAATTTTAAATATAAGTTGTCAAAGGCTTATAAGGTCGTAAGAGAAAATCTGCACTCTACGCAATCCAAAATGAAGTCAAAATATGGTAAAAACTCGGAGGAAAGGAGTTTTCAGCCTGGTGATAGAATCCTGGCTCTCTTGCCCATACCACAAAATCCTCTTCCGGCCAAGAATTATGGTCCCTACACAGTTGACAGGAAAATAAATGATTTAAATTACATCATAAATACTCCTCGGAGTCGTAATCAAAATCAACTTTGTCACATAAACATGCTAAAAGAGTATATTGAAAAAGATATACAGGTTAAACATGCAATTAATTTAGGTGTACCTGCCCCATTCAGCGAAGATTTATTTGAAAGAATATCATCGGAGTCTACTGATATTTGAGTGATAAATCTTCACAATTCAGAACTTATGAAAGATCTGGACCAGAAACTTTCACAGTTGCAAGAGCAAGAAAGAAATGAACTTAAACAGTTATTATTTGAATATGAGCACTTATTTTCAGATGTTCCTACAAGAACCGACATAATTTTCCATGACTTGAAACCTGTCAAACAACACCCGTACATGATGAGGAATAACTGAGGGGAAAAAATCAATATTTGCTGGAGAATGATTTTATAGAGCCCAGTGAAAGTGACTGGAGTTCACCATGCATACTTGTTCCAAAACCAGATAAACTTTCCGTATGTGTACTGATTATAGGAAGGTGAATAGTGTGACAAAAACAGATTCATTCCCATTGCCAAAAATCGATGACTATATTGATAAGATCGGGAATGCCAAGTATGTCACCGAATTTGACCTTCTGAAAGGATTTTGGCAGATTCCACTAATGGAAAGAGCAAAGGAAATTTCGACATTAGTTACTCCAGATGGACTTTACCAATGTAAAGTAATGTCGTTTGGGATGAAAGGGTCGCCAAGTACATTTCTACGCCTCATGGATATGATTACCTCTGGTCTAGACAATTGTGATGTTTACATTGATGATGTCAGTATTTACAATTACACCTGGAAAGAACATTTAGCAACAATTCGGAAATTCTTTGACAGACTCACAGATGCATGTTTGACAATTTGTCTAAAAGTAATTTCTGCCGTGCTAGTGTTATATTTCTGGGACACATCGTGGGACATGGACAAGCTAAACCTATAGATGCTAAGGTCAAGGCTATCTCTGAATTCCTCATGCCTGTTAATAAAAAGCAACTGATGCGATTTTTGGGTATGGCCGGATACTACTGAACATTTTATTTGCTGAACCCCTGACAAATTTATTGAGTAAGAAAAACAAGTTCCTTTTGACAAGTTGAAAGCCATACTTAAAAGCGCGCCAGTTCTTACACCTCCAAATTTCAGCCAATCATTTAAACTGTCTGTAGATGCAAGCGATGCTGTGGTTGGGGCAGTTTTGATTCAAGAAGATGAAAATAGTATTGATCATCGAGTGTGCTATTTTTTCTATAAAAAAAAATTAAATAAGCTCCAAAGAAATTATTCAGCAATCGAAAAGGAATGTTTGGCTTTGATATTAACATTGCAACATTTTGAAGTTTACCCAAGTTCAGCTCCTTCTTCGATTATTGTATTTAGTGACCACAACCCCCTTACTTTCATCGGCAAGATGAAAAGTAAAAGTCAAAGACTACTAAGGTAGAGTTTATTATTACATGAATATAATCTTGACATCGGGCACATCAAGGGAAAAGATAATTTAATAGTAGACGCACTTTCCCGTGTAAAACAATGTATTATTTCCTGTACACTGTGTAATTTATACGAGTTCGTTTAAAACTCAAGTATAATTAGTCTGTGGTAACAAGAAAGCTTTATGTAGACATCTTTTTTTCCTTTATGGGGGAATTGTTATGTATATTTTATTTAATTATATCTGATTTAATATATATTTATTTAAATTTAATTGTTTCGAGTTTTAATTATTTTTCATAACATGATATAGTAATGTATATTTATTCACTAGACATGATACTTTCTTCAGAAAAAAGTTTGACCTTGAATGTTTGTTTTATAAACACCAGGTGTTTATCTAAATTCAGACCTTGTTTCAAATTTGTAGCAAACATAGTAAACAAGTTCATGATGGGACTTCGCGTTTAAGATGTAAACACATTTGATTTTCTTAGAGTAAAATGATGGTTTTCGTAAGGGTCACACTAGGTGTACGTGACCTTTAACAAGTACGTAGTTTCTATAAGCTTCCAGAAGATGATCACGTGACCCCTCGTTTACGTTTTAGGATACGATATAACCTCTATTTTAGGGAATTATTCTAAGTAGAAGTAGAAGTTGGGCTGTAAAATTAGAAGTTGTATGTTGTGCTGTTTTGGAGTTATTTCAAATTACTTGGATTCAAAAGGAATAATTGTGCTATTTTTTTGGGAAAATAGATGTGCTTATGCAAGTTTCTTAATCAAAGACAGTTCTTATAAGAAATTTATTTTGACTTCCAAAACCGGAGTGATAATTCTTGTTTCTACAAGGAACTGTAGACTTCAACACTACATATTGCAGCATACGCCATCGTCTTCCATCTTGGATTCTTCGTCGGAATTTGAACTTGAAATTAGTAGAACATTGTGTTATTAGGACTACTAACATTTTATTCTTGGATTATTCTTGCATTTGATTATTAAACAGTAAGTTCATATTTTTTAATTTTTACAGAATTTTTCGAGGGAAATAAATTATTGTATGGCCAGCATCGCAGCCGTCATGGTCAACTTCTGTGGTCAGCTCTATAGCTGGTACCCCATCAATCCTGACCATCATGGTCAGCTCCACAGCTGCGAAGGTCAGCTTTGATCACCATGGATCAGTTCCACAGCTGCCGCGGTCAGCTCTGATCAGCTGAAAATAAATCTAACACAGTGTACTAAGAATGACACGGGTATATACGATAACACGTAATAACGTTATATACGGTAAACTATACATATTGCATTATCGGCACAACATTACAAAACAATAAACAGGTTCAGAACCTACTGGTGTCCGATAAGAATCCTATGGTACTAAACGTTTCTTAATCAAAATGCAACTTTATTGCTAATTTTAAAAAAAAAATCCTCTTAAGTCACATATGAGAATAGAAAATATTTGCATTATACTACGCAAGCCGAGTTACATTGAAAATATACAAAACATAATATATATATAAGAAATTAATAAATAACTCACATACCTCTACAGCTGAAGATTTGTAAGTCCTTAAGTAGACTGCTCACTTACAAGACGTTCAGTAACGTAATATTTCATCCTACGGTGATGTATTTATATACACAGACGATATAGCCCTATATCGTCTGTGCCCTCCATGAATATCGGTTTTTCCAATAGAAAGCACTTCGCACGTGCGGCATAGGATGAACCGAACTCACAGTTTCGAAATATTTGTACAATATACATAAATCACCCTCGGGTATCGTTGTACACAAGAAAAAAAACCCGAGTATATTTATTTAATATAAAGAGATTTATACAATTCCGTAACAACATTGATATATAAATCTTGTGTAATATGAGCATGTCCGTAATATAAACAGACGATCGGAGTGTGCTCAGTTTTAATATTAAGCATATCTCTGATGAAGAGTAACGAATCTCCTCGAACTCCTGCCTCAACCCTTCACCCGTGAAGCCAGCCAGCAGATTTAAAATCGCCAGATAGCTTAGAAACAAAACTGACAAATCTTATTACAATTCATTCTAATTTGCCATCTAAAATG
The DNA here is from genome assembly GCA_028554795.2 of Sinohyriopsis cumingii. Taxonomy (NCBI): domain Eukaryota; kingdom Metazoa; phylum Mollusca; class Bivalvia; order Unionida; family Unionidae; genus Sinohyriopsis; species Sinohyriopsis cumingii. The sequence goes on from CM068831.1 coordinate 104,330,133, forward strand.
GTGGGCTGAAAACCTGACATGTTTATGTTATTTCTATCTGATTTCCATATATTAATAGCCTCCATAAAGGAATGCATATACACTCAATTTTGACTAAGTACCAAGCGTTAGGGACCGACTATTTAGTGATCAGACGATGATATTGTGTTTTTCCGTTATCTTAAGATAAACAATATTCGTAAATGACTGGTTTAGATGTTTTAGAAACCAAAGCAAGAATACCTTTTCTCAAACTTTTTGATGGTCACATTCCCCCCCACCCCAATAAAATGACAAAAAAAAACCCCCCCCAAAAAAAATAACAACAACATAAAACCATAGGAAAAGTGAATGATCAGTTCTGACAGTACTGATATTTTGCTTCAGCAACATCATTATAATGATGATGGTTATGACAATGATAATAATGATGATGATAGCAAAATCAAATTGATATTAGGTTATGCTGATTATTCTGTCGACTCGTTGTCCTTCGATATTTTCGCAACGCCGTGTGGTCTCCGCTATACTGATTGTTGACTTGTACCTCTCGTGGATACACGGATGTAATGCGATGACGACACATCTTTTCCTAAAGCGCCCATTATATTTCCCGTTCCAATGAACGAAAAGTTGGTAGTTGCACCACACAAAATAATATCTTGCCGATTCATTTTATTAACCTTGTGTCAAATTGCGTTTATTCAATAGTTTATCAAAGCTTAACTTTGGTTCTAAAATGTGTTGGTTGTTAAAATAGCGTAACTACATACTGTTTGAAATAAATATTCAAAGGATATCTACGTTTTATTGAGCTAGATATAAGGAAATATCTAATATGTAAGGTGGAAACTTTCTGCTGACCAAATCAAATGTTTACACGAGTGAAACGTGTTTGGTTTTTCGATTACATGCTGTCGAAGGCAAAATCCGGCGATTTCACGTTTCCACCCGACCCACACCCACACACTTCTAAGTCAATGAGGTTAACGACTGCAATGCTACAACACCTGAGAGGAGGAGTTCAGAGATTTTAGAATAAAGATGCAGGACAGTGACTTTTTACAAGTTTATTCTCTGCAATGTCTTAAAGTGTGTACATTGTCAAATTAATATCTGTTGTCAAAAGACTTTATTTTCGTTGTTACATTTCTTGTGCGGATTGATCCAGAGAACATTGTTTTGGTGATGGTAATGAAGAATCATTACAGAGCGGTTGTATCCGACAGAGTGAAACATCTTAAGACAAACGACTTTAATGATTGTGAGTCTACCAATTAGGATTTTGGAATGTCGACCTTTCACTGGGGTAACAGACGCTGCACCCATATTTCTATATGCTTCAAATTTATGTCAGCGCAGTAATTTACAGTTAACACATATTATTTTAATCGCCGGAAATTTCTCCAAAAGAAAGAAACAATATATTTCGGACCAACATACTATTTCTACTTTTTGATTCACTGTAGATGGACTGCGAGGTTACGAGTGAAATAGTTCAGTAATTCACGACTTCACGGTTAATATTACATTTTTAATGCTATTTATGCATCTAAGACATATACAATTGTAGCTAGAACGCTTTAGAACGATTCACGCTATGACGTAAGTTGATCGGGCATGAAGGGGCATTATGCATTACAAACACATTATACTCTGATGAAGGGACATTATGTATTGCAAACACATTATACTCTGATGAAGGGACATTATGTATTGCAAACACATTATACTCTGATGAAGGCACATTATGTATTAAAAACACATTATACTCTGATGAAGGGGCATTATGTATTACAACCACATTATACTCTGATGAAGGGGCATTATGTATTACAACCATATTATACTCTGATGAAGGGGCATTATGTATTACAAACACATTATACTCTGATGAAGGTCATTATGTATTACAACCACATTATACTCTGATGAAGGGGCATTATGTATTACAACCATATTATACTCTGATGAAGGGGCATTATGTATTACAAACACATTATACTCTGATGAAAGTCATTATGTATTACTACCACATTATACTCTGATGAAGGGACATTATGTATTGCAAACACATTATACTCTGATGAAGGGACATTATGTATTACAAACACATTATACTCTGATGAAGGGGCATTATGTATTACAACCACATTATACTCTGATGAAGGGACATTATGTATTACAACCATATTATACTCTGATGAAGGGGCATTATGTATTACAAACACATTATACTCTGATGAAAGTCATTATGTATTACTACCACATTATACTCTGATGAAGGGACATTATGTATTGCCAACACATTATACTCTGATGAAGGGACATTATTTATTAAAAACACATTATACTCTGATGAAGGTGCATTATGTATTACAACCACATTATACTCTGATGAAGGGGCATTATGTATTACAACCATATTATACTCTGATGAAGGGGCATTATGTATTACAAACACATTATACTCTGATGAAGTGGCATTATGTATTACAACCATATTATACTCTGGTGAAGGGGCATTATGCATTACAAACACATTATACTCTGATGAAGTGGCATTATGTATTACAACCACATTGTACTCTTAATGTACGTACATCAAGCTATAAACCGTGCACTGGAATTAAAACACAGTATACTCTGTAATGTACGTACATCAAGCTATAAACCGTGCACTGGAATGAAAACACAGTATGCTCTGTAATGTACGTACATCAAGCTATAAACCGTGCACTGGAATTAAAACACAGTATACTCTGTAATGTACGTACATCAAGCTATAAACCGTGCATTGGAATTAAAACTCATTGTTCTTATTTTCTGAAGGAATAATGGCTCCCATTGTTCCCAATTCAACATAAATTTTACTTTCTTTTCAAATTAGATTGCGATATATTTTTCCATATTATAGTTGTCAGTAAGAAAAACTTTCGACCCCTCCAATCCAAGCACATTCCTTTTCATTTTACATATGCAGATGTAGCATTTGGTCCGAAGAAAACAATTAATACAAAGATTGCTCTCATATTCCAACTGTCCTTATATCTCCCACTTTTACAGTCTTTGCTCTTGGTACAATATATATGTTCTCTTTATTCAGCAGAACACACCATTCCACGGTCTGATTATCACATTAAGTCCAAAACAAATTCATTATTGTTTCCGGGATATTTTTATATACAAAAAATACATTTATCGGTATCAGAAATTATTTTATTCAAAACTGAATTCCTTGGTAAAATTCTGTGAGTAACACGAAATTGAAACCATTTTATTTTTGAGTTTCTTGTTATTGCAACAACGTTAACATGTATGTTAGGCCACACATTCCTATTCAAATTGAAATTTTTATTCAATTTTTTTTCACTACTGGGTATAACATCCGTTTTCAAAGTGGTTTGCGAAGATCCTTACATCCTTTATTATTACGAAATATAATTTCCAAATGGAAAGGGATAAATGATCTATCCGGTGTAGTCACATGTAACTGTAAAATTTTAGATAAGAACTTTACACATTGAATTATACCTTTAAAAGTACGGAAATTCACGTTGAGACCATATCTAGCTTTAAAACTATCAAAATAAGTAATAGTTCCCAGATCTGTTACCGTGTCAACAATACAGATTACATTATATTCAAATCATTTCTTAAAAAGAACTGTTACCTTGTTACCCTTATCAGTGAATTCATCCATAAATTTGTTCTCATAAGATTATTTCCTGTCCGGTGGGTATATAGGTAGAAGAACTCGACGAATCCATTGTATCTGCAAAGCTAATATAAATGTTTCAATGTATCATCGCCAAGCCTGAAATAAGGTTTGATACATAACATCTCTTTTAACGTTGTCCACATCTGACTGCCATATAAAAATGAAAAGTACTTAATTTAATTTACGGATAAAAATTTTGCAGAGGATACAGTAACGTGATGAACAACTGATTACACTGGAATAATTCAAGTTTTCAGTAATGTTATTTTACCAATTGGTGTTTAAATCCTGTGTATGTGAAGGCAGTGGTTCTAAATTTTCTGAAAGTAACTTTTTCGGTCTCTCGAATGTGAAAATAATCTTCAGGAGCTAACGAACGACATTCTTTCTTGGTGAATATTTACTCTCTAGGTCTTGTGGTTGAAATTACTGGCATGCACTTGTGCTATTAGCGTACGAGGCACAACCTAAGTCATGATCTATTGGTTTCTTCCAGTTTCTTCGATTCAAAACTGTGTTTGACTTTTGTTTTCTATACCCTGTACTTAATTAGAGAGGGCTCGCCCTAGAAGAATATATTCATTCAACTTTCAGCCTGTTAAGAAGATGGAAGACTCTAAAAAGCTCGCCTTTCTTGTCTGAGATTTATGGAATCATTCAAAAGTACACTTCAGATATGACTATGGACTGCTCTACTGTAGAAATAAGTAAAGATACTTGCTATATCGATCAGGAAAAGGACACAGTCTATAACATCAAAAAAGACAAAAGAAGGAAATCACGAAGAAAAAAACAATCCAAAATTTAAAAAATGTGTTAACATCGTCAAGAAATGGGATATTGGTCTTCAGTATCCCAAACGGAAAGAGAACAAACAGGAAGAATAAAAAGAAACAGGAAGAATAAAATGACGTGTTCTTTAGAAACAGGAAGAACCTCCAATTCCAGTCAAGAAATGTAGGAAGGCATGGCCAATATAACACAATGAAACTGATGAGGAAGAACAAATGCCAGTCAAGAATGTTTTCTTTCAAAAGAGACAGACAGTGAAACAAACCAATAAGAAAACTGACTTTGTGTGTTAATAAATTTGTCTCCATGCTTTTCCATTAACAAGTCTTACTCCTCCTGCTGATGTTGTTTTGGTAGCAGTAACTACTTAGATGTAGTTGTATCAGATCGTTTGCACGTATTGGCCTATGAAAATCTCTTTCTCTCGTGTTGAGCCAAAGAAGTCGGTTACATTTTTCTCAGATACTTGAACTATCTAAAATCTTATTTTGCCCACTGAGCATTTCGTTTAAACTTGATTGCTTGTGCAGTTCATTGTTTAAAGTTTTCTTCTCGCTTTTTTTTCTTCTCTCGTTCTAGAATTCTTTTGCTTCTTTCCGTCAATGCAAAAAAAAAAAAATGTTCTTCAATTCCTCATGTTGTTTCTTTCTTAAATCATCATGAACAGGCATTGATGGAGGAGGTGAAAATATTACTATTGTCACATGCAAATATTTTTGCGGAGAGTATAGGTAATCCCCCAAAGCTAAATTGAAGCCATCCTCTTCTGGATGGATACTAGCTACAGATGCAGTAGTATTCATAGTTACGGTTCCATCACTGAGTGTGCAAGGTATTCACGGCAGGCACACCCAATGCTTTTTGTTCTTGTTGTTGTGGGGTTTAAAACCATTTTTCAGCACACGATAGGCTATACATGGCGGCCAGTATCAATGGTGGAGGAAGAACCCCGGAAAGAACCACCGACCCACGAGAAGCTACTGGCAAGCTTTCTCACATACCCACACTGGCTGAATCCGAGAGTCGAACCGGCGCAGAGGTGAGATGGACGTGATCAGTAACGGAGAGCGCTGTAGACCACTCGGCCCCCCCCCCCCCCATGCATTGTCTTCATATTATCAGCCATATGTACTGTACTTGAACTGTTCTGCAATGGTAAACTGGTATAAAATTTCAGCCCATTTTGATCTCGTCTCAGATTATTTATACACGTGCATTATCCCATGGTTTCACCAATTCTCAAGACAACGCAAGATGTGGGCAAGTGTAGTCATCAACCATCGTTCCGGGCATGCTGCTTAACCTGAACTACCATATGTCTGTGAAGTGTCATGTATAAGTGATATGAGAAAAGGGTGTACGAGGCAAGGGTTTCTGGACCAGGTATAAGTTTATGAACCAGCAAAGGGACGAATTTTGCGAATTAGATGCCACTCGTCGTAACCCTTTGCGAGGTCACAAGATGTCCAGGAAAAAAGAGACATACTAATAATTTGCCAAAATTGTTTTTGTTTGTGCACATGTCTCCCACAAATATAAAACTTAAAACCCCTTCCCCATCTTTAGTGTTTCTATGTACAAGAGTGGTGTCTATAAATACTTCTTACCCTTGTGTGACAGCATGTTTGTATGGAAATGTCTCTTTCATCCAGCTTTAATATTCTGCTCCCACTTGTGTGAGCTAGTTTGTCTACAAGTCAGCATGATGTTAGCGTGTATAAACACTCTTACACTTTTTGTTAAGAGTGTTGGGATGCATGTTTAGATAGTAATCAAGAACCGGTTGCTTGACAGTATATATTGTGTTGGACTGTAGCTAAATATTTTTAATATTACCATTCCTGTCGATTCCAGAGTGCCTCACGACATCTCTAACTGTTATCATATTTATATTATTTAATATCCTTGAACTGTGCCAACAGTTTTCTTGCAACTTTCACGTTGCAACAATATAACTTCAGGAAGTTAATTTTTCCTGATATTGTACTTCAGATGAAATCCACAAAGTGCAAACAGGAAATTGGGATAATTTTGCATGTAATATAAAAAAAAAAAACCTTAAATTTATTATTCTAGTATCAAACAGGCCAAAGATAGCCCCACCCCCACCCCCGGCCTGAAAGTAAATAAATGCCATATTTGAACAACTCCTGACCCAAGGATGGATGGTTGGACAAGGGTTACACTATACTAAATGCAAAACTAGAACTCCTGAACCAAGTATGGATGGTTGGACAAGGGTTACACTATACTTATCGTTTACATGGTAAGGCATAAAATGACTAAAGAAAAAGGTAACACAGTGTTGATGAACATGAACTTTACTGATGGTTCAGATGTTTTGTGTACATTTCAATGCATGGTACAGTATATCTACAAGGTCAAAGGTCACTAAGCATAAGGACAAAGGAGAAACACACTTTTAAAGAGGATACAGAATAAAATCTACATAACAATTTCAAGGATCATTGCTAGGCAATGAGCAAACTTATATAAAGTTATAACCCTGGTATTTGTTTCTTATACCCCTCCCCCTTTACAACTGATGAAAGATTGAAGGCTATTATCAAACCTACTTTCCCGTCCAGTATATAAACTGGACAGATTTTTGTAAAACATCTCTTGAAAGTAAACTTTTTCATTTATGGGATCAAAACATGGGGAAATCAAGGTCTGAGCATTTTACACGCAAACACACACACTGAAGAAAATGATCACAGCTATCCTTCTATGGAAACTGTAGGTGCATTACAGCCACAGGCAGTTTCTTTTCACACATGAATACCATATCCTGTATTTTTTTTTTAAATTTTGGGGTTAACCACAGCTAGTCTTAAATGCTCACATCAACAAAGGCAATCCAAAGCTTCCTGATTATACTGATTGGAACATAACACTTCAGTCACCATAACTGCTAAAACAAATGATAGTGACAGTTCTCTCCCTTTCCTTCCAACCACATTTAATATAATTTAGGATTTGTATATAATTTATAACACTATCATTGCAGGTCCAACTGTTCAACATAGGTTTATAATTCTTCTGCAATGTACATTCCGAGGTACAATTCAGACCTATATCCAGATGAATATCTTTGCAGTTTTAAAACAATTATAAGCAGCTTCATGACCACATGAACTTCTTACGAACATAAGCAAATTACATATATGATAATGTATGTTTAGAGCAACAACCAAAAAAAAAAAGTGTTTTCCTTCTCATCTTCTGATAATTGAACAATTATCTTCTTCAATATAAGAAATTACAGACTTAAAATTATACCAACATATGTGTACCCTTATCAATACATGCATGTTTGTTTCCCTCAATGTCTCTGAGTAATTCAATAAAAATAAAAAAGGGCACAAAAAGAGGGTAAAACTGCATATGAAACAAATAAATTATAAATTCTGGTTAAAATTATGGAACATGCTTGATAATATTGAAGTGTCAAAATTTTGGCATGATTTCTTAACTTAATCATAATATTTACATCTTTTATAAAAATTTCATCACTTGTCCTAACAGCACATATTAAATTACAAACTAGAATGCAAGTGTCCCTTACTACAACAAAGCCTGCCATTATCTTTTGTTCTATGACCAGTTTCTTTACCTTTTAAACCTAAATATTGCTTTCCAAAAATACAAATACATACCAAGGATAATTTATTATTATCATCCCTTTCATTTTCAGATTGCAAAATTTTGCATTTCAAACATTTACACTTTAAGAACATAAATTACAGTTTAGTATTTATTTCAACAATTACATGAACAGGACCGAGATTTTCTTAATGCAAGTTTGCAGAATACTGCAGGAATATAATTACACTGGATCCATAATAAGCGAACTAAAATTGACAAATTTTATGGTGTCACTTCAAATGAAACGGACTATAACCTTTTTGGAATGCAATATACACCTCCTTTAATCTATAGGGAGGAAATAAAATTGTAAATTTGCAAGGGCTCTCCAGATCAAGCAAGAATAAATCCGTCAACTTCAATCCCTGTCAATTCTAGTCACATGTGGTAATTGCTTCTAGACCAAACAAGGTTCAATTTTCTTTTGAGGTCCATTTTAATACAGCATATTTAATGCAACACGAAATGCTTAGAATTGGGATCCCACAAAGAATGGATATAGCCTTACTCAACCAACCACTCATTTCAATTCCCCCACCCCCACCCCTGTAACTGTTGTGTAATTTTTTTGAATAGGAATGACCAAAACTCAAGTCATTTTTGCTTGCAGAAGAAATTGAAAAATTGATACCCACAAAAGAATTGAATTTGAAAGAAAAGAATCCTCAGTATCTATTTTGGCATCACAAAAATGCCTTCACTTGTACCTTTAATGGCATTTGTGATGTGAAATTTCCTCCCACTTGCAAATCTGGGCATCCAAATTCTACACCGCTTGCTAGCTTTCCTGAATTAACTTTATCCCACCCCACCCTGTGAAAGAAAAATGAAACAAGGGAATTAAGGTGTCTGCTTCAAAAGATACCAAAATGCTTATTTGTTCCTACTCCCCTATTTTTGCACTGTGTCATAAACTCCTGTTGTATCTTCTTTCATTGAAGGTTATGCATCCATTAATGAATTGTCACACGATTTATGATGATAGATGAAGTTAACCTAACTAAATTCAATTCAAAGCAGTATGATAATGTCTGTACTCATGGTGTGGTTATGATAAAATAACGTGAAGATAATAAGGTTACTGATCGGAACTATCATATTATTATCATCTCAGTGGAATTCCCTAGTGTACATATATATCATGCATGCTAATTGGATCAGAAATCAAACAGTACACTTAAAAACTTCAACAAAAAAAATAAATACAACTTTTGTAATGGCCAAGGAGATGAAAAACATTTTGTTCACAATTAGCACGTGTGAGTACAGATCAACTTCTCCCACCACATCCAATTTTGACTCACATTTATAAGAGAGTTCCAATTTTCTTCCCTGCTGTTGTGACCAGATATGGTAGATAATGTCGTCCTTTGTAACTATAATATTAAAACAAGTTTATGATTATTATATCCTGAGAAATGACACCAACATCATGTAAAAATTTTAATGTATATATTAGTTTAAAAATTTTGGGGTTATAAAAATTTTTCATGCTTGTTCCAACATCTATATATTTATACACGAGATTAAAATTTTACAACCAGGTTTGTATTAAAATTCACTCTTGTCCTATGCAAATTAGAAAAGAACATGAACAAAATATTGTATTCATTATTTTAACCATTCCATCTTTAAATTTTTTTTAAAAACCCACCCAAAACAATGAAGGACAAAAACATTTGGTGCTTAATGCTGTATATTCTCTGTAACCTATTACAGGGTACTGGTCTGTTTCAATTACAAAGACGAACCGTTACAGCACTAATGTAAATTAAAACCCTTCCAGATGGTGGTTATGCAAGCAACAGTATTTTGGTTCATTTAAACCAAATTGTTAATGCATGAAGAATTTTACTCTTTCAGAAAGAAAAAAAAAAAACCATTCAATGGAGTTTAGTTTCCACTTTTTGAACAAGATAAATGACTTAGCTGATCAGCACAAACTGTATTAGTCTCTTGTATTTTCATACAGACTATTTCTACTACACAAAGGGGTGTCCTTTCTGTTTCTTCAAGGTAAGAGAATTAGGAGACCATTAACAGGAAATGTCATTGATGGAACAAATGCTAGACTTCACCAACAGAACTAAATTCTAGTCTTGTTAAAATTGACTGATCAAAATATTGCATGTATGTACTTTACTTAAAACTTATGTTAGTGAAATTGAAGCAAGAATTCTTCAGAAACTTAATATCATAACCAATTAAAATGTAAATGAACAACAAAAAAAACCCAACAAAACAAAAAGAGGGTCCCTTGAAGGGATTTACGCACTACTGGGCAAAAAGAAGTTCCAGAAATTTAATACAAGGCCTTTTCTTCCTGCCAGCTGTTGAAACCATTTTTGATACTCTTCAGCAAATAACAATATTTTCAAATTAGCTGCTGTGGTACACACAGTGGAAGCCAGCTTTGTACCATTTTCATTTCAGACAAAGTGTACATCAATTAGAAGTCTTGGTGAAACCCCATGTTATGATCATCATCCATTTAGGGAGAATAGTGACCAGAAGATTTTAAAGACCAACATCCTGGCAGCATTATTGGATGCACAACTGGCACCATTTTCACTTAGGAACTAGGCATCATAAGAAGTTTCTTGGTGAAAACCCCATCTGGGAGAAGAGATAGTAGTTTCAAGAAATGATTTTCCATTCAGCTGGAGTACCATGAACAAGATTTTCAAGATGGCTGTTGTGCTATCCATATTGGACATCTGATCAGTACAAGTGTGACTTAGGACCAACTAGACATTATAAGAAGTCTTTCAGTGAAAACCATATGTTGATATGACCATCCATTCCAGGCAATTGTCAATAACAAGATTTTCTAGATGGCTATTGTTGCAGATATAATGGACGTTAGATGGGTACCATTTTCATTTATGACAAACTAATCATTATAAGAAGTCTTTAAGGGAAAATGTCATCTTGACACCATTTTCATTTAGGACCAACTAGACAAAATAAGTCTTTTTTTTAATGAAAGCCGAATGTTCATATCACCATCCATTCAAAAAGAAATGTGATAAGATTACCAAGATGGTCACTGTGGTGGCCATACTGGATATCCAAGCAGCAACAGTACACTATGGGATGAATGTGAATATAAAATTTCATCACAATTTACCACGTAGTTTAGAATTGGCGATAACAAACCGGTGTAACCATATATTCAGAAGGAGTATCAATAATATTTTCAAGCTGTAGTGTCCATACTGTAATTCAGATTGGCACAGTTTACATTTTGGACAAACAAGGCATCATAAGGAACTTTTAGTAAAAATGCCATCTTAATATGATCATTCTCTGCCAAGTGGCACCCCAATTTTCAAGAGGGATACTATGGTGGCCATACTGGATGTCCAATAGGTACTTTTTCATTTAGGACCAACCTGCATGTTGATATGACCAGCCATGTAGCAGTAATAACAAGATTTTCCAGATGACTTTGGTGTCAGCCATACTGGATGTCAGATCAGCACCAATTCCATTTTGGATCAGTTATAACATTTCCAAGATAGCCACTGTGGTGCCTGGCTGTGTGAGTGCCACCATTTACATTAAAAACCATGGTATATAAATAAAGTTCAACCTTCCAAGTAGTTTCAGAATAGCTTTACAAAACTTATGCTAACAGATGAAAAGACAACAGACCAACCCATAAGCCCTTCTCGTCTATGACCAGTAAAGCTAAAAATCCTTTGTGAAAAATTGCAGCATTTTTTGAAGGGGTCAAACTAATACAATGTCCATTTTGTCTCTAAGCAGCTTCAAATTTCCAGCTGCACTGAAACAATGACAAAGTTTCTCTGTGCTATTATTCCCAGTGAAAGTTGTCTCCCCTTGTCAACAAAGCCATAACATCTTTAAAATTTGTCTCTATTGTCTCTAACAATGACTACAGACTTTTTCTACACTGAAGGCCTATGACACATTTGCCCAGGAAAACTGGCTGTATAATATTTATCAACAATTTCAATAAATAATTTCACAAAATATTCAACAGTAATGTACAAATGCAATTTACAAATACATTCATTAGCATTGTAGAGTAACCTACAAACATGTACACAACATTTTCATCTCTTGTCCACATTTACATGTCTAACAAGATTTCATACCAAATGCAACCAGCAGCAAATATCCAACATTACTAATAAAAACTTCTCTCCCATAATCCTTCCAGCGAGCAAAACGTTTCTTTTTTCACAATCAGACTGCCATACCACAGCAAATCGTTATTGAAGTCTGAAAACTTTTTCATTTATTGATAGATAAACAAGACTGACAGCAAATCTAAATTAATTTTGATTGTTTTAAAGTCAAAAGGCTTCTTGTGCCGACTGTGAAGTATCTTATTCTCATTATGTAGTTTACAGCTGTGCCTTAAAATAAATCCAGAGTTGAAGAAGCAAGGAACTGTTTGATCAAACTTATCTCCTACTGAAGTTGCTATATGAATATATCACATTTTTATGCCAGTTGATAAACTGAGGTTAATTGTTGCATAACATCCAATGTGTATTCTGAATCAACAAGATGCATGATTTACTATTTTATTTTCCCAAAACAGGAGAATTTATGCATGTAGTTGCAAATTTAAGATCAACGTACAAGAAGCTACATTTCCTGATTTTCACATTATATCATTTTGTACATACACAGAGATGCTGCCATGTGCTTAGATGCCGAGGTGCCTCCAAGACTACAGATTAATGGACCAATTTGTTACACCCCTCTTAGGACAATTCAATCTGACCTCTAGAAAGTTTCTGCATAAACAACATCAGATCTCAATTACACGCACATAAACATGTCTACCTGATCAATCCAGACCAATGACATGAAGGTCATAAACACATTAGATTAGAAACTTTCTTTTTAATATTAAAAGTTTTCTTTTAAAAATCAATTGGTAAAGCAAACTGTGAGAGACACCGGTATTTTGCACCATCTTTCCCCCAACTGACTTTTAAAAGCTGCATGACCATCAATCGTATTTTTTAAGAATTCTGTCCAGGCAATATCCCTGTATGTAAGAATAGTTAACTAAATCTAATACACTTTGCAGCTATTTTGCTTTTCAGATTAAGTTATGTATTACTGCTTCAAATAAAGCAATATCGGCAAAATCACAAGCACCTGAAACTCATCAGTGTATGTACATTTCACTGCAAATAATGAGTAAAGCATCGTGAAAAATGTAATAAACTTCATTGAATCTAGTCAAGAATCTTTACCGTCTTTCATTAAAAGTTTGTACAAACAATAAATATTTAAATGAAATATTACCCAACTTGTATTTTTTTGTATGTACCTGACAAACATTACAAAATAAATGTAGTTTGTGCCCAATGTACAGGCTCCAATAAAACTCAACATTAATACATGACATCTGATCTTGATTAATTGCAATAACAATATATTAGGCAACTGTAAAGTTAGAATTACAAATTAAAGATTCATTAAATCCATATTTTCTTGCATACATTCTATTAGAATTTTTATCGTAGATCCTGTTAATACTTTAACACAGCCAAAATGCAAATATATGCTCGTGCCAATAGGTATTTTTTCCTCAAATTGATGATCAACACACTTTAGGCTGACTTTCAATACATTTTCAATAGCAGAGACTTAATAGCTTTGTGACTTTGTAAATGGGGAGCATAATTAACAAACTAGCTCATCTTTACTGCTACTAAAGTTTTTGTTTTCAAGGTAAAAAACATTTCCAGTTATTCAAGCTACATATTAATACCAATGTGTTCCCTCGACTTCTTCACCCCTTACAGCTTTCCATAAACAAATGCAAATGGTCTCCCTTGAACTGTTATGTGTTATTTAATCTTGAAACATGTACCATTTCTGTGCAGAGCACAATTTTATCTGCTCCCAAATATGTAAGAAACATTAAATATATACTACTTAAGAAGTACGAGGGGGGGGGGTATTTTCAATTTGTTCTGGATGTTTCTGTTTAAGTATATAATTAGACATTTTTATAATTAATTTATGTCCTTTTATATGTACAATACTTGTTTAAATGTTGAATATACTGTTAATTAATATCTATTACACTTTTTAATATCATGGCAAGAAATTCCATTTGCATTTCCCAAATAATTCATTCTATTCCTTCAGTAGATAAGTTTATTTTCCTTGCAATAACAGTTCCATCCAGGTTACAAAACTTTTCCATGGTTGTTTATCATTTATCAAGAGCATAAAGGTTAACTAGTTCAATATTCCTATTTTGTTATACAATGAGAATTTACATATCTCTGATTCATGGGCAGAAATATTGTCTTAGAAAGCCTAATTTTAACAAGTATGAATCTTATTTCAGATAGTAATTTTATCTAAAACATTTATTAAGTTGTAAGTCGTATTTCATTCTTGCTATGTTCTGTTTCAATCCAGGTTGCTGGAGTTACATCCCCTTTCTCGCGGCTTGCTAGCCTCTCTACTCGTTTCCATTGTGTCCCTAAAGCAATCCATCCTACACCTACTCCTCTATCTTGTATATATTTACAATCAGATGCAGTTCCACCTCATCAAAGCTCGACTGCTTTATGAATCTCCCACTGGAACGCAAGTACAATCTATCTGTTGCACTCGAAAGGCATTCATCTGCTCAGGACTTCAGGAAATTATCTGATGATTAACTGGCTATTAGCATGATGGCAACACATTCATCTGGAAATTTTACAGATTCCTGTCCATTCATCGACTACACTGATGAGACAAGAGCTCACAAATCACATGCATATAGAATATCCTGTTGCTTGTCTCATGTGCAAGTCCAACAGAGAACATTTCCATTGCTGTCCTGAGCTAAATTGTGTTGTCCCTGTACTGAACATATTCATCATGACCCAACTACAACACAACTGACATACAGCTGCAAACAACGAGCCATCATAGATAATATGATGAAACTTGACAGAGCTACATCGAACACGTGCAGTGAGCAATATTTTTTTCCACTATAGCAGAACTTTAACAAAAGCTTTGAGGAGTTAGGTGCATGTAAACTTTGGCCAATAGCTTCCATGGATACTGGTACTATTGAACAGACAATTTCTGTAGTGGAATTATGTTACCATCAACTCACTTGCCATGGGCATACATAAATAATGCGCCTAATCTTTCCACCGACGTTAATGGCTTGCAACTGGACTCTGCTGTACACAGACCCCGACCATTGGAGACTCTTCACCCCTATCTGCTGAAGGAGCAGCAGTCCTACTGTGCTGGGGCCGAATATCATGTCCCACAAGTGTTGCTGTTGTTGTAGTTGCAAGGGCAAATGGGAATGCAGAGCCCTGCCAAGTCTGTTGTGAATATTGTCCATACTGAGATGAGTACCCTGGGAGTGGCACATTCATTGCAGCACCTACTTGTCCAGAATCTATACTGCCTTGTATAAGTGCTGGCCCTGCGATAGTTGGAGGAACATTGGTCATGTCTACTGGTAAGCCCATATTGGGCATTGTCATTGCACCCCCAAGCCCAGTTGCTTGAAAACTATGCCCTAACAATATATTCTGTGAACTTCCATGACCCATAGTCTGTGCCTGTCCTTGTGCCGAGGGTGGCGACTGGTGTCGGTGGTGTGAAATGTGAGGTCGGTGTGACTGGGAATGTGAGTGGGATGATCCAAGTCCACTATCGTTGCTATGACGACTATGATGTGATTGGTGTGTCTCCCCACCATCAGGCCACCTCTGCAATGGTGCAACAACATAACCTTGCTGATGACTATGGGCACTTGATCCTAATGACTGGCCAAGGCCTCGAAGCTGGCCATGAGTAGATTGTGGACTCTCACACTCCATTGCTGTGTATGCAATTCCATGGCCTTGATGGGCTGAATGCGAGTGTACATGTAGGTTGGAGTGATGCTGGTGGGTTGGATCTGACCGGGCTCGTCCACTACTTGAAGATCCTACTGGGGGAGAAAAAAAGAAAACCAATAACAATTTAATCTCACTTAATGGAACAAAACTTGTCATGTCAGCTGAGATAAGTTACTGTATACTTAGGGTCTCATTATTGCACTCGTCGTTTTTCTTTTCCTTCTTGAAATCCAGGAGTCCTTTCCTATTTTCACTTTACTAACTTTACAACCAAAAACATTCCATTTTATTTAAAGTATGGCAAATTTGCAGGTATCTTTGCTTAATAAGGTACAAACATAATGAAATATAGTATTAAACTTGCTACTTTATATTCTTCTAAATACACTTCAATTACAGAAAATGTGCTTTTCCAGTAACTCATGAATATGTTCTCCATTGATGTATTTACACATTTGCTGTTTAACTATCAAATGAAAAAGGAAACCTTCCTAAATATGAATCCATGGCCAAGAAAACAAAACCACAGATTACACTGTCTTGCTCCACCATGTTCCTGCAGCCATCATATATATGAGAAGTGCTGCTCAAAATGTCCATTTCAGAGGCAGTTCTCCCAAAGGGAAGTGGGAAGAGTGAAAACATGTAAACATGTAAAGTATTTTTGTGCTTTCTTGTCGGCCTGAACAATGGATCTTTATGCATCAGCACTGATGTCTTTATGAACTTGCCTATATTAAGTTCTGATGACTCATGGCTGCTTATGATCTTACATTGTCCAGAAATTACTTTTATAGCAATCCATAGATCAATTTACTATACCTCTCCAAGAGACAATTCAATAGAAATCCTTGCATAGTTTCTGCGTAAACCACACCAAATCTCATTCAGGCAAGTGCCTCCATGCAAACAGTATGTTTACATCAAAATGCAGATTAACTGTATTTTGGACAAAGGACATAAACATGATAATTTGATCAACATTCACTCTGAATGAAAATAAGAGGAATTCACAATGTCACTGTAAATCACAGAAATGTTTACTTACGACCGATTTTTTTAAATTGAAAAAGCTTCAACTTGTTGCTCAAACAGATCTAAATTCACTTTAAACAGTGACATCTGCCTAGTAGCTGAATGCAAACTTTGCAAAGAAATCAGAATCAGAAGTATGGTTTTCATGAAAATTTCTTCCAATGCTGTTGATGACTGTGTCAAGAAAACAACTGTTCCAAGATTTCTTCATTTCTTATTTTTTCATTTCAGCAAAGTTGTCAATACTGAACAGCCTTTAAGCTAAGATGCTTTCTGTTTACATTGTTCAAAGGTGTTTTTGAGAGATATTTGAAGGTTTTTCCTATGTTTATTAATGGCTGCCATGTGTGTTGGTGGATTGGCAGCATTTATACAGATCTGAAAGTCCTACAGGCCAGGTTGCCTTCTGTCCTAAAGGTTTTCCTATTTTAAGTAATCACAGCCACATCTGAAGGTGGTTTGGTATCATTTATAAAAACTTAAAATGTGCTCAAGCAATGATGCTTTGATTTCAAATTTTGTCACTTTTTCAGTGTTTTCCGAGTTATTTCAAGATTCCTAATTTTAGTAACAACAGCCACAGCTGATGGTGGGTAAAGATAACATGTACCATTTATTTAACGCTTTCTGTAAATAGGTCAAATTTTGTTTAGTGTTAAAATTTTTTAGTTTTAAATAAATTTGAAGTTTTTTTTAATAACAACTGCCAACTTTGATTGTGGATCATCAAGTGTTCAATTTTTAAATCCCTCATGCTAGGATGCTTTCAGGTTCTTTTTAGCAGGTTTTGAAAACGATTTTTCTAATTTTAGTAATGGTGGCCATATTGGATGATGGATCATCATCAGTATAACAAAATATTAGAAGTCATGTCAGAATGCCTCCTGTAATCTTATCTGCAAACTGGACAAGAATCTTTTGAGAAGCAGTTAATGACAGCAAAAGACTTAAAACAATTCCCTTAAAGGGACTAGTCAAACAGAATTTCCAGCAATTCAAGATAAGACCAATTCTTCCTGTTAACTGTCAAGTTGTTGTTGTTGAGTTTAATTATAGTGGCGTGCACACAACTGTGCATGTGCCACTTTTTTCTGACTGCACTGCAGCCTGCTAGTTGTTCCTGGGGAAGGGAATGGTGCCATCTCCCCCAGGCTTTTATGGATTCAAGGAACCCTGATAGTTTGGCCTCAATATGTGGGTCCATTAAGGTCCCTTACAGTTGAATGGTTGGCTGTCATTAGTGGGAAGGAAAGCTCGGGAACGGTCCTGCTTGCTTTACATCGCTGGTTTCTTGTTGCATTTGCCTGGTGTTTCTTGCGATTTTTTTTCCAATTTTTTTCTTCTTCAAAATGTTCTTAAAAGGTGGGGGGGGGGGGGGGATGTTCTATGCTGTTTATAGAGGTTCTAAGTAGAAATCATGTATGAAGAGAGATTTTCAAGGTTATTATAGTATTACTAGTCGAGGTGTTTAGGGTGTGCTTCCTACGTTATGTTATTTATACGTTTTTAGATATTGCCCCTTCAAGTTATTTATTCATTAATGTTTTTAGAGTCTGAATGTTATTTATACTTTATTTAGCAAGAGACGGAGTCCTAGCCGATTATACGGTTCGTTAAGGACATCTAGGATTGGAGTCCAAGCTGATTACTCGGTTCGTTAAGGACATCTAGGACATTCAATTTTGCGGTTTCCTTAGCTTTTTATAGGTGCTTCGTAAGTGAATTATTTATTAATACTTTTATAAAATTGAATGATATGTTATGGGTTTTTATGTGGTGGCTTCTAAATTTATTTAGCTAGTTACTGGGTCTTTTGGTTTTGTGGGGATAGTAATTATATTTTGTTCCTAAGTCCTGCTGAGTCAATGAATTGATTCATATTTTTATATGCTGATTGTTTATTTTTATTAGAGTCCATAAGTAACTCTGGGTATGTGTGTGGTGATCCAATCTCCTTTTGGTTTTTGATAAATATTTTCCAAGCGGGTTGATATTTTGGGCATGTATTGAATACATGGTGTAGATCTTCGGTGGTGTGGCAGTTAAAGCAGTTAATGGTTGCTGGTTTGGGTCCTATAAACCTTCCAAAAACTGCTTGCTAGTTTAGTTTTTCCAGTTATTATCCTGTTTATGGTTTTCGGTTTGTTCTAAATAGGGACCCTTAGGTAGCTGTATGTTCCTATCTACGGGTTTTGGGGTTTCATGGTGCTTTTTACCTTTTGTGGAGGAGTTCCAAAAATCTTGCCATGTTTGGTCTATATATGTTTGTGCAAAGCTTAGTGCTTGTGTAGAGCTATAGTTGAGCTTGATAGAGTTAACTGTCAAGTGCTGAAAACATCTCCAATATTCTTCAGTCATAAGAAAATTATCTACCGTGGTAGACATATTCAAGTCACATTATAGCCATTTTTACTTGCAACCAACACAAGATAAGAAGTCTTCTGGTGGATTGGTTTGGTTTTGCAGGTTTAGCGACTTTTTTCAGGACATGATAGGCTTTACATGGCGGCCAGTGGTGGAGGAAGAACCTATGAAAATCCACTGGAAGCTACTGGCAAGCTTTCTCGCATATTCAAGTGGACAGCGGTGAAATGT
Organism: Sinohyriopsis cumingii; assembly: GCA_028554795.2. Classification (NCBI taxonomy): domain Eukaryota; kingdom Metazoa; phylum Mollusca; class Bivalvia; order Unionida; family Unionidae; genus Sinohyriopsis; species Sinohyriopsis cumingii. Next base: position 104,349,768 of record CM068831.1, read on the forward strand.
CAGTGTAAAGACAAGCACATGAGACTACCTGGCCACAAAAACAAGATTTTCAAGATGTCTTCCATGTTGGCCAAATTAGACATGACATTTGCACCATTTCTATTTAGGACAAAGTTGACATCATGAGAAGTCTCGGTGAAAGCAAAACGTCAATATGGCCCGCCATCTAGAAGTAGAGATAAAAACATTTTCAAAAATGGCCCTTGTTGCAGCCATATTGGAAGTCACATTAGCACCATTTTCATTTATGACCAACTCCACATCGTAAGTCTTGTAGTCAAACCCTATGCTGATATAACCAGCCATTCAGGACAATCAGTGATAACAATATTTTCAAGATGGCCATCGTGGCGGTCACACTGGATGTGCGAGCAGCATAATTTTCATTCTGGTCCACCAAGACATCATAAGATGATTGCTGTGACAGCCATATTAGACATCAGACCAACTTAGGACCAACCAGATATCATAAAAAGTCATTATAGTGCCAAATTAGCAACCCAAATTGTGTATTAGAATCCTTCTTATCATTCAGCCATGGTAAGTTACAGTGGTCCAATGACACTGACAACAAATGCCCTATTTGTGTTGCCACGATGTAAAACACTAAACCAAACTAAATTTTTAGGAAAAACCAATGATGATATGGCAATAATTTAATAGAGATTGCAACTGCTTTAGTGACCTTTATGGACATCAGATCGGCACAATTTTCATGCAAACCAGACATCATAATAAGTTGTCAAGTGAAAACCCTGTCTCAATATGACTTTCCAGTCAGGAGAAGTGATAAAGAGACTTTCAAGATGGCTGCTGTGGTGACAAACTACCATGTGATTAATGTAATATGTAAAAGTTTCATAGCGCTGAAGTAGCAATAACAAATTTGTGTGAATGGATGGATCGACAGTGGATGACAGATAACAGACAATACCGTAAGCTCTCTGGGTCTATATCCAATCTAGATAATAAAACTAATTTGTAAATAAGTCGAAATAATAGAAAGAAATGTTACCAACTGAATTGATCTGCTCAATAATAATGACGAAGCTATTGTCACAAAAATGATACCCATCTCTTCATTCATTGGCGAGAGACAAAAATCTCTTACCCTACTCACCTGATGGACTCGCCACGTTGTGTTGCTCCATTGCAGGACTCGTAGATGTGCTGTTTGATGTATTTGTGCTTTCATCTGTTGTCTTTTTGAAAAAATTATGCTGCAAAGCATAATACGGTGTTATCCTGGTCTTTGGGTCAAAATCTAACATTCTAAGAATCAAGTCCTTGAATTTAAGATAGTCTGCAACAGTGTGGCCAGGTTCACCTGCTCGCCTTCCGCCAGGTCCTCCAGTCTCTGCCCCAATAACATCGTGAAGCTTCCGTGTCCCTGGATGCTTGTACTGCAAGGTAACACATTGTAATATTATGTTGAATGTGTTATTAATAACATCAGATGCATGTTTTATTTAACCTTTAATACAAAATCAAAGATAATCATATATTATTAGGTCATAAATTCCTCTTCAAACTCTAGTTGTTTCCCCTCTTTTCAGTATTGGCAACATTCTGATTGTTGTAATATTTTCAACTATCAAAAAAATCTGGCTATTATCAATGTACACTAGCATATATGATATTCTGAATACAAAATACTATTAGCAGTAAACTTCCTAGTTCATTTTTCATTTTCCAGCAAGCAATTGACTGGCATATCAGAACTGTAACTACTCCATCTACTTGCTTTCAAGTTGAACTGTAAATGTATGGCATCCCACCTGCTGTCAAATTAAGTTCAAGATGAAGTTTAGTTTTATAGTCTTCAAAATTACACACAAATACAGGACAAGTAAAATATTTGCAGGAAGCGTAAAAGTTCCAAGCTACATGCCCTTTAGGGCAAGTGGCTCAATGAAAATTAGTAGAACTGGCAAATGCACATTTCCAAAATATGAAATGAAGCTGATTTTGGCATCAATTCCTTTACTGTGCTGTTTAGGTCATGCCTAACATTATGGTCATAATATGCCTACTGATAATACACTGAGGCACAAACATGGCTTTTTATGGGAAGCAGGATACCACATCTGCACCCTACCATTTTATTCATGAATATATTATATTCTTAAGTATTTCTCTCCAATATTATCTTTACTCTGGTATAATCTCCGACTATGCATCCTCTGCCGTCTTGCTGTTAGTATTTTTTTTTAGCATGTTGACATATCAGATTAGAGCTACTTGTACATATAATCACACAATATTCCCTAAAAACAGAACCATTGTTGCCAAGTTGCATATCAGTGAAACACTTCATTACACCCATTTTTAATATCTGTTTGATATTTACTTTTGATACTTAGTGTATCATTTAATTATGTTCTTCCAAGATACTTGGTGATGCTGTGTTAAGTCAGTGATGTAGAGCAATATAATTTATTTACATAACAGTGTAGACTTTTTCTGCCCAAAAGTGGCAAAAAAGTGAAAATTAGCAGGCTTTGATGATGCTTCAGATGTGAGGAACTAAACAGATGCTTCAAGTTTGGTAAAATTCAACCTACATTGTCTTAATGTATAAAGCTTCACACAAAACATTGCTTTAAAAAAACAGTATTTTGGTTGGAAGCGGTTAGTACTTATAATCCTCCTGTGAAAAGTGGCCTTCAAGCATACCTGTTTCAAGCATCCCACACCGCTCCAGTAGCCTAGTGGTTAGTGTGTCTGTCTCAGAAGCGGGAGGTCGTGGGTTTGAACCCCTGCAGTCAAACTAAAGACTTACAAAAATGGTACTAACAGCTGCCTCGCTTGGCACTTTGCATTAAGAGCTATTGTTAGAACTGGTCGGCCTGGTGCCAGGATAATGTGACTTGGTGGGACATCATGCTACGTGTCTGCGGCATGATGCCCCAGTGCTAGACATCACGATAAACTGCCACGCGGCAGACATTGTAGTGACATGACTGAAAAATTGTTAAAGCTACGTTACAAATCCTAATCACACACATAAACATCCCACTGAATTGAAGTTTAATTATGACACCTATAGTAAAATCTGGGACACTAAAATTGTTAAAGGACAGTTGTTGTCGTTCTAGGGTTTAACGTCATTTTTCAGCACAAGATAGGCTATACATGGCGGCCAGTATAACTGGTGGAGGAAGAACCCTGGAAAACCCAGAGAAGAACCACCGACCCACGAGAAGCTACTGGCAGGCTTTCCCACGCTAGCCGAGCCTTGGACTTGAACCCACGCAGACAGAGGTGAGATGGCAGTGATCCGTAACGGTGAGCGCTTTAGACCACTCGGGGCCCCTTAAAGGACAATAAATCTTAAATAAATTAACAGCAAATCTTTCATGAAAACATTCATCTCCACCCACCTCTGCCCTAACTTAACACAATTAAATAACTTGCATGTATGCATTGAGTTTAACAGTATTTCAGCATAATCTGGCATTATAATACCGATGAAAAGTTGACAACTTTTGAAAGAATGCAGTCAGTATAACAGATCTGATTCTACATTATAAGGACTGTTTTAAATTAAAAGTTCAAATTTAAAAATGCAAAGGATGCATTTGCAAAATAACTTTAATATAATAAGATAAACCTTTCCAAATTAACATAAGCATTTAGTGGTACAAGATGAAAGAACAAAAAAATACTATCCTGAAAATACAAAATCAAATCTGTTATGCTGACTGCATTCTTTTCAAGATCTCTGGTGATGCATCAACAAAACGATTTTCGATTTAGGTCACATTAAAAATGTTTCATCTCACAGAAAGAAGATATACAATTGCCAAAGAATGTGTTCTGCTGTCAAAGGACACAGGTAAGGCATGCACTCTGGTCAAGGTTCAAAGGATATATGTAAGGCATGCACTCTGGTTGAGGTTCAATGGACACGTGTATGATATGCACTCTGCTGAAGGTTTAAAGGACACAGGTAAAGTATCCACTCTCTTCAAGATTCACCTGTTAGGGGTGTCCTGTAAGCAAGCAGCACAATACAGCCTCATCAAAGCAATTAGTTCTCTAAGACAAGTGCCCTTCTCTAATGATGGGCTTGATGTTCCAAAGCTTACCTGTAGTTTCATTCCACACATTTTCCAAGTATACACAGAAAATACCAATTCAAAAACACCAAAATTTAACTTGTGTTTTACTTTTGGTAAAATTTTATTACATAAACTGTGTGTGGTCAAATGGTCAAGTGACATTCAAATTCAACTCCAGGGATTCTATATTTGTGAAGTATAAAACTGAGTTGTCAATAGCAATAATGAGCTACATTTCCCATAGTTGTGGGAGTGTAGTAATCACTACTTACCTTTTTCCCATCCTTTGGTTTTTTACATACATAGGCTCCATCTGGTAACTGGTCAAAATATTTCCTTGCCTTAGGAGCCTGGTCTAAGAGTTGTTTTGGAGGTATGCCTAAGACTTCAACAATTTTCATCATCTGATCAAACTGAAAGCATAAATGTTAGTGGTCTTTGAAATTAACAAGTAAAATAATGGAGAATGTTTCGATAACAAACAGTTTATAGCATAACCTCATTTTAAGTCAATACTGTCCCAAAAACTAAATATCTTGCATATCAAGGAATTCATGCACTAGTCTGAGGTAAGGCAAAACTTTTGGGCTGTTCCATTTAAACGCACATGGTATCAAGGTTAGGGTAAGGTCTAATTTTCCTTATATTTTGATTTGGCAATTCTCCTATATCCAGTTAAATGTACAAGATCCAAAATATCCCATATAAAAAAAGATCACAAGGAAACAAGAAGAATCAAAATAAGAACAAAATTATTGACCAGCCAAGACAAAGGAATGGACTGTTTCTGCCATGCTATGACTAGACAATTCCACTTTAACAAAGTTAAGTGGATATCTATGTTAGGAATGCAATGTCCTACAATACCCCTGTAAATAATGAATTTTACTAATTGCCCCTGGACAATTCTGTTATTCAAACTGGCTTCCACTTTCTCTACAGCAGACCCCACACAAGCTGGGATTTAACCATTTGTATTTGAAAAATCCTGGGTGTGTGGGAGAAATACAATGTGCATACATTTGTATAAATTATTCTACTAATGATTCTGACCATTACAAAATGATGATGAAATTAATTTAAAATCTTCAATGGCTCATTACATTTATACCAATCTTCTAAATAATAATAATAATAATAATAATAATAATCCTTTGAACAAGTTGTCATAAATCCAGTCCGTTCTGAGAAACTGCATCTTAATCCTAAAAAAGCGACTTATTATTTATCAGCAATTGCTTTTTGTTGTTCAACACCATTTTTAACACAAGAGGCATTGAAAACATTATGGCTATCCAACACAGTAAATTTGACATTACACAATACATTCACTCATACGCCAGTGAATCTCGATATTGTGACTAAAATCAACAAATTTTCCCTCAACAAATTTTCAAATATTTTTCATTTGAGCCTAAAATAGTACACATTTCTAAACAACTACCTCAACTGAATCTGCAAAAAGTGGATATTTCTAAAACAACTACCACATTGGAACAGGCAAAAAAGTGGTAGTTTCAAAACACCTACCTCATTTGAGCCTGCAAAAAGTGGTTCTCCAGTGTGCATTTCTACAAGGATACAGCCTAGACTCCACATGTCTATAGCCAGATCGTATGGAATGCCAAGCAGCACCTCTGGAGAACGGTAAAATCGACTCTGAATGTATTGGTATATCTGAAAAGCAAAACAATTTATTTTCATTTATTCTCCAAATTCTCTTCATAAATAACCAGTCTGAAAAACTCATGCAATCAAACTCTGCATCAATCAACAACAAAAAAATTCTTTAAAAAATCTAGAACAAATCTCACTCATCTTTGAAATTTAAAGACAAATAGGTCTGATGATTTATAATACAATGTTTCCTAAAAAAAAAAAAAAACAGCACAATAGTGTTCTGCTCATTTCCTTACATACCAAATATTACTCATTTTCTAAGTCTCATCTTTACAACGCAATTCCTGAAAATAATGAATCCTCACATTTATAGGGCTCCCATTAACAATGTATTTATCTGAAAAGAATAATTATTGTACATTAAAATAGGCTACTTTTACTTGAAAATGCTTTATCTTGTCTCTTAATTCCCTTGGAAAACTATTTAACAAATCTAATGTAGAATATAATTATAAGATCTAAAGACTTGTACAAATACCACTTAGTAGATGGTCTTCATAGCTAAACATTTACAACTGCATTTTATTCAAATAGATTTTTCTTTAAAATAGCATAAATTCAGATTCAACAAGCAAAATTAATTGTACAAAAAAAATGGATACCAGTCAACTGAATAAGCATAAGAAACACAGACTCCAAAAGAATACTGTATGTACTCGTGTCCATGCATGGTCCAACTCCAAGCAAGACTGATTCACCAGTACATTATGAGATGTGTGGTTTAGCATGTGATAGGCCATACATAATGGCCAGTATATTTGGTGGAGGAAGAGCTCAGGAAAAACTACCAACCCACACTGATCAAGCAGAGATTTTAAGCCACATGGGCTGAAATGAGATCATAGTGACCTGTAAGGGAAGTACCTCACACCACATGGCCACCCTGAGCTTACCACATAATGGAAACCACTCCCAGTGAAATGATCTGGACGCCCAACTTTACATTTTGCTATTTATTACTAGTCCTATCAAGCCAAGAATTTCACAGATTCAATGGAATGTGAACAATCAAATTTTAAAAAAAAGACTTAAAAATCTAGATTTTTGACCAAATTAGTCACCTTTTTTACTCTAATTGAAATAAATTATCATCTTCATACCATTATACACGAAGTAATGAACAGCTGTTATTTATAATGCCCGACTTAATGAAGAAAAGCATAAAGATGGTAAAAGACAAGAGTACTCACCCTTTGCCCTAGCTGGCATGAACTTCCAAAATCCACTATCTTGATTGCACTTCGTTTAGGATTACACAATAATATATTTTCTGGCTTTAAGTCACAGTGAATTATATTTAGTTCTGGTGTGGCTAAAAATAGTAGCGCTGTACACAGCTGCTGAGCAAATTTTCTAGTCAAATTCAACGAAACTCCTCGAAAGTTTGTGTTCCGTAACAAATCATACAAATTATATGATAATATTTCAAACACTAAACACAAGTGGTTCCTGAACATGAAATGTCTCTTCAATTTCACTGAAAATAAAAAAAAGCATAATTTATTAATGACACCAAATTAATAAATAAACTGACAGTACAGCTTGAGAAAGGTACTGCAGCAAGGAATATGTGGATCAATAAACAAAAGAGCTAAATTTCAGGCTTATCAAAACAAATTATTTTAACACACATCGTAATTATCAAAATAATGTGTTCTGTCTGTAAGGCAGTATGGAAAAATTACTACTGACAGGTTTGATGACAATCTGAAATAGACTCCTACTTTCTACAGAAATAGCTGGAACTTTTTCATATGCTTATACTGTACTGATCCATATCATATCCATGACATTTCACACTTTTTTTTAGGGGGGAGGGGGCAGTTATTGATAAGCAAAGCTTGAGCACATGATAGATTAAATATGAACTTAAACTGGCTGCAGAAGAAAGCTAGTTTGCTTATAACAAGGAGATCAACGAAAGCAACAAAAATGCAAGGGTTTTCGCACCTTACTTTGATAAAGGTAGAGAAGTTCACACACCTGAAGGAAACCCAAGCTCCTGTGAAGTATATGTTACCTACCTTTACTTACCTGAAAAATTTATATGCAACTTCTTACCACAAGTTTACATTAAAATCATGATGATACCAAACCTGACCTGATACACCATTTTAAAAAACTTTTTTCATCATAACTGAACAAATATAATTACTTAAATGCAAAGAATGAATGAACATGTGAATAAACTAAACAATCATCAGATAATTATCAGTTTGCAAAGAGCTGCATCTTTCAGTGTGCTGAAACTTTGGTACAACTTGTCGTATGTATGAACACATCGGGTTGAAACGCAAACATAAACCCTGATCTGCCATTCCACAAGACATTGGCAGATCAGGGTCAACATCTTCTTTCTACTACCGATTAGTCGTAACAAACTTCATGGAGCTCTGCCACCAATCTAGACGATAGCAATTATGGGGTCTATGCAGTTAGCGGTTAGAGGTGAGTGGTGAGTATATACAATAAGCTGTTTTCATGTCTGCATATCATACAATTTTACAAAACATGTTACCTATATAATATTTGTTTTCAGCATCGTGTTTATTCATAAGCTCCAGGAGTTTAACCTCTATCTGGGCCTGGTTCAGGAAAGGTTTTTTGTTCTTGATGATCTTAATTGCAACCTGTTCCTGGTCCCCATGATCATAGGCCTTTACAACCTGCATTAAGACAGAAAAATAATTACATACACAATGAAGCAGATGTAATAGCTGTTTTCTTCTTACGTTGTCTCCCTGAACGACTGACACATCACTCCATTTGAAGCAAAGCCCCTCAAAGAGGGGCATCATCTAGATAAAAGGTCTGACCCCTCTTAAGACAGGCCATCCCTATTTTGAGACCAACTTTCCACTGCCTGAAAGGTCAGCTTTAAATATCTTAGAAATGTAGTCCAAACGTATGCACTTAGTGATACAACTGAAGATCTCATCGCAACAAAACAAATCCATGTTGCAGAAATCTGTAATTAAATCAATAATTTACATGTAAACTAGAAAAGGTTTGCACTGAACAAGAATACCAATCCCAAAAAACTAGGAAGACGTATCTGTAGATATCTGGCAGATTGGAACACAATATCCCCATCCAACATTCATACAGGAAAAAAATATAACAGAAAGTCTTCTACCTTTAAACATGCCAGAGGTACGTGGAAATAAACAAAATGTAGGATATATTCTAGAATTATCTTTTAAATACAAATTAAACTGAAACAAAACTGGCTGAAAATTAGTGTTTCCCTTTACCCTCATTTATGCTTCAAGAACACCCAAATTTTGTATTTGACCCCCAGTTTTGATGCCAAGTTCATTTTTTTTACTCAGTCTGACCCCCTAGTTCTGACAACAAGGGGAATTTTGACTACCAATTTTGCATCCCTAAGGGATTCACTGAAAATAATGTATTAGTTGCAATCCCTACCTTTATTTGTTCAATAAATACCTCCTATATTTAGAATATTCCCCCCACACACACACACACAGAGTTTTTGTCAGATGCTCAGGGGGTTGGGGGTTGTTTTTGTTGCAGCTTCAATATCATTGCTAACAACAGACCCTGTAAAGGACTTAAAATCTGTATTGACGTTCTTGAAAATCAAAATGTAAATGCTCTCCCTTTGTAAAAAGGATTTATATTAGAATCCATATAATTCCACATCAGTGACATGCATATTATCCAGGGTCATGATTATAAAAAAAATAATTGTTGCTTTCTTCTAAAACTTGTTGAGCTAATAAAAAGAATTTCCATTGTAAAGGAATCTCATACATTGCCCACTGACAAGAAATTACATTTTAGGACAAAGAGATGACTGTGTATACAGACAGCTGCTGTACAAAGAACTACCTGATGCCACTATAATATAATCATAGACCAGACTGTTTTAATACTACCCTGAATCTGTTTGATCTGAACTTATCAAAATCATTCAAAGCCAAAATAATAATTGAGAAAATATCAAGAAAACTGGAGCTAAGGAAGCTATTCTTACAAATCCTACCAACAAACAAGACATGCATTTTTTTTAAAATTGCAATAAGAAGCAATATGCACCTAATTTAAATCTGGAATACAATGTTCATCTGTAAAAAACGATTACTTTCTTGATTCAAACTGTAAGATTTTTAAACTGGACATATTATCTCTTTTACTTCATCAAAAGCGGGAGTAATCGTAAATATCTCACAAAGTAGGTGATATTTATGTTGAGATCCACAGGTCGATCAGTTGAAGACCATCTCCAGATTGAAAAAATCTTTTGCTAAATTTGTTGAACAAGCACTAATTCATCAACAGCCCTTTGAAGTTGGTCTGCGTTTTTTGTCAAATCAAAATGTTATGGTTATTATTATGTCCCTTTTCATTATGTTTACTGTAGCACTATAAACTCTTAGAGTGAATGGACATGATACGATTGCAACAAATTTCTCTGATTAAATAATGAAAAAGAATAAGTCTTAATTTTAGTAATTGCAACAGAAATCCTCTGAAATTACAAAACACCAACAAGAATTATACAAGGCCTTTTGTAATCTTTTTTAATTAACGGCCTTGCTGTTGTGGAAACAAATGTGATCTCAAGCACAATGCACCCACAGATTAGAGTGTATGTTGTTTCTTCTATTATTACTCCTAATATATTGCACAGACCCAGATCTGCAGGTGCATTATGTGACAACAGATCTATGTCTGTGCAGTTTGCAGTTGGTCTGGACTTATAAGTATAGATGGTACTTCAGGAATAATTTTTCTGAAATTTATTAATAATTTACAGTTCAAAAGCCGACAAGTCTTAAAAGTTAACTTTTCAATTCTTTGTAATAGAATTGCTACAAGATCTAGTCTGCACAAAATACCCACAATTTTTTTTCTCAGCAAATTATAGTTTCTAAAATTTCGCATCTTTTAAAAATACCACAAAACTTCTACAAGTTTCATGCAAGAATGAAATCTAATTTTATACTTTAATCCTTTTTTTTGTCCATCAAGAGCGATTAATTAGTACAGGCATGTTTTAAAAAGGTCGATTATACATCACTTTCACGTCAAAGGGATCCGTGTATATTGTACCTCAATAGAAACAGCTTGTATTGTACACCATTGCAATTGGCATGTATTTCTTTTACACCAAATCAGTCTGCATATAATGTGTAAATTTACCAGCCTGTATAGTATCTATATATAATTATCTCTAACTGTAGCTATGAAACTACCACTGATAATTAAAGCCAAGAATTTCCTGCACTAGCCTAAAAATACAACATTAAAAAGAAGAAATAACATATCTACCGTAAGCAGAACTTTTTTTGTACCTCTGTAAAATGCAAATGTCTTGTCCCAACGTCATCCCTTTTTATTACCCCCCCCCAGGTGCATTGTTAATTATTTCAACAAGATCACATCTTGTCATATTTTTGTGATATTCATATAAAGGTGTAATAAATAATATTTTCGCACCTGTCCAAAGGAACCTTTCCCTATTAAGGAGTCAATTTCATATCTTTCCATCCACTTCTCTCCTGGATTAACTATGTAGTCATGATTAGCATCATCATAACCATCGTTATAGACATGCACATTGACTTTTCCCTTCTTGTGACCGCTCTCATCACCCTGGGCACCACCAGGAGCAGCTCTACGCTTCTTTTTTGCATAGTAAACCTACAAATAAAAACATGGTAATCTTTTAAGTAGCCTGTATATTCTTTAAAGTAGCCGAAGTATGCATTCTATTTGGGTTTAACCCTTTACCTCAAAGAGCATAGTGACAAAGTGCAGCTTGCTATACATAGAACACAGGTTACCTAGTCGACCGCATACGCATAGCTTGCCTGTGAACTATTAAGCAATGTAGTGTATGTTACGTTTAACAGCAATTTTAACCATTTTACATTTTTGGTACACATCTATTACATGTGGAACAATTTAAGAGTAAAGTCCGATTGTTATAGCTGTGTAATTATTTATCACGGAAGAATCTGTTATGTGCTTTAAAATCTGGAGAGAATTCGTTCACTGTCATGTCAGTGAGGCCGTGTGACCAACCGTAGAGCTGCCCTTTCTCATACTCGAAATTTACAAGTTTTTCATCTGTGTCTACATCACTAAGTCATCTAAATTTGATAATTTATAAAAACTAATTGCAGCCTATATCAATATCAGAGCCTTTACCTAGGTTATTGAATCTTTCATAGTTGTGATTCTAATCATGAAAACTTCGTAAGTACTGAATGAAATCCGCGACCGCCATTTTGGAGAGTGAAGATTACGACCCAGTTACTTTAAATAGCAGATATCGACCAGTACATAAACAGTGACCACGTGATCTGACGTAATTGTCATTCACAGAAATGAATGTAGTATCTAATAAGGGGTTTTCCCCGAAGGTGGCACTACGAAAACCGGCTTAAAATAGCTGATGTTTACAGCAGATGTCAAAAGGCGCTTCTATGGGACTTTTGTAGAAGCGTCAAAAGTCACTTAGATGCGACTTTTGTAGAGGCGTACAAAGACAGTTGTATGAGGTAAAGGGTTAAAGGCAATCATATGTGGGATTAGATGGCTTAAATGATACTTTTTTACACTAAACCTGCACTGAGAAACCACCTGTCTTGCCAGACCAAGTTCAGATGCAGATTTATTGATTATACATAGCTGCCAACCTTCCAGGCTCACAATTAGTGAAAGTAGGGATAAAAAGTCGTGAATTTAGACAAGAATTCGTGAAAAATACCATGACAATAACTCCATCCACTCTGACCACTCCGACCGTCAATACTACACTATATCAAGTTCGCAATATAAAACTAAAACACTACATATATGCAGAAATATTTATTTATCAAGACATGATACTGTGACAGACTTAAACTTCCTCAACTGCTTGATCGTAAATTTGTTTTCTAAACAGTTCAGACTTCTTGCTGGCTAAAGTCTTATTTTTCCTCACATGAGAAAATACACTTCGCTTGCACTGTTACTGTGAGGAATGCACAGGGGCTGCAGCACTTTTGGTCCTTCCACAGGAAAATTTGGAATCGATTTTCAAGTCTGGGTTCATTTGTCAGAACAAATGTTTAGCATGGTCTCCAGCTGATAAAGGTAGATTGTGTTCGACAAGAAAACTCACAAATAATGCTTCAGTGTTGGTAGCCTGCATTTCCTCTGCCAACTGTTTAAAATATTCCGGAGCTGAAATCTGCGAATTCTTAATTTTCCCAACTTCTATGTGTTTTATGCAACCGACGTGCTTCCTCACATCGTCTTTGCGATGGCGCACTGATTGCAAAAAGCATGATGAATATCAATGTTTAATGGCAGAATGCACGGCCAATTTTTGATTTATTCCAAATTAAACTTCACTTTTTGAGTAATAGAGTTCTTTTTTCTTAGTGGTGAAGACGTTTTCAAAATCGTACATGCAATGCTGAACCGTAACTCAAATCAGTGTTAGTGACGCTTGCGCGGAGCAAAATTCCGGTTAGGCCCTGGTTTCTCTCAAAAGCATTTGTAAAACTACTCTTATACATACAGATTAAAATAGGCTAAAATGCTTGCTACCGGGCCAACTGTACTAATCGGCTGTAGATCTACTAATATCGCGTCCAGCAGTACCAGACCGTTTCGGCAACTGCAAATATCACGACTAGCGCTTAACGGGAAATCGGTTATTTTATTAAAGATTTAAAATAATTGAGGATTGGAGAATTCGTGAATTTTTGGCTTGCAGCGTGAATCCGTGAATTGCTGAAAAAGTCGTGAAATTCACACCAAATTCGTGAGGGTTGGCAGCTATGATTATATTGTGCAAAGACATTTCACAAGACATCCTGTCCGGAGATCATCAATATTTTTTTGCAGAAGGACGGGTCTTTCAAGGCATGTTCTACTGTATACTGAAAAGCCAATTTCGTTTGACCAAGATAGAGTGAGGCCTCAAGAAAGGTTTCTGAAGGAAAACTTCTAAACCGTGTCTGTGATTTGGAGTTTTATCATAGCTTTAGAAAACTGTCAGTCATATCGCTATATCTGCAGCATGGCCATTTATAGTGATGTCTTCCACATGGGCATCATGTCCCACACAGACATGTTATTCTGACACCAGAATGACCAGTCCTAACACTAACCTCTTAATGCTGAGTGCCTAGAGAATGGTTTCCATGCTTTTCCAAAGATAAATTTGCAGTTCATTGCCAGGGTTTTTCCAGGATGAAATTCATTTTTTCAAGGTTCAAATGTGATCATTACTGAATGGAATTAAAGAACATTTTAGATTGTGAAATATGCATTTTCTAAATCTGAATGTTTCTCTCTCAAGACTCTCCAAATCATCTAAGTCGGAAAATATGATCATCTACAAACCCACAAAATATATCACACAAAAGTTTGATTATATTCCTATAAAATGGTATGTAAAGTCATTTCAATGTACAGAATAAAAATTCTAACATTATTTTGCTGACCTGCATTATGTTGCCAAGTGGGAACAACATAATGAACATAAATTAGTTTCGCTTCCTCTCAAACCTTTAATTCTAAAGAATTCTATAGCTCTGTAGTGTGACAGTTAATAGTGATGTCTAGCACTTAGGCATCATGTCGCAGACATGTAGCATGATGTCCCACCCAGTAATATTATCCTGACACAAGGCCGACCACTCCTAACACTAACCTCTTAATGCTGAGCGCCAAGCGAGGCAGCTGTTAGTACCATTTTTGTAAGTCTTTGGTATGACTTGGCTAGGGATCGAACCCACGACCGCCCGCATCTGAGGTGGACACACTAACCATTAGGCCACCGGAGTGGTCAGCGAAGTTTGAAAATAAAAGTCTACTAAATGAATCTAATCCATGGAGCATTTATGTTTATTGCAAGCACCCAAAATATCCATACTGCACCCTCTGAATATTCTGGTTAGAACTTAACAAATTTAATTCACTATCAGTTTAGATATTCCTCAATGACGTGATTGTTTTGGGCATCAAGTAGTGGCAGAAAATTCCCAGGTTTTCCCAGACTTTCGTCAATATTTGCAAAATTCAAGGACTCTCCCCCAGTCAGGAAAAAATTACCATTTCTCCCAACTTTTTCCCGGAAGCATGGGAACCCTGCAAGAGAGGCAGCTGCCACTACTAATTTTATAAGTCTTTGGTACAACTTGGACGGGGATTAGAACCCACGACCTCCAGCATCTGCATTCGAGTAAAAAGACAGTCTCTTTTCTACGACATGGTAGTGATAGCAGTTTTTTGGCAGATCTTGCTTAATTGTTAGCAAGTGTTCTGTTAAACCCAACAACTCAGCTACATTCATGTGTCAACGCATAAGGTAAAGGGGGAAATTTTTTTTTTCTTTCTGGTAACCCAACCAACCTTCTGATCCATGTCAAATCATATTCTAAAGCAATCATTACTTTATCAAGCTGTCACATCTGTCCTTCGCCAGATCTGTTGTCTTTTCAATATACAGTATTGGCCACTAGAGATAGTTCCTTAGTCTGAGCTAATGGAGAACAGACAAAACATATTAAATAAAATTGTTACTGACAAACCAGTGGGAAAAAAACAACCTACTATAAACATTTTTCAAGCCCATACATAACAAACAACAAAGATTTATTTTATAACTGACAGAAGCAGTAGCTCACCCCTGCCAACTGAGATATCTAGTTTATTTACTATGCTTTCATTTCCACATCTCAGGTTGTCCTTCACACCATCCACAAATTTAATTTTTAATTGTTAGCATAGTCATTATTGTTTGACGGTGGCAACTGAAGTTAAAACATACACACTACTCAATGGACATTTTTGTCAATTTCATCGGGGGAATGCAAAGTATGCAAAAAAAGTCAGGTGCATATATACATGTCACAGGACTGCACGTATAAATTTCAAGGTGACTGCTTACCAATCCCCACTATCACTGAATAATGTTTTTCCTTGTATAGTACTACCACATAATTAAGAGTAGCACATTCACTTTTATATAGTGATGAAATCTGATGGGAGTGTTCACCTTTGAAATTACCACAGGCAAAAGGTACATGTAGGTAGAAGTGACATGCAGTTGCTTTCCCATTATCTAGTAAATATTATCATTCTGTTAATTATATGTACCCAGTTTTGTTGTTGACTGCTGCATGTGTGCTATCACTATCATCACCACCAATGTCAGTATCAATAAACAGTAAATTGTAGTTGTAATTACCAGTTTTTTCCGCT
Organism: Sinohyriopsis cumingii; assembly: GCA_028554795.2. NCBI lineage: Eukaryota > Metazoa > Mollusca > Bivalvia > Unionida > Unionidae > Sinohyriopsis > Sinohyriopsis cumingii. The sequence continues at coordinate 104,365,745 of CM068831.1, forward strand.
AAAATGATTTTGGGGATTATGTACCATTAACCATGGGAAACCGCATTCCACAGAATTTCTTGCTGGTTCATTTATAGTACAGATCTCCAACTCTTATCAATTATAAGCATGAAAGATGAGAGAAATCTTTAATCTGGATCAATTTTATACATAGGAAACACCCGCAACGACTGTTTGACCAGTCTCACTCCTGTCCTTTAATGGTACTTTTCTTTAGTACCAATGTTATTGTTCTAGTTATGGTACTCGTCCAAAAAGCACCAGTGTTATTCTAGTTTTTAAATAATCATGCAGCCAAAGTCGCCCAGGGGCAAACGGAAATGCCTTTGGAATGCCATTGTTAGTGTTAAGGATAAATATATAAATTTTGACTACGAAGTTGTTTAATTAAAAACAAAGCATTAACTGTAAACAGGACCACCTAAACCTGAACAAATCAGTCCCAGTTCATTAACTTAACACAATTAGGTCAATGCTATTTAGTCATATTATATGGTGAATGAAAGTCCTTCTTGGAGCATCATACATTGATCACATGCCACATAACATCATTATACAAAATCCAAAAAGCCTGCCACAAAATTAGCAGTCACTCTAACCTCAGCTATTATCACAGACTACTGACACTGAAAGGAGTGTTTTGACAATGCACCAATTCAGTGACAAGGCTGTCGGACACCATGGAATTCTGTGACTTGGATGCTCTCAACTCAAGGATGTAAGAATGAAATAGGTGATACTAAAATAATCTTAAGTAAAGGTTTATGATTCACAGCAAAGCATTAGATATGCATTACTCCATCAGCCATCTTCCATACAGAGAAAAAAAAAATCAGTCATGTCTATAATTTTGTTATAAGTCCAATTGCTAACTACACAGATCTGCCACCACATAATATGCCAGCAGATCTGGGTCTATGCAGTTTGTTACAAGATATCAGTAGAAAGAAAAAAATTCACTTTTTAAGATCTTAATGGCTAAATCACGAGAATGAAATGATAGCTAAGTGCCATTCCCAAGGACACCAAGGCTTGTCCATCTGGACTGTCTCTCCTGGTCAGGAGTTGAACTCATGATGCTTGGATTACAAGCCCAATGCCCTACAAACTAAGCAAATGTGGTTCCCTTTACAAGGTAACAAGCAGAAAATGATCATGGATGTAAAAATAAAAAAGTACAACTACATTCAACAGTAATCAACCCAATACCAACATAAAATTGTGCACCTTGATTTCTGGATATTCCTTTCAAAAGGAATTTACTTTTTTTAAAATAAAAATTATACACTGTATTGCTGTGAACTGGTGGTTGAAGTATCAAGGACTGGTTCATAAAAACAAAACCATTCAACCAACCCTTGCAGTAATTTCCCCCATGGTATTTTTTCATTTAAAAAAAGCAACCTGCCTACCCTAATTTTAAAATGAGCACACTAGGAAAGACACATTCCCATTTTTTGTGATAAAAATATTGCAAAATTACTTAATTTTATGCATTTATCCAAAGTTTTCAATGTGTGTTACTCCCGTCAAAGGGACTGCCCATGGTTTATGAGGTCAGGTTCAATCGATATAAACCATGCAATAGGTACAAGTTTTGGATATTTGTGTATGTTTGAATAGTACTTGATCATTCTAAGAACACTTATTCAAAAAGAGCCATAAAATGAAATGCACCTTGAATTCTGGTGATCTTCATTACTAAACAATGACACATTCAGAAAGGCATCATTATACACCCCACCCCACTATGACTTTTTTTTATTATATACAATTAAAGAAATAAAATACTGAACATGTCATTTAGCATTTTCCACTTTGATTAAATGTCATTATATAGTACCCCACTAATACAGTGATAGAAAGACCTAAATTCTGGTGCAAAATAAAATATGTTTACCTGACAAAACTCTTATTAAATGAATGCTAACACATATAAAGTATTATCATTATCATTGATACAAAGAAAAGCAAGGGCTCTTATCTCATGAAGCAATCTGCACAGACAAATCCAAATTTGCACAGTGATGGCATTTGATGTGTTCAGTCCTGCAATTTGTCAGGGCAAGGTTTATCAGCAAACAAGTTATTACACGATGAAGATTTAAGAGTCAAAACCCCAGAGGAAACTACCTGAAAAAAATAATCTCAAGTAGGAACACCATTTTGATACAGTGTATACTTTCTTACTAAGGTCCAGAACAATAAAATTATCCAACTCCATTCAGAAACAGGTCCCTTTTCCATTACAAGGGAAATATAATTAGCATTATGTCAGTTCTTTAATTTCCTAGTTTGCTTTTTACTTTTATATCTAGGATTTTTAAATGTTTTTAAATTTAAAAACAATGCAAGTCCTTGTGAATAAATTTAGAATAATATGTTTGAAAGTACCTTATGAAATTTAGACTTTTAATATTTGATAAAATTAGGAGTCTCAAGATAAAAATTGTTTTAACTAGGTATTGTACTCCCTGGTTTGGAACTAACCACATCTTTGATGGTCCAAGACATTTTGTAAACACCACAAAATGTATGTGTGCATGTTATTTTTAACATAGCTTTAACAATTTTTCAGTCATATCACTTTGATGTCTGCAGTGTAACAGTTTATAGTGATGTCTAGCACTGGGGCATCATGTCGCAGACATGTAGCATATGTCTCACCCAGTCACATTATCCTGACACCATGCCGACCAGTTCTAACACTAACCTCTTAATGCTGAGCACCAAGCAAGGCACCTGTTAGTACCATTTTTTCAAACCTTTTGGTATTACTTGGTCAGGGATCGAACCCACGACCTCCCGCATCCAAGGCGGATGCTCTAACCACTAGGCCACCAGAGCAGTTCACAAAACTTGTTATGTTTTACAGGACATGTAGACAGTTATCTTGCCTTTTTTAACGCACCCAAATTGTTCAGGATGCGCTTGTTTATGTGGCTCTGCCAAAGCAAGTGTCTCTATAGTGACAAAGTAAGATCGATTCAAACATGGAAGAGGCATTTGAATAAGGACCAAAAACAGTTTATATCTATCAAATGTGCAGTACTACAACATGGACAAATTGAAAGTACTAAAAGCTGATAAATCTGGATCAAATGTTTCAAATGGAATTGTTTTGTTTAATCTTCAAATAGTCAAATTGCCTGTGTAAAATACAATGCTTGTGAAATGTTATCTAAAATTTGATAATTAAATGCTGATTAATCAATATAAATATTGGTAACACTGCTACAAATTAAAAAAAATTTAAATGACAAAACTCGTCCGCTGTTTTCAGAGAGGCTAGTATCATTCTAATTTTTTGTTTACATGGTCAACATACTTTGAAATTCAAGGATCTGTCACAGAATTGATAATAAAAAATCTTTATCATCCCAAAAAATGCATGATACAAGAAAAATAACATTACAAGAAATCAAACAATCAGCACATAACTCTGCTGTCTTATTCTGGTTTTAAAAATATTAAAAACTTCTGATTATAAAAAATTAAACTTGTGTACCTAATGGACAAACCTGCACACTTTTAATAAACGTAAACAACACATAAACATGGTCTTATTCAAGGCAAATTATTTTATTTCCCCCCTCCCCTACAAACCTGACTATAGCTGGCCACAAGTAAAAACCTGTGAGGTTACTGACACAGCATTCCCAATTCAGCCCCCCCCCCACCAGTTAAGCTCCCTATGAAGAAGATAAGCCTGTCATCACACTTCATCCTGATGTTCAGAACTATTATGTGGTATGCCTAGACTGATTCTGCCCTCTGTGTCAGTGACCTTAATCAGCTGACAAGAAAAACAATCTTGGCCAAGGGAGCAAGCAGACTCTCTCTCATGAAGTAGAATTCTATTAAGAATATGAGCACACACATTTTAATTCAATGAAGGAAAATTTCAGACCGAGATCATTCTTCCAAACAAGTGATGTTTTTTTATCTTTTTCTTACTCCATTCAGTTCATGGAGCCAGTTCTACACAAGTTGACTTACTTAACATTAGCTAGTTACTGATGCCTGGCCTCAATCCCAAGGACTGTTGACTCCTAACTGGCATGTCTGAATCTCTTGGCACTATAGACATTTGATGAAATAAAATTCCTAATCTGCAGCCAAGGAGTGTATTTTGGGGTGGGGTGGGAGCAAGGGGTTAACAGCACAAGTTCGTTGCTGACTTCATTAGATGATATTCAGTATTGTAAAAGGTTACATCATGAATCATGCACATATAATATTACCAGAACTCAACTATATGTACTACTGCATTCTCACACCATCCAGTCTTCTTGTAACCCCTACCGATTTAATAAACAGAAGGCATCAAAGATATAAAGTATGCACAAAACTTGGTCAATTCATTTACTGATTAACAAGTTTTATCCTGTGTATTGCCGGGGGGGTCCCAAACGCCGTTACTTGTTGGGGTTTGAAATTAAACATTTTTTTTTTAGCAACATGGTTGACGTATTTGGTTGGGCCAGTCTATGTTTGTAAGCAACAGATGTGATGTAGTTCAACATCTTTAAAAATCTCAATAATTATTTAAATTATGGATTTAGATCTCTTTGAATATGTGTAAACACGAGTCTGTCCTATTTATTTCATAAATATTAAAACTAGACATTGCAAACATTGGATGCAGACGACACAGTTGTTACTGAAACAGACTATTACAGACTATTCTAGAAGCCAAAAAATGGACATTGACATTGTTTGTTTACATCGGAAGAGTTCATCTGCATCAAAACTCCATTGATTTGTTAGTGATATGAACCCTTTGGTGACAATCAGGTTAGTAATTATATATCAAGGAATGAAATTACCAAGTTTTGTCCATTTTTTAAAATCTTTTGTTAAAATTGGAAGGAGGGTTCAAACAAAATGGAGGATGTGTGAATAGTGGGGAGAAACAAGAAAACGGAATGCTCTATCATAATGACCTTTTTTTTTTATGTAACATTCAGGTACTCACTAAGAGGCATCAAAACAATGTTGCAAAAACTATGTTCCAAATCTTGACCTAAATTAAAGGAAGGCCACACCACACCTTAGAATGATTGAACGCTATTTACATCTAGCTCTGAATGATACAAGTATATGAAGGAATGGACTGCCCTGGCATACATCCTGCTGGTACTAATGATACAGTAGTGTGGTTCCAAGTATATGAATGAATGGACTGCCCTGGTATACATCCTGCTTGTACTTATGATACAGTAGTGTGGTTCCGAGTATATGAAGGAATGGACTGCCCTGGCATACATCCTGCTGGTACTAATGATATAGTAGTGTGTTTCCAAGTATATGAAGGAATGGACTGCCCTGGCATACATCCTGCTGGTACTAATGCACTATTAATACAATGAAGCTATTCCAATAATAATGGCATCCTCACTGTTTCCCTATACAGCTGGACTCGCCCAGCCAGCAGCAGATTTCTGACATAATACATGTGTACCAGAATCATCTACACTCTCTGGACTCAGCAAAATATCTAACATAACGACATGGGAGATGCTCAATATTTTTAAGTTATGGCAGGAAAATAAAAAAGAGATATTCTACTCTATTAAAAACACGCATGCACCACAAAAAATCCCCACATTTATGGTGTATGTTTGGAGAATACCAAGTGATTAGCTTCTCCAAACACAAACCATCAGATAACATATGGCTATTTCCTATCTCATAAAACTTACTCCTTTCCTGAAATATATTTTAGATCTCATTCCACTTCATGACCCCAAGAAAGTAAAGCTAAAAGATTTCCACACATATGGTGTTTGTCCTTTTACAGTATAGCATCACAAGTAGGTTATTTAGTGCCAAGTTAACTGACACAACAGTGTCTTGCTAAAGGACACATCAAAGCATTCAATTCAGGCTGATTCCTGGTCTCTTAGGTGGGCTCCAACCAACACACACATGTTTGTATTGTGCTTCCATTTGCTTACCCACCCTCACCCCCATTTTATGCTGGTAATTATGTGGTGGGGGGGTGAAGAAGAGTTGAGGCTGACAGTAACCATCGTGATGAGAAGTTAATTGCACATCATTGATAATGTCTTTTAACTGCAGTTGCAAGTCCACCTCGGATAAACTTTCTGGGCTCACAACTATGGTTGAAAGATGTAAAATGTAGAAACTAAAATAGGATAGTAAGGTTGGAACTCTACATCCAGTTGCTGTTTGTTAACATCACATCATTTTATGAAATATATAATAAAGTTTAAAGAGTCACTCAAACAGGGTAAGTCAGGTTACCAAACCACACATTTTTTTTATTTTTATAATACCTTAAAATGATGATGAACCACCACAGATGTAGTGGTCACTGCAGTTCTGAATTACACAGTGGATATCAACTAAGGGACTAATGTACTACGGACACATTCACCACAAAACCAGCAGTATACAGGAGCGCTTTATATGGTAAATTTTATGTCCACCCAATTCTTAACAGTCCTCTGTGTAGATAAATGAAATTTTTATGTAGAAAGTTTTAGAATTTCAGTCCCAATGTTCCTTGAAATCTGAAAACAAGATTTGTAGGCTTCTTAATGCAAATGTAAGCAATCCAAAATGTTTGGAAACTCTAAATGGCAGAGAAATTGAGTTATTGTGCAGAAACTGTTTCTTCTTTCTGTCAGTGACCTTGACCATTAAGCTGTCGACCCCCAAATTAATAGGGTTCTTGCATAACTCAAAAAGAAGCCATCCACATGGTCTAGTAAATGGTGGAGAACTAAAATTATTGTGCATAAACCATTTTCTCTTCTTTCTGTTAACTGACCTTTAACCTTTTGAACCAGAAATTGATAGGGTTCTTCTTGAAGCAAGTACAAGCAATCCACAGTGTTTGGTAAACGCAGGAACTCAAGTTATTGCGTGGAAAACATGTCTCTTCCTTCAGCAATTGCCTCAACCACTGACCGTTAGACCCAAAAATCAACAGTATTCCTTCTTAACCATGTGCATGGCATCTGCAAAGTTTGGTGATGTTGATGGCGGGAAGTAGAGTCATTTAAAAGAAACCATATTTCTTTTTCCAGTCAGTCATACACACAGCGACATGGACCTTTAAACTTTGGAACCTGAAATCACTAGGGTTCTTCCTTACCACAAGTGCAGGTCAGTCACAAAGTTTGGTAACTGCTGATGGTGGAAAACGAGAGTTATTGTGCAGAAACCAAGCTGGTAACAGATGGAAAGACAACATATCATCAGTATGCAACTATGGCGGGCATATAAAAAGAAATATATTAAAATACATATCAAACTTCGTAGAAAACCCCCCAAAAAACTGAAAGAATAGACAAATGTGACATTGCAGTGCACGAAAGTGGTAGTCTGCTAGCCTGAGACTGAACAAGTTACTGCCAGTCAGTGTTTATTTATGCCATCTCAGGTAATTTTTGAAAATCAGAAGGATTGAATAGACCAATGTTCTGTCAGAGCCAACTGCATAAATCCCAAGACTGTTTTCCTGCAAACGGTTAGAAAAAATTGGATTACATTTTTTCTACTTCACTTTTAATGTTGCCAAATTAAACTTTTTATAAAGTTTATTCTTAATTCCCCAAAGATATTTAAGAAATAAAAGTGTTATTAACCTCTACGTGTCTAACCTTGTTTTGTGGGAAGAACTAGTAAATTCTTACATCTACCAGTCCTTAAGGCTACAAAGACATTAATGTTAAATTCTAGGCCTGCAAGCAAAATATAAAGTTCAAGGAAGAGTTCAAAGGAAGATATTTTGTTTTGTCCCCTTTCATTTCCACACTAAAGTGATAACAGATGTACATAGCAGGTGTAGGACAGAAGAACTCCACCAGATGCATTTAGTCATTTATGTTTCTGGTCTGAACTTGTTGCCTTGACTTTTTGTATACTATGTTGTCTGCCCAAGGCAAAATCCTTGCACAGATAAACAGACTCATCCTGCCATATTGTAGAAAATGGCAGAAAAACAACCAAGAGAATGAGCATCATTACTTGCAAGAGGCACATTCTCTGAAATATCTGTACTCTGCCCTTTAATATAAAACATAAGAATTTTTTTAAAATAAATATAATTTGCATGCTGAAATATATTGCAACATATGTTCATGAGTGACATGACTGTCCCAATTTTTTATTCATGTCTGCAAGACCAAAAGTGTGATTGCTTACACAGGTAGAACTTTGCTGAACTGCTTGCAAATTCTGGGATATTACACAAGCAAAACTGATCAATTTATGAAATCAAAATGAATTCCAGTTCTCTCAAGTAAACAATGTCTGCACCTGATATCTGCATTTTTGCAGAGAAACAGCTGTGCATGGCCAAGTGACAAGTTTACATCATCAACAATTCAAAAGGCCTCCTGAGGAAAGGCATTATTTTATTATCTAGACTACAATCATCATCAAAATTCATAGAATACGCCAAGGAATAACTTAGACACCTAACTCCAGTCTGAAGTCTGGTTACTATGGAAATGAAGAAAAATTATTCCCCTTATTGATCAAGTTGGAGAATATGTTTCAGCACAGTACTCTTGTAATATGTGCACTTTACATGGTGGTCCACATTTTTAAAAAAATTGATGCTGTGAATCAAGTAAAATTCAAATTCAAAGGTAATAAATGTTAGCAAATATATTTTGAAAAGGAAATTAAACAAGACACGGGCATATCATTCAATATTTATGTACAATATACATGAAACAAGAAAAGCTCTAAACTGATCTAACCAGTTTCAATGTGAAATTCCATAAATTGAGAAATAACCTAAGAAAACAGCAGCACGATAGTTCTCAGTAAAAATCAAAAGGGTGCAAACTAACATCAGTACCCTATCATAAAAATGTCTAGATCATCTGCCATCTAGTGAGCTATCCAGACTATTATTCATAAGCACAGTCATCAAGACCCATGATTATCATTCAAAGTGGCAAACTTCTCATTGGTCAAGATTACTTCATGATTTGACAGAGCTCAAATTAAATTGTATGGTGGCGCTATACAGTTTTATATTTTGCATAGGGTTAGAAGGGTTTTTTTAAAAAGATTTTCACCAGCTTTCCTCACTGGTTATACTAGCTATTAACTAAAAGAAAGACCATATATATCTTGGGTACAGTTTGAAGAACTCCCTTTATTTTGGTGTATAATTGATGGGTGTAATATGGGTTATAGAGTATACAGCTTGGCCTTACTCCAGATGTACATCTTTCAAAAAATATGCTAGCTCCACTTGGTCATTTTCACTTCCTGAACTGAGGTAAACTGCATAAAAAAGAGCCCATAATGTTTTTTTTTTTATATTTTATATATTTGGCAATTCATTCATTGCACTTTCAAAAGCTGGTTTCGTCTAGTCTGGCAAAATTCATTTTCCCAATTTTAATAGCTACTATGGATTGTGTACTTTAGACTAATTCATGCTGATTTTGTTAGCACAAGGGAGCAGTCATTTTAGTTAACAGCGTGCTTATTTGATCATGTACAATTTTTTAAAGTACAATATCCAAAGAAATACCATCAAAAACATTCTTTTAAATGCAAACAACTTCACCTTACATATGTCACTCTCTCAAAAGTACATGATAACTGGTGAGCTCCCCCTGAGGAATTAAAGACTGTATAACTTTTTTCACACTGAATACTCAAGTCACTGAAGATGGAAGTGACAGAATCTGATATCAATTACAATGAAGTTAGAGTCAATAGGAAATGACTAGTGCTATTATTAGTTATGGCAGTTCTGTCACTGAAGTGTAAAGAATACACAAAAAAAAATGTAACAATTACGCTACTTGTATCCCAAATAAAAGATTGGCTTAAAAAGGACAAAGTTTAAAATAAAATTTCATTTGTGCAATAAAACGACACTGGACAGAGCTACTGTACCTGTGTCATACACATTTTTATATTCAATATGAACATGAACAGCAATAATAACAATTTTGTGTCAAAAAGAACTGGCATGAATTTACAACAAAAAAGGAAGAAACTTCATGCAATGTTCGAAACTATGGTGATATTATTAATAATGAATAAAAAATAAATAAATGATCAAATAAACTCTGGATAACGGGACCTAATAATGAACACATGTCCACTGAAGTTCTACAAAGCAAAAAAAATTCCAGCAATTCACGAAACAACTATTTCTTGCTACCAACTGTTGAGTACTGAAACCACCTCTGATATTCGTCAGCAATAACAGGATTTTCAAATCAGCTGCTGTGTTCATTCAGGGTAAAGTAGCGACAAGAAGATTTTTAAGACAGACATCATGGCAGCCTTAACAGACGTACACTTGCAACTTTTTAATTTAGGACCAACTAGGTATCATAAGAAGTCTATTGGTGAAAACATTGATTGATTCAGCCATCCATTTGGTGATAAGTAGGGATAAAAAGACTTGCAGGATACGACTTTCTCACCCAAGCGACAAAGAAATCTAGCTGTTTTGCTAACCTTACTCTTCTTATCTCAGTCTAGTCATCTCAGTCAATGTGTCCACGCGCTCAGAACTACTTTTAAAAAAAAAGAAACCCATGTTGTCTTCTGCTGTGCCTGACGTAGTTGTACTAAAATCAAACAACAACAGCAACAAATCTATAACCAAAAACATAGTAACTTAGGTAAATCCATCTTTGAGAATGCACCATAAAAAAATCATTTCGAGAGAGACAAAGACACAAATGCATACGAAGTCGAACTTTTTGGTTTTATGCTATTTCATTCCACACAGCATGGTCAATTTTATCTATATGCAGGTTAGCTATGTACATTTTTCAGGTCAGCGTCATCAAATGTAGCTGAAGCTACCCGACTAGTTTTAAATACCTTGTGTGAAACAAAGTATATACTGTTAGCTACATTTAATGACACTGACCTGAAAATGACTGTGCTACAGATAGGATAAAATTCTAAAGACTATAGACCTATACATTTCATAGCCTCCCAACTCTCTTAACAACTATGGAACACTTAGTAACAGCCAGAAATGTGTTAAGCCAGAAGGAATCATCTATCCGTCACTACCTTAATCCATAAGCAAATTTTACTGTAGCACTTGCTATATTTCCAGGACAGAAAAATAAATGTTCAAAGAATCCGTGAACTTGAAAGTTTAAGTTTAGCACATGGTTATCCGCTGGAGTCCGTTTTTGGAGGGTCTATTATACACGGGGGTAATTTTACAATCAATATTAAGGAAAACAAAAGAACATCACATACAGTTTCACCTCCTCCAAAAAAAAAGGACTATTTATATAAGATAGTGACACAGAACTCTAATTACCCATGAATAATCTAAAGAAAGTTGTTATTCTTCGTTACAGATTGTACAAAGTATAACTACAGTAGAGCTGAGTAGCCAATATCGTTTTATTATTTACAACATAACTTTTCAAAATTGGAACTGATGCGTATAAACTGTGTACTTCGGATGCAAATGGTCACACCACAGCCCTCATTAACATATTTATATTCATGTGCCGCATGTAAACATTGGATGTGAACACTAGTGCAGAATTCTTTTTACTTTAAAGAAAAATATTGGGTCAGAAAAATAATCTACGTTGGGGTTTGGACTGAGACAAGGAAATCTCAGTCGCAGGTGTATATTATATGTCTCCCCACGAGGCTTGCCCAAGTGGGGAGACAAATAATATAAACCCTTGACTGAGACTTCCTTGTCTCCGTCCAAACCCCAACATAAATTCTATATTTCCATTTAGAAGGATTAGCAATAAAAAATATTTAAGATGGTGGCCATGATAAATATACTGGATCATAAGACATTTTCTGCTTTAAAAAAATAACTAATGGATTGATGTACAGCAAGCCAACCAATAAGCTATTCTGGTTTGTAACCAGCAAAACTGAAACTTGAGTCTGGAAATGCCATGTATGGTTTGTCTTTATTTGTCTTACCTCATTTATGTGTTTGTAGGTTTTAATAAGATCAACACTAAGTTTGCGAAGTGGGGCCTGACACGGGTCACGAAAGTTTATGGGAATTCGGTTTTGCATGACAGCCATCTCCTGCTGCTGCAGGCTATCCGCCATGATCACAAACTGCTCTGCCTCACCTAGTCGCCCGTAAACCATCGGTACATGTCGGCTCTTTGACAGCTGACCTGAAATTAGAGAAGAATCGATACACCAAAAAATCTGGCATTTGATGTCTCATTAACAAATCATAAATAAAATAAACCACAAATGTTAAACTGTATCCACTTGCTACTGAATATATATATATATATATATATATATATATATATATATATATATATATATATATATATATATCCCCCGTTATACTGCAGTATTAAAGTGGCTTTTATATCACACTTCTATAGACTATACTATTCTTAATATCATGTGTTCCCAAAATAACACGGTTCAGTACATGACACAATCAGTAGCAATGGACCGAGACTATCACAATACAATGGGGAGAGCTAGCTTGTTTAGTAAACTAAACACTCGCCTGAAAATGAAAATCACAATTCACTATACATGAGATTATCATTGTTCACTGTGATCAAGGATTTGCGTATGTCTCTAAGAATTTTATCAGTTCTAAAATTGTTATGATTTTATCATCCGTAATCGTTGCAGCTGCCACTGTGGTTAGCATATTGAGCATTGTGACCAAATGGGTGTAGATACAAATTCCAACATCTGATCAATGATGGACATCTGCACCTGAAATCTTTGCCCACCCATCATCGGACAAACTGCCTGATGGGTCAGTCTTCAAATGCACTGGAACAGCTGAGGCTGACAACCGTGACAAGTCCTTGGACAAGTCACTTTGCTCCAATTGCCTCATATCTAAATAACATGCTTGTATTGATGTGCCATTAAACTCCAAACAAAACCAAATTATTTATAGCCAATATGTCTCCTTCATGTACAAGTAAATTTGTCTTGTACAAGTCATCAAATCTAATGGCATCAGTTTGGCAAACTATTACTAATACAGTGCCTGCCTGCAGACAACCTAGAAGTAACTACAACTTAATGCAATGTAGTGACAAAGTTACCAAGTGCAATTTTGTAGAAAAGTTTTGCAATTTTTTAAATAATTTAACAGAAAATATACTGGTAAACAATGTCAAGGCATCTCACATGTAGACTTTCTGATACATCTACAGTAGAACTATGATGATATGTCACCCTATTAACTGTCAGGGCATTGTATGTCATTATTAATGTACAAATTCTAATCTCTGTCATGGCCTCCTTCCTGCACCCTGACGGATAATCGAAGTCCTACTGTACTTGCAATGAGAGGGTTCAACAGCATTTCAAGTACCTTTCAAACTTGGGAAATCATGACGGAACCTAGGCTGCCAGAACTTAATAATTTGGTTACAATAGAAATTAAGAACAGAAATCAGCTCAGTGGTGAATGAATGGAAGAAGATGACAAAAAGAGGTTCTTGTTTAAAGCAAATTAAAGAACAATTCTGACAAAAGAATAATCTCAACTTCAATAACACATACACTGCATACCAAATCACTTTCTATTCAAAACTGCATAAAAGTCCAGTCATACTGCAAACAACACAGGTCCTGATTTGCTATTGTAAAACGTTTCCAAGCAATAAGTCCATGTTGTTTGCTCTAGATATTACTCTTAACAAACAGGGTAGACAAAAGATCTGCCAGTGCATTATGTGATAGCAGATTGAGGTCTGTGCAGTTTGCAGCTGGATTTGGCTTTTAAGCAAGTACAGTACAGTAAATTGTCAATGACTGGGAGGGTAAACCAATGGGGCGTGGAGCTTGCAGCATGATACAACTTACAAACATAGGCTAAAATCTCTGTCACTGATTATCTCTTCCATCTCTTCCTCAATCACATCTAATGCAAATTAATATGTTGAGTGCATAAAGAGAACTGTACACAGTCACAGTCTGATTCATCTTCAGGCAAGCCACAGAAACTCACTCACCATTCTGGCCGTATTCAGTAATAAAGGACATTTACCTCCATTTAAACTTCATTTTTCAGGAGTGCAAATAAATGGTATACAGAAGAAAAACTACATCACACACACACACAATACAATTTGCCATGAAAGACCAGTGCATTGTGAATACCTGTCCCAGGAGACCATGATCTTTTGGGAGAAGAGGTTGTCTTTCAAGACAGGTTGTACTGTATGTGTGCATGTGTGTATTTGTACACACTTAGCAGAACTAGCGTAAGCATTAATATCAGTTATGATGTAATTTTATATATGATCAGCAGCTACACATTCAGCTGATTTGATGAAATGACCTACCATTGCTTGCATGCTTGATTTATGTTCTATATAATCAACTTGACCTTAATATTATACTAGGAAAAATGACAAGTGAAGATCTTGGTAAAAACATTATTATTGGGGGTGGATGTGGGCATAGTAACTATCCATATCAAAACAAGTATATGATTGACCTGCTACTTGATACCCTTTAATCCATTATTATACAGCAACAATTCTAATATTGACCAGAAACTCAGTAAGGTATTGAAGTTGCCCCCAAAACACATCAGATATATATAAAAAATGCAGCTAACTGAAAATTTACTAGATCTAACCAATGATAAGGTTAGTTGGGCATAGAAGCCACCCCACCCCTACTGTGGTTAACCTGTAGCTCCTTGAAGTAATGATGGGTGTTCCCTCATAAATTAAAGTGCTACTGATTACATTACAGGAAGGAAGAACCTACTTGTGATGTAAATGGGACAACCCATTTCTCATCCCTGCAATACCTGTGTCCTCTATCTTTTTAGGCTGTGAATAAAACATTGTACATAAACATGAATGGGCAAGTGTAACTGTTCGGGGCTGATTGATTTCAAGTTGTGGCACAGTACATGTATCAGTCGACTATCTGGACTATAGACACAATTAAAGACTTATCAGGTATCCATACTTTACCTGCATATATGAATATGCCAATCCAACTCCATACGAAAAGTAAGGAAAAAATACCCTGTCCTACCCACCCACTCACCAAAAACTGCATATAGCATGCTAATGTCCACAGTCCCGTAATGTTTAAAGATCCATATGTACTAGGGATAAAAAATTCATTCCTTTTAATTAAAAAGGACGTACCATTTCTTTTGTCAACTATGTATACATTGTGCCATCTATCTATATTACCTGTTCATGGAAAGCAATTAATAAACAAAAGTTTGATATCCAAAACTGAGCCATGCAATGTGAACCATAGTCCAACAGGCAAGACTGGACTTGCTAGCAAGTAGGCAGGGAGACTTCCTCCCAACACAGTGTATTATTTACAATGTAATCAATGATGCATTGTAAATGTTTAATCTTACTGGAAACCATTGGAAATAAAGATATCTTAACTTCCTTATTATTAAATGTTTCACATGGAGTTTAAAGTTGGGCAAAATTAGAACAAAAGGATCGTGGGATAAGAGCAATATATATGATACCATCCTTTCAATTCTATCAATCTATAAATGGTACAGTAAAAATGTACTTTCAAATACAGGTAAAAACTGTAAAAGAATTCCTAGGTATTTGAATCAGTTAATTTTTAAAAAAATCTATTATTTTAAAACAGCTCCTAAAGTATCTATTAAAAAACTTCCTTAATTGTAGGGTAAACTACCTTCAAAATTGAAAAGGTCATTGCACTTGTCATTTCAAATTTTACATCATCAAGCCATAGTAATTTGGTTACATGCATATAGAGAGCTGAAATTAGTTGGGTGGGGAATTAACTATAGATGACATAAAGTGAAAGAAGGATTCAATTTAAGCAGCCCACTTACACTAGAAATCTCAACTTTCTTCCCAGGTGTAACAAGTCCCATCTATGGATCTAGGTCTGTGCAGTTTGTAAGGAATAATCAGTAGATCAAACAACACAGACCCTGATCTGCATGTGCACTGTACTATGCCATCAGGACCTTGTTTGTATCAAAATACAATTTTCAGTAACTATGTAGTCCATTTGAATATGCTTAAAAAAATATGCAAAAATCAATCTTAAAGGCTTCCTTAATGCAGATTAGCATTTGAAATATAAACTTAAAAGGGATCATTCCATGGATGCTCTTTGTTCAATTAGTAAAAACAGATATTACAGTCTGTCAAGATGACATTCTAACACACCTTCAAATGTCCCACACATTCCGATTGGATGAACATCAAAATACGTGTCAGTAAAATCCATGATGTTCTCTCTGAAATTTTCACACCATTGTGATGTCACGACTCTCCATGTAACGTCCTGCCAAAGAGAATTACATTTTCTGCTATATTTTGAGCAAAATTTTCAATTTAAAGTTTGCATTAATGGGGAGGTCTTGTGTGTCTGAATATGAAGAGACTAATGATGACCTTACTCTTATAGCTACCGTTTATACTCTGTCAAGTTGAGTCCAGCTGTAAACTGCACAGACCTAGACTTGCCATGTGTTGGCAGATCTGATCTATTCAGTCATCAGTAGAACTAATAGTTTATTTCAACTTTTAAGCGAGTATATACAGTATATTTTACAAGCATCAAATGGCCTTGGTGGTAAAACTCAATTTCTGACAATAAAACCAGCACTAACATTTTCACATTCTTCAAACCAAGACCTTTATTTGAAAATGTATACATTTTAATGCTTTCAGCAATAAAAGCTGACAAGATGAGATCAAGAGAAAGAAAAAAAAATATCTTTCGGAAAATTGTTTTCAGTGCCTATAAAATTGCTACTTTAGGGAGAAGGCCACATGTTCAGTTGTATTAGAAGCCAGAATAATAAATGTGTTCACGGAATATGGAAGCCCCATCACAAAGCATGAAATGACCCAAACATAAAACGTATTATGACATACAGACTGAGAAATCACATACACTCACTAGTCGGGTCCAACTAAACAATGCATAGACCCAGATCTAATGTTGCAAACTCCATCTGCAGAATTGGGTCTATACAAGTTAGGAATATTCAACATATACCCTTACTTGATCTGTTTCTAGCTGAACCAAACTTACGAGTATACAAAAAGATGCAAACTAACAAGGTTGGTTTGTGGTATTACCAACATTTTTTGGCACAGGATAGGCTATCCATTTTGGCCAGTAAATTTGGAAAACACGAAGAACCACCAACCCAAAGGAAGCTACTGGCAAGCTTTCTCACACTCACATTAGCTAAGCTGAAACTCAAACCCAAGAAATAATAATAATGAGGACTTTGTATGGCGCCTAATCTTTAGAAGCTCCAAGCGCTTTACAACATTGTCCAAGTAGACAGAGGTGAAATGCCAGTGATCTGTAAAAGCAAGAGCCTTAAGCCTCTTGGTTACCCGGATATCCCTACAAACAATGGTTATACTATCACTGTTCTTACAAGGGTGGGGAGTTGTTAGATTTACCCAATTCACACAGTACTTACCTAAATCATATCAAATATTAAAATTCTGTCAACTTTTATTTTGTTAATTGTTCATATTTTGACATCACTAAATCAGCATCTGAATCTGTAATGGTTGCTTTGTTTGCAATTAAAAGAAATTTTTAAGAAGAAAAGAGGAAAATAATCTTGGAAATATATGTGGACAAGGGTAATCATATTTACAGGCCAGTAATAATCTTTTTGATTTGTTCAGGAAGGTCTTAATGACTACATGATTTCATATACAAATAATTAAGAGCTACCAAGCTGTCTTTGAAATGCAACCAACTGCGAGATCTACAACCACTGGTGCAGCTGCTAGGACTCAATGTGAGAGAGCCTGGACTCCTGGTTGTAAAGGTGTGGGTTTAGAACTTGAAAATAAAAATTCCCACACCTGCAAACTTTAAGTATTTACTAATGTTCTAGCATTAAAATTAATGGAGTTAATTCTTCTGCATAATGTCATAAACTTGCATGCTACCGGAAAGTCACAGCAACCCTGACTACACGCTGGCACGGAATAATAGTTTATGCTGTTCTTGTATAAAATTGTCCAAAATGTGTTTGGAATGAAAACAACAATCTAACAGCCGAGAAGTTCTCACTTGAAAACTAGTGCCAGCACAAGACTAGTATTCAATGCCATCGACAAAAATGGTCTTTAATTGTATGGTTAGTTTAGTGGTCAAAATGTCTGTCTGTTCTTAATATATTAGCATTATGGTGACGGTAAATCCAAAAGAAAAGGTCCTCTTAGTCCCTACTTTTCTCAAGGACTTGGCACTGGACCCAGGGTTCTCAACATAAATCAAAGCTGATGAGTCATTTGACCCATTACACCAAAGTTACGAGTCAAAATGAAAACTGGGTTGAAAGTGAAATCCTGAGGGTCATTCTTTTACAAGTCACAAGTTCTTAGCTGGGATTGTTCCTTATCAGTGGTGTAAAACAATGCTAAGGATTTCTTCCAACATTAAGGAGATTTAATCTTGAAAATGTTATTAGCTTCCAGCATTTTTGGCATCCGAAAGTAGAAATGATCACTGCTGGCAGGTCATGTCTGCGACTGACACAGAAGAAAATGTTCTTAGTTGAGTTGTTGTGATTACTATGAGCTGGTGAAAAGAATTAAAAGCTATTGCCACACGAGTCTCTTGACATACAATCAAACACGAATACTTGATCAAACATTAATCCAATCATGTTAGAATTCTTCCCAGGGTTGTCATACACTAAAAATATTAGCTGCCAATAATAACCCATCATATGCTGAAAGATGGTGTTAAATCCATGAAGAAAAAAAAGGCAGCCATATTTGCAGTCAGATAGGCACCATTTTTGTCCAGACCCAACTAAACGTCATAACCAGTCTTCACATTAAAAGCCCATGCTGGTAAGACTTGACATTTAGGAGGAATAATCAAAATGGTCACTCTGGAGGCCATACTGAATGTAAGATATTCACTATTTCCATTAGTAGCAACCGGAGATGCCAGATCAGTACTATTTTCATTTCGTACCAATTAGACATAAAAAGTCTTCTGGTAAAATCCAAACACTTATGAACTTCCATCAAGAAGGAATAGCAACATGGACTTTGTGGCCGCATTATTAGACATCTGATAGGTTGATATGACCATCCAGTCAAGCAGTAGCAATAACTAGGTTGTCAAGCTGGCTAATGTGCAGCCATATTGGCCAAGCAGGTAGTATTTCGTCTAAAGTCAACTGGACACAGATTAATACCCATTTCATGGCAATCCTCCAGGCAAGTTTAGGAGAAGCAAGACAGTTTGCATTCACAAGATTTTTGTTGTATGCTGCATTCAGCTGCTCACTAACCTGACATGCCAGCACTAACAAGATCGTCTCAGTAAGGCTGTTGATTATTTTTGCCCAAGTTTGACCACTTTTCAGTAATGTGTAACAAATACCATGCACTGCTATTGTAAAGTTGGAAAACATGTAATTTAATATATTTCATGTTCTAAATTGATGCAGCAACAGTAAACACTGTTCAACTGCAAAGGCTGTAAAGCATATGTACAACTTCAGTTCCAAACCCAATACAGCTCAATGGCTTTTTGCTATCTTGCAACTTTAGGTAATAACTGGAAACAATTTCAATTTCACATGATGGCAATCATATCTCCTGCCACAAAACACAGTCAAATCAATATGTAATGTCCAATGAACATAACTGTATCTCATCTTGTTTTTCTTCACAAGAATCTAAATATTCCTTTTTATTATTCTGTATTGAATATTAACTCCTTTTACGTGCCTATATTTCCCTATTGTGTTCTTATTGGATGCCATTTTTGTTCAATAAATTATTTTATCATTAACAGTTTTGCAATGAAGTTTAGCATGAAACGATGCATGAAGTTTAAAAGGTCTTAAGTACTTCTGTAAAGTTAGTTTGGTTCCCTGATCAACTCTGCCAAATCTAATACGAAACCCAGATCCAAATAAAGCAAGGAAGATGAGCCAATTATTTAGATTTAACCACAACAACCATAGTTCCAAAATTTCTGCTTATATTTCCCAAGTCCATATTTTAAGGGTCATTTTTGTAAGACTTGCAGCAAAATCCTAAGAGCAGGCAGGTCTAAAGGGTGACAACTCTAAAACAAAAACAGCAGAAGCCAAGAGAACCCACTGATATAAGCATCTTTAGGCCATGACAATAATATATACCAAACTTCACCAACAGCAATCAAAACATGCAGCATTAGTTACACTTGTTAAAATCTTGTGCTCCAAGTTAAAAAAACGTCCAACTCGCACAAACAATTGTGGGAGAAAATTGTGAACATGCACTTCTTCAGGTGATACTATTAACCAACTTTCACGAAAGTCACTCAAAAACTGATGCACTCGTGCAACGAAATTGTGACAGATGGACGAACAAGCACATCCATTACTATATCGTAGCAGAATAAAAAATTTCAAAAAGCCTTATCTAAAGGTACTGAAACCGTCTGCTAGTATCCACGCTGATACTAAGAAGGATAAAGGCTTTTTTTTTATTCCACTTTATCCACAAAAACAATCCTACACTTAAAAGTTAAAAAATAAAAGAACCAACAAAAACTGGGGGGGGGGGGCACAATAAAAAAAAATTGGCATATAACTTGGATCTCTGATAAGAAAAATTGATTTGTCTTAACCAGATATACCAAATATTATCACCAACATATATGTCCAAAATTTAACTAAAATGGAAGATATCAATATTTTTTTTTCTTTTACAAAAATCATAAACTTTGTTCATGTTGTTGGTGTTGACGCTATTTTTTACAATGCTGCCAGAAGATAATGATGGTAACTAACACAATCTCATTGTTGACAGAATCTAGTGAGGACATGTTCGAAGCAAGTGCTTATTCTCATTAATATTCCCCCACATACACACACACACGTCAATAGCTAGCATCATCAATGCAAACGGAAATATTTTTTTGTTGTAATTAAATCTTCACAAAGGAAAAATACAACTCCGCCCCCACGATTCCCTTTGTTTACAGTTCTTCGAGACCTGATCGGAACTTCAATAATTTATAAATAGAACAGTCAGTTCATTGATGAATGAGAATTTGAATTGGTTATTTGCACACGCGTCAAAATGAAAATCAACTACCTAAACAGTACAAACATTAATAACATCTACAAACAGTGTTAACATTAGTTTACAACAAGTAAAATAAACGACATTAAATATGTGAAAAAAATGACAAACCTTGAAAAGATACATGGATAACCATGTTTGACTCGGCCAGCTGTGTTTGGTCACATGACTTAATCAACGTACATGCTTTGTCATGTTTGTAACATGTGATTCACTCCAGTAAACCTTGAACTAGCCAACAGCCAATAAGAGTTTTGGAAGGGTGATCTTAATCTGTCTGTTGCTGTGCAGCCAAGCTAAAAATAGCACAACCTATAAATACAACCATGTGATCGCCTGCGAGTGTACATAGGCTCTGTTTGTATCACGTGAACACGGGTCAAAGGAGAAATGATGGTAGAGGTCACTGGGAGAAAAAAATCTTCAATATGATAGGAATTTTCTGGTTTATCAAGGAAGGGGAATACACTAGCAGTGCATCACAGGATACCTTAAGCAATATACATTTTTTTTCAGCCCAAATTAACAGTGACACGACATTCAAATATTTTGCAAAAATGAACTGTAACTAAAAAAGATGTTTTTATCATGTGATGATCTACACGTGAATAATAATAATAATAATAATAATAACAATAATGATAATGAGATTTTGCTAGAGAATAACCATAATGCTAATATGGGTAGGGATTTGCATCAAAAGTGTGCATTCTGTTATATTTGTCTATGACAGCCTTCAGTTTCAAATCAATAATATGTGTGTGTGTGTGTGTGTGTGTACTGTGTGTATGTGTCCTTTTGAATAATGTTTTTTTTTAACTGGTTTTTAGCACCATACAATGCCACAGATAATTGGCAAAACTGTACCTGAACCCATGCTGAACTATGGAGATCTTAAATAACTGAAAACACCCATGTACAGTTTCATTGATGTGTACCTTTCGAACAAAAAAAAAATATGTAACTATTGGATATGATTTTTTAAAAATCAAGTTTGAGTAAGAACAAAAGAGAACTGGTATCACAAGTCAAATAAATATATGCAAATAATAGGGGAATATAAACAAAATATTTTAAATATCATAAGTTTTGTACTTAAAGTAAAATGTTTCAATCAAAATGTCCGAAAAAGTACTGAAATAAAAATAATTTAAAAAATAGCAACTATGTCACATCCTGAAAACTAAATTGGACTTGCTGATGTCCATCAAATATTGTGTAAAACTGTAATTATGTTGAACAGTTATTTGGGATAGGCACCTGGTCACACCCATGGACAGCAGCAAAACAATATGCTAATACCTGACAAGCTACATTCAGTAAGTATTTAATGAGTTACTGGACCATGGTTACTTAATCCCAGTAAAGGCCATCTGTGACATTCTTCAGATGCCACACATTCCTATAAACCAGTATGTCATGAAGACAGCCTGCGGCAAACATCAGGTATGAGTGGTACACTGTAGGCAATGTAGGTAAAAGTTATCCCAATACAATGTATATAATGTAACAATATAGGTAATGAAAGGTTTTCTCTCTTGTTACACCTGACTAAGCCTAAACCCCAAGCTGTCACAGAAATTACCTTGTTTCCAGGTAACTTCTCTATCTATAGCTCTATGTGTCCAGCCTAATAGGTAACTATGGCTTTCAGATGCCATTATATTTACATACACATAAAAAATACATTACATATAAATAAAACAATAAAATCCACTTTCCATACCGGTATTAAAAGAATGTATAATTAAGTTCAACAACATTACACATCACTGCTACAAACACAGCAATATACTAACCTGTGCGTATTTTAATTATGTACCAAAATTTCATCCACAAATATCGTGGCTCAAAAATGACATTAGCAAACCAGAAATTTACTTGTTACAATTCTGTAATTTATTGCTGAAGAAGAAAAAATAGATTTTAAGTTTTTTCCTGCTTGTGATATTTTGTACATTTTATTTCACAATATGAAATACACTAGTAGACATTGAAATTGGCTACATTTTTGTTGTTGTTGTTGTTGTTGTAGTGTTTAACGCCATTTTTCAGCACACGATAGGCTATACATGGCGGCCAGTATTAATGGTGGAGGAAGAACCCTGAAAAACCCAGGGAAGAACCACCGACCCATGAGAAGCTACTGGCAGGCTTTCCCACGTACCATTTTTGTTGTTGAAAATATTAATCCAAATGCTGCTAGTACTGAAAAATGTTACCTTTAAGACATGAATATTAATACTGTATAACATGCGTATTATTCAATACAGACATACTGCCACTATCATCAAATGAAAAGTGTTACCTTTACTGTGTATTCTCCATATTCCTCAATTGAGCAAATCCCACAAAATAATCAAATGGAGAAAAATTTCACTTGACTTTCCGTGAGCATAACAAAACACATAACATCCATCAATATTAACACAGTTCACCCTGATCATTAAAGTGCTTGATTTCTAGATCAACCAATATAATCATGTGCTTACTGACTTTTTGCATAACTGATGATTACCAAAGCTATTAAAAGCATTTTCTAAACTTCCCCTGATGAGTTAATGTCTCTGATTTACATACAGTTATACTGTTTTCATAACATAGTTTGACTGAAATGGCCAATGCACCTTTAACGAAGATAAAGCTCCATTAATTTAAAGTCACTTTCTGTTACAGAACCACAAGCTACATGTATAACATCATCCATTCATAGATAATGCCCCTTTCATCCCACCTCCAAATTTACTCAAAAATTAACACAAAAATCTCACAAATTTCAGCATCATTTTCTCTGCTTCATTGAGAAACCTTAGCAGCTCAGTTGCAGAGCATTAAAAACCATCCTTGGTCTAATGTGTCAAAACTGGAAGTGTCACCCAATAAAACCACACAAATGACATAGTCAGGTCTGCTTTTAATTGGTCACAACAATACAACAAATATAACCCCAAATCAGAAATCAAAATACAGTTGGCAGTTAATTAGGTTCTAAAAGAAACAGCCTGCAGACATAGCTGTAATGGTAGATTGACATTTTTTGAACAAGTACGAGAGGGCATATCACAATTATGATGACTACACTGAAACCAAATTAAAACAGACAACTAAAACACAGATTTCGCTTGACAAAACTTGTTTCATTGCTATTTATTTCTTCAAGTGCTGCCGTCCGTAGGCATTACTGACATTTTCACTGATCAAAAGTTTATTAAAGATTAACTGCGTAATGAGAATTTTTGGAGGTAAAGAAAATGTAAAACAAGTAGAGGACTTGTTATTAGAAGTTAAGAATTTCATAATGTTGATTAAAATTTCTGGACACTAACAGCGATTTCAATGACAAAAAGAGCAGTATATCAGGTTTTGTTTGACCATTTTTATCATGATTCTCTTCTTGTTCAACAAATAAGGTCGATTCTTTTGACATTTTCTAAGAAGAATAAAAGGGGATCCATTCCTGCCTCCATGTATAAGCAGGTTCATGAGTTATTATGGCTTGAGTTATTAAGGGATTTGGTAATGTGTGTGTGTGTGTTTTGGATTTTTAATGTAAAAATTTAGCAATTTTTCAGTCATATCGCTATGATGTCTACAGTGTGGCATGTACCACAGACACGTAGCATCATGTCCAACCAGTTACATTATACCGACACCGGGTCGACCAGTCCTAACACTAACCTCGTAAAGCTGAGTGCCAAGTTTTGCAACTATCAGTACCATTTTTATAAATTTTTGGTACAACTTGGCCAGGGTTCACACCCGTGACCTCCCACAGCTGAGGCAGACACTCTAACCACTAGACCAACACTGTGGTTGCTGTTGAGGGACTGGTATATCTTTTTATATTTATTAGTAAGGTAGCCATACAGATCACTCAAAATGAACACTTGAATGTTTACATATAAACTTTATGACTGCAGTACACAGATCAATCACTTGTTGGCACCCTATTTTTGTGTCATGTGTATGACCAAAGACAACTGAGTTTTGAATGACTTCTATTTGCAATTATGACACCTGCAAACCTGGAAAAATGGACAATATTTTGTATTAGGAAAAGTGTCAAACTTAGGCCTGCAAGAGGTGCCAATCATCTTTTTCTCCATATTAGCACTGTTCTGTTTGTTGTATAATTTCAACTCGTTAAAATATATAAAATTACTAGTGAGGAACTTTTATTTAATGAGGGCTAGGGGAGCTACAGGCCACTTACTGACATATCAGAACTGTAACACGCATGTATCAACTACATTACATAACTAAGTTCTGAGTAAACTACATTTTATGTAAATGAATGACTAAACAATTAGGAACAAATTTTCAAACACATTCCAGTTACACACAAAAAAATTTGAACAAAAGAATATGGTCAGCCACAAAAGAAGTAACCTTGCTAGTAAAATCGATTTATATATAACATTTGTAGAATAGTTTCATTTGTTTTCAGAAAAAACAACAGGAAATATGATCTAAGCATTTCTAAGAAGAAGAAAAAAAAGGGAAAAATGCAGTCTATTTCGGTCTACAGGTTAGTAAAAAATAAATGCTTCAATGCAAGAAGTCATCCACTCTTAGAAATCTGATAAAGAAAGACCATATTAAATGAAATTTATCCCCTTCCCTCAAAAAAAAAAATGAAATTGTAAATAAAGGCTACAATGAATCTTTGTACATTCAATTAAAGATATCTGTATAATGAAGGGCTTCATGGAAGACAAGTCTTTTTTTAAACTAAATGTTACCCTGTGAAAATAAAGGCATTATTATTAATGTTACTATTTTTATTATTATTTATACAGATTGGGGTGTATTTCTACAAATACTCAGTACAGAATAAACAAAACCTCAGCCTTTTCTGGGTTGCATTTCAACATCTGCATTAATTTTCTAAGGACTCTTGGTACTCACTTATCTTAATCATATTTACGATCAAAATCTTTATTAATATCTAATTTCTGATATTTCAGTCACCTCACAATGCACATTAATCATTAATGACCTAAAAATATTATGGAATTTTGTTAAAGTTCTGCTTTATTCGTTAAATCAGCCAACACAACCATGTCTGATCGGCCAGGTTTTGACACAAGTCGATCTTTATCTGGATCAGAGTTGCATGTTTGCAAAATTCACCATGTTTGACTGGCTCCAATGCAATACCTTACATAACTGTATACCACTAGTACTGAATTCAGTGCAAAGGTCCAATGTACAAGGCATGACTGGTGTGTTGTCTGACTGTTTCACAATTATCTCCCTTATTTACTTGATGAGTGGAAGACAACAAGGCCATTTCTGCCATGGACATTCATTGTAATTCTTCAAGTGTAGTCTTGGCAGTTACTCATTTAACACAAATTTATACATATCAATTAAACACGAAAAAGGCATGCCTCTCAATCTTTCATTTCATACCCATACATTGTACACAACACCACTTGTTAACTCAGAATGGCAGCTGGTAGAGATCTTAACTGATGCAACAATTTTTGTGAGGACTTGGGTTTTCCCATTCTCGAATTAGGAGACTGGCATTAATTTGGACCTTTGTGATGTCTGGTTACCACATTAATGGGTCAAATACCCCCCCCCCTTACATACAGTTTTATTCACCATGACAATGTTGCTGGGATCGATTTAACACTTATTTTTCTATTGGTGAGCAGGGCCAGTAAACTAGCCCTGCATAAAATCAACTCTCCCTGCCCCATACAATCACATAAAAATAATTCATTAACATGTTAAAATTGCAGTAATCTTAAATATACTGCATCTCAAAGTGAAGACCTCCCAACAGACGATTTATTCTTTCTTTGTCCTCTTTAATGGTCTTAATGGCATTTTCAACACATTATTGGATACAACATACAGAGGGTATGAGAGGCAAGTGATATCCCCCCCTCCCCAAGACACCAAGACAGCCAACCCTGGATGGCCTAGATGGGTACTGAACCTGTGACCTTTTGATTATCAGACTCCTGCTCTACCACCTGAGCTTACCATGGGTACCCTAACAAAGAATATAAAGTTAAATCTTCTAACATGTACATACATGTGATGGAGTCATTGTATTTGAAAGAATGCTTGCATTAGGTTAGATGGGAACACTGTAAAAAGATGTGGAACTAGGCATCAATATACAGTCAAATGTGTTTATAAAGACCAGTCAGGAATTCCTTAAACCTGTTTTATGAGGAGGATGCTATTACATACATATGAAAACTGCACAGATGTCTGTTTAAATAGAATCAATTTGTATACACAGTAGATCCTTCAATGAAGGTGATAGTTTGAGTTTGCATGTCACTCACCTGAAATAATAACACTCAAATTTTCACTTCAATATGGATCAAGAAAGTTCATAACATGATAGCAATTTAATTTGCTCCATATACTATATAATACTGTACATAATAAGTATAATGGAGAGCTACAGTAACAATTTTTAAGGCATCCCTCGCATTACACACCACTAATCCATCTCACATGTTTCAACAACAACAACCAAAAAAAAAACATGCAAGCTCTGGGATGTAGAACTGACTTTATGCCAGAAGGTAGATCGCTCCACCTACCAAACACGTGACTTGACACCTCTTAACCTCCGACAAACATTGTGAAAATGGTGGGCGTGAAAAGATTAAAAGATATACCAGCCGATATTGGTGAGCAATATTTGCCAAATGAAACAAAATTGAGAAAGAGACAGAAAGCGAGAGCATCTATCCATCGCTTGCACTTCTCTAAGTTACTTTGGTATGCGGAGAACTCGCCCCCATGTACCTGGAGAAGCTGCCCCAGAGTGGTTGGAGAAGTCGCCCCAATTGGTTGGAGAAGTCATCCCAAAACTTGTCACCCAAATAACCTTTTTATAACACAATTAAGTCATCTTTTATGTGATTCATATTTATAGTTTTATATTTATTTGATCACAAAAGAGATATTAACTAAATTAAAGCAATATCATAGTAATATTTATAAGGACGAAATTAAGTCTGTATATAATCTAATAAATGACGACAGTATAGTGATTAAAAAGGATGATATGTCCAACACTATTATTATTGTGAATCAAGATGATTATGTTAAAGAAGTTGAACGTCAATTAGAAATTAAATAAAAAATTTCAACATGCATTAATGAGATCGCTAAAAATAATAATTCTGTATGTGAGGAATTTGATACTTTCCCTCTTAACATACGTACACCTCAAAAATAATTCTGTATATATGAGGAATTTGACACTTTCCCTCTTAACATACGTATACCTCAATTCTACATATTACCCAAAACTCATACAAATCCTGACCATAACCCTTTGCCTCATGCAAGCGCCTTTGGACACTCCTACTCCATTCGCATGGAAGCGCCTTTTGACATCTCTACTCCATTCGCATGGAAGTGCCTTTTGACGTCTGCTGTAAACATCAGCCATTTTAAGCCGGCTTAACAGTTATCAGGCAGGCCTATGCGTATGGAGTCGAATAGGTAACAGGTGTTCTATTTATAGCGCGCTGCACTTTGTAACTATGCTCTATGAGGTAAAGGGATAATTTACCTTTCAATTTTCCAGGACGACCCATTATATCAGGTTGTAATTCATATACTGAAAGCCTATCCAAATTTATTGATAGTGGTTAACAACCTTTAATGAAATCACTTCCATCACACATTAAAGATAAAACTACTTTCATTAAAAAGTCGAAGTCTATTCCACATCTATCTAATAATTTCAAGCGTGCTATCATTATATGTAACATCACTATATACCAACATTCCGCATGCAGATGATATTGAAGCATGCACATATTTTCTTGACAACAATCCTAATAATAGCACACTATTTAGCGAAGATATTTGTAAAATAATAAAAACTTATCTTGCAAAATATTTTTTTTCAATTTAATAATACGAAAAACATACAAATAATGAGTATTAATATGGCTCCTATATACTTTTCCCTTTCATGGGTGAATTAGAGAAGGATTTTATTCAAAACAAAAAGTTTAACCCATCTCTTTGGTTCAGATTTTTAGATGACATATTTATGATCTGGAAGCATTCAACTGAAGAACTGAAAAAACTTGATCGCCTAAATCATTTTCACCCGACGATTAAATTTACTTATATTGCATCTGGTATGCATGTTTCATTTTTAGATCTAAATGTAATAAAAAAATATTGACAACACTATCTCAACAAATATTATTAAAATGCATCTAATATACTGAAGAGCAGAGCAAAACAGACAGATAACACTTATTTTTCGTTAAGTACAGAAATTGAGTTGATCAAATGGAAAAGTTGAAAAATTGCAAATTTATAAATTGTATAAGTTACTAAGCTGAAGAAAAACAACAATAAATAAAGCCATGTGGCAACATCTCAGAATTACTAAATATGATCCTTGGGGCGACTTCTCCAGGCGAAGTGGGGCGACTTTTCCAAACCATTGCGAAATGTGTAAATATATACAATAGCCGAGTCGATATCGACAGAACCAGCTTGTCAGAGGAAAATGGCGAACAATAACAGTGCCTGGAGGTGTGTATAATAGCGCTCACTGATTGGTCAATTGAGCAGAATGATTGACAACTGGCGATAGGTCAATTGGCCAAATAGATTCTCCTGCAAGTCACAAGAGGCAACTGATGGTGTATGAGCTGCAGTGGCTTAGTGGTTTGCATGTCAAAAAGAGTGACACATATTCGAATCATACTCAGATCAGTGTGTGTTTTGAATTTTTAATGTAGCTTTAACAATTTTTCAGTCATATTGCTACGATGTCTGCAGTGTGGCAGTTTATAGAGATGTCTAGCACTGGGGCATCATGCCGCAGACGTAGCATGATGTCCCACCCAGTCACATTATCCTGACACCAGGCTGACCAGTCCTAACATGAACCTTTTAATGCCGAGCACCTAGCTGTTAGTACCATTTTTGTTAGTCTGTGGTATGACTGTCAGGGTTACTCAGATCAGAGTGGATTGGCCATTATTGTCTCAGCACTTAATAACATACTTGTGTTGCTGTACTGTAAATTCTAAAGCCAATGGGGAAAAGAAGAAAACCAGATGAAGAAAAAAATTCCACTGCACAACTCAAGTAAACTAAACAGATTGTGCACAATGAACTTCAGCCATAAAATGCATAACAGCTAACCCCGCTGGCCCTCACTAGATCAAATGTAAGTAAGGAATTTGATACTTAGTGTACAACACTGCAACAAAACAAAAAAAAAACAGAAGTAAACCACTGATAGATCCAGAACTGTCTCTCACACAGCCCACCCCCCCCTCTTTTTCCCAATCTATGTTGCAAAATGAAGGGCAAATATTGGAACATTCCTTATGCAGAGTAATGGAAACTACATCCCACAATATGCTAGCTGCCCAGGCTACATCTAGTGGAAGTGAGGCAGTTTGTGAAGAAGCACTGTCAGCTGCCTTTTGTTAATGCTACATTTTCTGGTCATGCTACTATTGCTGCTGCTGCTTTAGCTGCAACATAAAAATCAATTGGTCTAGACATCCAGGACTTCAGGGTCTGGCCTTGATGTTTGATTGTGTGTGTGTGTGTGTGTGTGTGTGGAGAGAGTGTGTATTTCCATCCAGTGTCATATTTTTATCTTGTGTGCCTAAAGAATTTGCATGTTAACTCCTTCCACACTCCCCAGGTATTATTTTCATTTTCACCTGAAACGGGGGAGTGGGAAGACTTTCGTCAGTCACCTTTGATTGCTTGCACATCCATTTCAGAGATTTTGGTTCTGATAGATGCTTAGATGTTTAACAGATATTTATTTAAATTAGATCTTTCACACATTATTTTTGTTGCTTTTGTTTCATAGCTAACAGCATCAATGATTTTTATGTCCAGGCCCCACTTTATTTTAAATCTCAGAAATATTTTATTTTTTACAAAGGTTCAATTGTCATTGTACTGTTCTGACCTGATCTGCTTTGGATCTAACACAGTGTATAAAATTTTGAATGGAAACTCCAGTTTTGACTCCAGTTATGGAAACAGTAATGTTTGACATAAAAAAAAGTATCTAAAACATGATATTTAGTCATATTTAACAGGAGTAGGAAATACCCTGTATCATCGCAGAGTTACATCTTTCCCCTTTTCTGTAATACTTGTGGCTTTGCTGTATCATAAATCATGCCACAAGTCAGAACATGGGTTGTTCCTTTTCATATAAAAATATGACTGCTGGGATAACTAAAATACTTACAATAACTAGTTCTCTACCAATTTGCAAGTTGTCATTCGAACTAATAAGCGCCGCCATATAATATTACATACACATCTATTTAACATTAAGATTTTTTTCTTCATATTTTATGTTAAGTGATCACAATGGGCCAAATAAAAATGTATACTGGCTTATAATTAGATTTCCAGTCAGCAAAGGTAACTAAGTCCCTCAAAGTGACTGAAACAATGTTGGCAAAAACGAATTTCTGGGAATAAACAATATGCCCTGAACTGTCCCTTGAAGGGATCAACGCTCTACTGGCCAGATGAATGACCATAAAAGCATGATAAGATCCTTACTTCTAAACTTTCACGAGTTGAAATGATCTCATATTCTTGAGTGATAACAGAAATTTTAAGATATGGCCAAGTTAGATTTAGAATGAAATGGATATCAAAGAAGTGTCATGCTGAAACCTCATTCAGTTAGCAGTAGCTCTGAGCAAGAGATTTGCACAATCGCCCTAAGCAGCCATAATTTGATGTCCAATTGTCAGTTTTTATTTAACACATTAAATTCTAGCGACGACAAGGGCAGGAGGTAGTAGCCTACTGCTGAGCTCTGTAGCATCATGGTCATGCATGATACACTAAAGTGGGTGTTTTATAGAAAGGCAGACTGATGTAGCTCTACAATGATACCAAATAATCTGGAATATCTAGTTACAAAATACAGATATAAAAAAAACTCACTTTTTGAACCAGACATTTTTTTTTACCCAAAATTTGACCGTGGTCAGAATTCGATTATGTGCCCGGATTTTAGACTTTTTGGTCTCAGATCTAAGGCAAACAGGCATGAACTGCAAACAGACAGATGAGCCTTTGCAAAAAGTAAGATAAGATGGGCATTTGGAATACAAAAATAATGGCTCCATTTAGCAAAAAAAATTCATAAAACCACAAAAACTTTTACCCTTCTGCTCATGAGCAAGTCAAATAGCCAATGAAAAATGATGTTTCTAACACAACTAGGCAGTATGTTATTGAAAGATGACCGGGGATTTGGTGTTTTCGAGTATTTAGAAATAGCTTTCAACATGTGTTTCCTACTCGATTTTCAGGCGAAAATGACAAAAAGCTCTAGGGGTTAATGTGTTAACCCATTACCTCATACAGCATAGTTACAAAGTGCAGCGTGCTATTCAACCCCATACGCATAGGCCTGCCTGTGAACTGTTAACCCTTTACCTCATAGAACATAGTGACAAAGTGCAGCGCGCTATAAATAGAACACCTGTTACCTAGTCTACCACATACGCATAGGCATGCCTGTGAACTGTGCAGCAATGTAGTGTATGTTACATTTAACAGCAATTTTAACCATTTTACATTTTTGGTACACATCTATTACATGTGGAAATATTTAAGATTAAAGTCCGATTTTTATAGCTGTGTAATTATTTTTCACAGAAGAATTTTTATGTACTTTAAAATCTTGAAAACTCATTCACCGTCATGTCAGTGAGGCCGCATGACCAACTGTAGCTGTCATTTCTCATACTCGAAATTTACAAGTTTTTTGTCTGTCTACATCACTAACTCATCTGAATTTGATAATTGATAAGAAGTAATTGCTGCCTACATCAATATCAGAGCCTTTACCTCAGTTATTGAATCTTTCATAGTTGTGATTCTAATTGTGAAAACTTCTAAGTACTGAATGAAACCTGCGAACGCCATTTTGGAAAGTGGAGATTATGACCCAGTTACTTTAAATAGCAGATATCGACCAGTGCATAAACAGTAACCACGTCATCAGAATAATTGTCATTCGCAGAAATGAATGTAGTATCTAATAGGATTTTTTTCCCCGAAAGTGGCACTATGAAAACCAGCTAAAAATAGCTGATGTTTACAGCAGGCATCAAAAGGCACTTCCATGCGAATGGAGTAGAGGCGTCCAAAGACGCTTGCATGAAGTAAAGGGTTAAGCAATGTAGTGTATGTTACGTCAGCAATTTTAACCATTTTACATTTTTGGTACACATTATACGTGGAAATTTTTTAGAGTAAAGTCCAATTGTGTAATTATTTTTCACGGACAAATTTTTTATGTGCTTTAAAATCTTGAGAGAACTTGTTCACCGTCATGTCAGTGAGGCCGCGTGACCAACCATAGCTGTCATTTCTCATACTCGTAATTGTCATTCGCAGAAATGAATGTAGTATCTAATAGTGGGTTTTCCCCAAAGGTGGCTCAACGAAAACTGGCTTAAAATGGCTAATGTTTACAGCCGACGTCAAAAGATGCTTGCATGAGGTAAAGGGTTAAGACCAACAAGAGCTTAGAATGTGTGCAATGTTTCATGGTAAACAAGTGGCATGAGTGTCCTAAGTAGCCTACATCTCCTTGTGACATATTGAAAGGCTGAGAAAAAGGAAAAAAACATGAGACCAGAACATATTTATGGCATGTAACTCCTACTTTAACACTGGTAGACATGTAAAAATTTTAGGAAACTTCTACCAGTACCCATGAATCCTAAAGATCAGCCACCTGCATAACTGATCAAAGGGAAATTGAATTAAATGTGAACGTGAACTACTTTATTGTAGGTTCATACATGCCAACCCCCAAGTAAGACAAAAGCAGAATAATTATTAATATAAATGGCAATAAAGCGTCCTCTGAGTATAAAAAGAGTGATCTGTATATTTCACGTCATACTTACAGAAAACCGCTGAAGAAATAATTTTCTTCATCCCTTTCTTCTATTAGCACATGAAAATTATATCAGTACAATTAATGCAAACTAGATAATTTATTATCCATTTCTGTCATTCTTACAGATAAACTATTACCATTCATGTTCTTTTTAAGTGTATCAATCCATGAACAGCAAAGTTTTGAAATTATCCTTAAACCAGTAACAGTAAGTTTTATTTTACCTTTTAAACGTAATGTGTCGGTAACGATGTTCATGAAACTGGACATAGAGCATGAACAGAGACTGCAAAGTCTCCAGTACTTGAAAATTACACTCGATCGGCTAATGGATGGTAATTCTCACCCTGAAGTACGTATGATTTTCATAGTGACTTAAGAATCAGCTTTATTGCACATTACAGGCTGATTTATCTATAAATGCCAATCAAATTTTGTTTTCAAATAAATTTGATAAACACTTTTGTTAATAGAGCTTTGTTAATAGAACCTTGCCTAAGTTGTGGCTTTAATGCCATTTCTCAGCACAAGATAGGCTATATATGACAGGAAGAACCCTGGAAACATCCAGTAACAAACACCAGCTTATCGAAAGCTAATGGAATGCTTAGAAACTTAGCAATTTAAAGTTGAAAAAAAATCAAGATTTTAAGCCACCTTTCAGTTCTGTAGTCATTGCAGAATCTATGAAATCTTCCTTTCATTTTTTTATTTAATTTATTTACGATCAATTAAATAGATATTAATGTAAATTCTATTGTTCTGTTCATAAATGACAGTCACCAATCTAAATGAAGATTTATTTGTAAAAATTAGCATTATATGGATGCAAAATTGGGAGTAAAAATTCCTTTGGTGTCAGAACTAGGGTTCAGCCTGAGTAAAAACATGAACTTTGGTATCAAAACTGGGGGTCAAATAAAAACATTTGGGGGTCTCTGAAGCATAAATGAAGGTCAAGGGAAACACTGAATTAGATCTTACGGCCACTTACAAGATCAATGTTATAATGACCTCTGGAATTCACAATTGACTTAAATTTAGCATCCAATCAGACCCAGCAGTGTACTTCGTGTTAAGGAAAGTTATTGTTAGAAATATTCCATATTACCTTTTACACTCAAAAATGTGAAAGATGCAATTTGATTGGTTAAATGAAAGATCAACAGAACACAATCTTGTATCAGTCTGTCAGACTTCTATCATGTTGAGGATCTCAATTTTGATCAGATTGAAGACCTGTCAACACTAACAAGACCTCAGTAATAGCCTCAATTTTTTTCTCTCACAAGATTTACCAGTTTTCAGCAAAATGTAACAAAACAGCATGCACTGCTATTGTAAAGATGGAAAATATGCAATTAAAATGTTCAGAAAGTATATCTGAGACTGATGCAGAGATGGTAAGCTATGGTCATGTGAAGCTGACATGGACCTTAATTACCTCTTGCGAACTGCAGTTCCAAACCCAATGGAGCTCAATTACTTTTTGCTAACTCTGAACCTGAGGCAATTCTTGGGGTGGGATTCCAATTACACATAAAATGAGCAATCATATTTCCTGCCAAGAGACACACTCAAATCAACACATGTCCAATAATAAACATAACTGGTACCCTTCCTGCTTCCCCCCTCTCCCCGACTATCTGAATATTCATTTATTTCTTCTTTTTATCAACACTTTTTAACTTGTTTATTTTTCGTTTTGTCTTGAACATGTACAGTGCAACCCCGCTACAACGCGCCACGCTGTAATGCAAATTCGGAAATAATGTAGTTCTGGCGTGGCTCCCGAAATTTCGTATATTCATTTGCATGAAATAATGTTTACAAAATGTATTATCATTATGGGGAAGAGATTGTGCATGAATTTGAATTTAATATGATCATGGACTGATTCCTGAAATTTTAAATACATGTGTATTTTTCTCGTACCGGGATTACATTTTTTTAAGAACGAGAAATAATGTGTAAAACGTTTATTATCATTTTTGTGAAGAGTTTGTGTATGAATTTTAATATAATACAGTCGTGGCATAGCTTCTGAAATTTAACAACATCACAAGGTTCTTGAAGTGTTATGCCAAAATAAACATTATCGGAAATGTTACTTATTACTGGTCCATGAGTAAAGCCAGTAAGTCGTCCTTGTGATTGTCTTCAATTAATTCTGTTTATAATCGTTGCTCAAACAATAGCCAACATGTGTTTCTTCTTTAACTGCATACACAACCAAGAAGCAGACAATTCGATGGTTGATAAAAGATTCTCACAATTTAATAAACATCAAAAAACAAAAGCCACCAACATGTTTGCTGGGCTTGGCAGTGTTATTAGAAGCAATTAGTTGACCAGTAAATAATGTCCACTTTATTAGCTGGAAATTGAAATGATATGAAATTGTACATGCATTCAGCTTTAAATTTTTTTTATAAAAGTGACTCATGACCATTGCAGGCCTACTGCACTTAGTTCTCGGGTTTTACACGTGTATGGGGTTTACTTATGAACTCGTTATTAGTTTCCTAATTTTTTATAAAAATATCTTACCATTATGGAAAAGCGAGTTCACAAATGCAGGTCGTTCTCTGCACTTTGCACAACTATTACTATATTAGTTTTAACACGTTTCTTTCTATATTCACAAAATCTGAAGTAAATGTTATATGCATGCTGAAAGCACATGTTGATTGGTGGTTCTTCTTGCTGTAGTCGTTCAAAATGAATAGGCGTACAAGCATTAATTATTGGAAATTTGCAATGGATAAATGTACACGGAAACACATATGAGAATTTTAGCAGTATGAAATTTGTACAGAAACCGTTCATAGACCCTGGAACGTAATGAACCATACACATGCTGCATCTTTCTTAACCTAAATTTGCTGTTAATTTTCCCAATCAATTCATACACATAATGACCTGTGACAAAATTATTGAATAGTTTAAATATGTATGCAATTTTTGCAATGGAATTACATATTTTATGGATTAATTTTAAGCCCCGACGGTACGATATCAGATGGCAAGTAAACGGTGTTGATACCCTATTCATCATATACATTAGACGTTAATACTGTACATGTATATGTGCCAATGAGTTGTTCTCTGAAAAAAGTAAAATACTGTAAAATCCTGCATTAATGTAACCCAATTTTTTGGACCCCAATTATCGCATTATAGCGGGGTTCCACTGTATCATTTGCTGAATGCAATTTTTCCAAATTCTCTATGCAACAGCTTGTTCATGCACACATTTTGCATGAAAAATTTGTCCAGTTTAATGCATCTGAAGTACTCCTGTAAAGTTAGTCTGGTTCCCTCAACAACTCCACTAAATCTAATAAGAAATCTTTGAATGAAAATCAAAACTAAGTCATCTTTCCAGATTTTTTTTAGTGCAACAATCATATTTCTGTAATTTTTGCTTTTATTTTGTAAGTCAGTATTTTTCTGGTCATTTTCATAAGACTTGTGGTTAAATCTTATGGGCTGGCAGGTTTGAGAATGCAGTCATCAGCTCTTTTGCTATTTCTGGAAACATAACATTTTTATAATATAGAATTCTGTGCCATATTATATAATATTTATTTGGAAACAGTGTGCAAGGTTGCCATTTATGAAGTCATGTTTACTATTAATGTCCAGCAGGAACTTAAAAATACTGTCAGAAATATTAAGCATTTTCACGAGTGCAATGTTTTAATACTTTTTACTTATGAACAAAATGAACTCCTAACTGGTCAAAACATTCAGAAAATCCAAAATTCATAGTTAGTTCACCTGGTGAAAGGTCAGTTTAGCCTATGGTGTGGCTTGTTCTATAAATAAAGATCCCAATGGGTACCCGGTTATGCAGGTACCCACCTGTTGATAATACCCCTGGTAATAAAATGGACACTTGGGTACCCCTTTTAAAAACAATAATAACCCAGGTAATAAAATAGACAACTAGGTACCCTTTTAAAAACAATAATAACCCAGGTAATAAAATGGACAAATAGGTACCCCTTTTAAAAACAATAATAACCCAGGTAATAAAATGGACAACTAGGTACCCCTTTTAAAAACAATAACCCTGGTAATAAAATAGACATCTATGTACCCCTTTTAAAAACAATAATAACCCAGGTAATAAAATGGACAAGAGGGTGTCCCTTTTAAAAACAATAATAACCCAGGTAATAAAATGGAAAACTAGGTACCCCTTTTAAAAACAATAATAACCCAGGTAATAAAATAGACAACTAGGTACCCTTTTAAAAACAATAATATACCAGGTAATAAAATGGACAAGTGGGTACCCCTTTTAAAAACAATAATAACTAAGGTAATAAAATGGACAACTAGGTACCCCTTTTAAAAACAATAACCCTGGTAATAAAATAGACATCTATGTACCCCTTTTAAAAACAATAATAACCCAGGTAATAAAATGGACAAGAGGGTGTCCCTTTTAAAAACAATAATAACCCAGGTAATAAAATGGAAAACTAGGTACCCCTTTAAAAACAATAATAACTAAGGTAATAAAATGGACAACTAGGTACCCCTTTTAAAAACAAAAATAACCCAGGTAATAAAATGATCAACTAGATACCCCTTTTAAAAACAATAACCTAGGTAATAAAATGGACAACTAGGTACCCCTTTTAAAAACAATAATAACCCAGGTAATAAAATGGACAACTAGGTACCCCGTTTAAAAACAATAATAACCCAGGTAATAAAATAGACAACTAGGTACCCCTTTTAAAAATAATAATAACCCAGGTAATAAAATGGACAACTGGGTACTTCTTTTAAAAACAATAATAACCCAGGTAATAAAAAAGGCATCTAGATACCCCTTTTAAAAACAATAATAACCCAGGTAATAAAATGGACAACTGGGTACCCCTTTTAAAAACAATAATAACCCAGGTAATAAAATGGACAACTAGGTACCCCTTTTAAAAACAATAGTTTCCAAGTTCAGATCGAGATACAGAATAATGACTACAGTTCAAGGCTCGTGTCATATGTGCATTTATTCATCGTCACAGGGGCTTGCATCACTGCTTAGAATTTACTTGTCATACATGTACTATGTAACAATGCAAGGGAGGACACCTCTCCTTTCTCGCATGACCTATTTAAGAATCAACGCCGACATTTCACGCTAGATCTTGCATAGCATAATAAATCTGGTACCGATGCTTAGTTCGGGCATTCAACTTTGTATGCCTGTCCAAAGTTTGCCTTACTATCATACCTTAAAGGAATGGCAGACCTTTTATACCACCCTACCGTTCGACATGACTATTATCGCCACCGCTTAATATGCAAGTGCAAGTTTATGAATGGAATACTGCCCTCTCACTGGCCAAAATAAACTGACATACTTCACCTATTTAAAACTAAGTTTTGTTTTATTACATAGTATATATGACTAATTGTTAAATTGGAAACAAAATGAGCCCCAGTGTAACTGGTTAGACCTCAGTCAAATTTCATTATTTTCTAATTATCAAGAGATTCATTCTATTTTGATACCGTATACATAGAAGACCGTCAAAACTGAAAATAAATGGCGCCAGGTATCACAATAAGCAGTCTTTATCAATGCGACTGACGGAGGTTATATGACTGAAAAATGTTAACAAAGATATTTTGTTAAACTTAAAAACATACTGCACTGGAAAAGGACAAATCAATAGCACTTTAAAAATTTTGAAAAAAGAAATACAACAGTCATCATTTGTGGACTTGACGACTGCTTGCAAAAATTACTGTAGACATATGGATTAATTCAAGTGAGTGTTATGCATAAATAATTTATCAATTTCTTTTGTTTGAAAATCCAGGTAAGTAGCAAAAATAACTATGAACATTTTTCATATAGTTTTCTGTCATTATGGCATGTTATATATAGATTGCTCCTTTACGCTGAGATTACACTTTTTGTGCCACTTATATTAGTAATTATGCTTATACCTCTCTTAGGGGTTGGCATGTGTGAACCTTCAACAAAGTAGTTCAGGTTCACATTTAATATAATTTCCCTTTGATCGGGTACCTGGGTAACCGATCATTAGGACCAACGGGTACCCGGTAAATGTTTTGCTAAGGTTTTGGCATCTGTATCAGCAACACTTGCTTATGAACTCTCTAGGCTTCATTGCTGGTATGATTTAAATCAGATCTGGTAAATATGCTTACATCACTGAGATCCTGATAATGAACAATATCCCCTCACATTAATGAGGTAACCTTACATCTGATTGGCTGAACTTGTGAAGTCCCAAGGCCATACTTTTTATAAGATTTTTATCACATCTGGAATGTAAGCTAGTTCCAGTGAGATGTCAGATGGTTTCAATCATAAGCAACAGTATTAATAAGGTAATCGCAAGAGGCCATATTTCAAGTCAGATTTTTACCAGTTTCAAATAACTTTGTTTCTTTCTTCAACCCCCCCCAAAAAAATTCAAATATTTTTCAAAATACTGTATTCTGTAGTAGCTAAACCATATATATTCATGTCTAAGTTGACATTCAATCACAAGTACAGAATATGCAAAAGACAATGAACAACCATTCAAGGAACACAAGTTACAGCCCTTAAAGTCTGTAAGGTCAAAACAAAAAATGTTTCTTGTTGGCCAAACATGCTTTTGTTGCTGACTGTAGCACTTTTTTCCTCCAATAGTAAAAGAAAAAAAAAACCAGAAAACAATTTTTTTCTTCCTGAAATTGATTTGTGCATCTAATGGGGCCCGATTAACCCGTTGCTGTAGGCATTATACGTACTAGTCATTATATATATATATATATATATATATATATATATATATATATATATATATATATATATTGATGGTAGAGATAATCTGATTACTTATAAATATAATGTTCAACAAACAAAAAAACTACCTACCCTAACTTTACAACTAGTGCAATGGGAAACAGATTTTTTTGGGCCAAAATAAATGTTCACAAAGCTCTTTGGACTTTGGTTATTTATTCGAGTAAATCATCTAATGTCCACTAAGACAATCACCTGTTGAAATTTTAACCTGCTTAGAATATCAAGAAATATATCCCTGTTCATTCTTCTTGTTGCTGAAGAATGGGACTCATATCATATTACAGTAGAACCTGTCTTGAAAGACCACCCCTTCTGCCAAAAAATAATGGTCTCTCATAACAGGTCATAACTTTATATAAACAATAAATTTGGGCATGGAGATCCTGGTCTCTCAAAACAGGTGGTCTCTCATAGCAGTGGTCTCTCAAGACAGGTTTTACTGTAAAATAAAAAAATCAGATTGGAAAAAATCCCAAAGCCGCAACCAGCAAATAAGTTCCAATTGGTAATGTGTGACAGCTTCCACTTACTCATGCAGCTGATACCAACAGTTTGCTCCATTTGTTTTCTGATCTGCATAAAGATTTATTTGATCTATGAT
Source organism: Sinohyriopsis cumingii (assembly GCA_028554795.2). NCBI lineage: Eukaryota > Metazoa > Mollusca > Bivalvia > Unionida > Unionidae > Sinohyriopsis > Sinohyriopsis cumingii. The sequence continues at coordinate 104,407,198 of CM068831.1, forward strand.
CAAATGCATGAAATCATTATTTTAAAAAAGGGCCTGAAATCATTAGTTAAAAGAAAGGCCTGAAATGGTATACAGGCTTGGTATTCTCCATGTCTACGTGATTTCTGAAACATCTGAATAGGGCTGTTATTGACTGGCATGCATTCTGTTTTTGTCAACCCAGCATGTAACTCACATTCAAAATCATTTCTAGGTTCAAAATAACTCATTTGTTGGTATTTCTAGTAAGACTTTTTCAGCCCTAATAATCAGATATACTTTAAAACTTTCGAAATCATCTTCCTCATTGATATCATCTGATGATGAGCCACAGAGGGAGTCAACCATTTCAGGTTTTTTTGTAGTGCAGTGGTTCTTAACCGATAGATTTGACACAAAACTGCTTTGAGTGGTTCACCAAGATAAAATAAAAATGAAATAAATGTAACAAGTATTTCCAAAATTTGAAGATCCAAATACAGTCAACACATGGTTAGTTTCACAAGCATCACAGTGATAGTCGATTGATACACATTTCAGTATAAATGGGAATAACATACAGTAAGCCCCCTCTTATATGGCAACCCCTTCTGCACCGGGTAAGTGGCCTTATAAGACGTGTGGCCTTACCAGCGGACAATTTTTTTTGTTAGAAGTATATGCAATATATGTAGTAAGAAAGCTACATACCTCAAAGTATTTAATATCTTAGTTTAAAAGTAACATTAGTTATTAAATGGTTCTTCTTGTCTTAAGAATAGACTATTTCAACTGAATATACATTAACTCATTAACCCCTGGTGCCGCGTTTATGTGGCAGGTGGTAGTAGCCTACTGCCGAGCTCTGTAGCATCAAGGTTATGTAAAATACACTAAAGTGGATGGTACTATAGAAAGGTAGACAGATGTAATTCTACAATGATACTAAATAATCTGAACGTTTTAGTTGCACTACAAAAATACTGAGGGAAAAAACTAACTTTTGGACCCTTTTTTTCACCTCAAAATTTGCCTGTGGTCGGAATCCAATTTTGTGTCTGGATTTTAGACTATTTGGCCTCAGATCTAAGGCAGACCGGTCTGAACTGCACACAGACAGGTGAACCTCTGCAAAAAGAAGGATAATGTGGGCATTTGGAATAAAGAGTGGTCTCTATACGAAAATGATGGGTCCGTTAAGCAACCAAAAAGACTCCAACTTTTAACTTTTACCCTTCCACTCATGCGCGAGCAAAATAACCAATAGAAAACAATGTTTCTAACACAAAATAACCATGGGTCAATGAGTTAATAGTTCTCATTTATGACATAAGTGTGATATGCAAGCGGGTATTGTTGTCATGCACATTGCAAAACCATTCAAAAATGTCACTTAAATCTTGGTACATACTTAATTCTCTTTCCACTTGCTCCATTTTACCACTGCTGCTGAATAATCCCCTTATCGGTTAAGACATTATTTATTTGAGTCTTTGCAGCATAAAAGTGCTTTATTTGAATCTTTTTTTAAAAATAAAATTGTTTGCCAAGCCCCCCGCCCAATGTTGACGAGTAGAATAAACGACTTTCTTCTAAAGTAATATGTCTCCATTTACATGATGACATGTTAACATTTGGTAATGATTTATTTGGATGTTACTAACTGTATGAGATTTAATTAGGCAGAAGAAACTTCTGTCGAGTGTACAAAATGTCTTCTTCATAAAGGAAGACGTATTGTCACATGATTTTTCTATCTTTTTCTGGTACCCTGTTTTGTTCAAGTTTAATTTCTCTGTGCGCGTTAATCCACAAAAATCTATATTTAACCTATGCTGACCATGTTTTGATACTGACAATTACATCTGGTTGTAATCATCAAAGAGAAGAACTTGACATATGTGTGAAGCCCAAAACTCTATCACAACACTGTTGGGCCCGTTTCCTATAAACGTCAGCTTTTACAGAAAATGATATAATATTAATCTTAGTGTTACGTGCACATTAGCCAACACTTCTTTCAGGGAGACAGGTATTGATGGTAGAGATAATCTGATTACTTACCTTACGATATGAATTAATTATTGGTTCTGGACACATTTGAAATAAAAAGTGTCCGCTTGTGAGGGGAACATTTTATACTTTTGCATTAATATGCTGGCCACTGGTCGTGTTAGAAGGGTGGCCATTCTTGAAGAGTACTTTCGAACACAAACTATGTGCCAAGGGATTCAGGCAGTAAGAAGCAGGTGGACGCTGGACTGGGGGGCCGTTCAAGAGGGGGAACTACTGTATAATGATATGCTGATTCAACTGGACTGAATTAAAAGGTAAAAGTGAAACATGACTTTCATTTGTCAAGACTTAACTTAATTGGCATTTATTTTTTGACTTGTTGCAATAAGCAGGTATCATCAATATTTTAACTTACTGAGTGCTTTTTGTGCCACTTTTCAGCACATGATAGGCTCTATATGGCAGACAGTATATTTGGTGGAGGAGGGTCCCAGTAAAAACCATCAACCCATAGGAAGCTAGTGGCAAGTTTTCTCACATACCCATGTTGTCTGAGCCAAGACTAGAACCCAAGCAGACATGGATGAGATGTGAATGACTTGTTAATGCAAGTGCCTTTGACCACTAATTGCCCATTTTAATATTGTACATACTTTGTGTATTTTTATGGACTGAATAATAAAAAAATAATTATACAACTTCTAAAGATGCAAATTCATTATATAAATTTAACTTTGTTCAATGACCTCCATTTCAACAATAAAATAAGTAATAACATGGTTTCAGTTATCAAAATTAATGATTCTGTGCATCTTCAGCAAATAGGTCTATTTTGGGGGTATTCCTTAGAAAATAGGATCCATGCCTGTTTCAATGAGATGACCTTTAGAGCTAGTTATTTGTGAGTTGATATGGCTAGCTACAAAATCTTTAACATTGTACTTCCTGCAAATATAGAATATTTGGTGTGACCAGACACTCGTTCCTGTCAGTGAAAAAGGAAATTACTGACAACAACCACTTCCTGTCCATATCTTTTGACATACTCTTCCCCCATTACCTTAAATCTGCTAATATTTTTTTATCCCATTAGTATATTTAGCAACTAATAACATAAAACAGAGTAAATGGCGACATTCCAAACTTGTTCCCCAAGCTTCTCTCAAGTTTGTTATCTATTTGGTTTGAGTTTGCATGCAAATACTTCTGGTGTGTCTCAATGAATAAGCCACAGTTCTAATTGGTGGTTATTGTTTTGTTCAAGCCATGAATAAATAACAACCAATCAGATCTGAATGTAACACTTTTTCACAGCATGAGATTGCAAGTATAAATCTCAAATTCAATCAGGCAAGGTGCAAAATAAACTGTGCTTAAATGTGGTTATTTAACTGTCAGTCAGGTACTTCAATCATACATTGGGGAAAAAAGCTGTAAAGTCTGATTTACATTCATATATGTTATCAGTGACAAAGCATACAGACAGGATAAAAATAATCCATATGGACTTGGTGAGGGTGGGGTGAGATTTCAAACCTCATGAGTTAGTCACCTTGTTTGTTAATTGAATGAGTGTAGTCAAAGTTTTTCTTTGTTACTGACAAACATACATTCATGTGCCTGCCAGAGATGTTTTATGACTTAGATGAATTCACAATTTAAAGAATAGTAAGGCAAACAAATATATATATTCAAGACTGCAGATGATTAAAGTACTTTGCATTGGGTAAGTATTGTTTTGTATCATTTTGTCATCTTTTGTATCGATATGGAAAAAGTATCGATACATCAATTAATCATTTTTAATTTTCTCCATTAATAAAAACAAAACAAAAAAAAAACCAAGTTACTTTCATATGCATGATGCCTAGCCATGTTGACAATTATACAACAATTGATTTACCTTTGAATCATACCATCCATTCACATACAGAAAATTATTCTGTGTACTTTAACAATTATACATAATGTAGTCAAAAGAAATATGCACAATACATGTATTCGTATTTGTAAGGAATCCAGCCGAAAAAAATTCAAAATACGCATAACAATGCATGGAACTCGACTTTCAATCAAATACTAAATATACAATCATTGTATTTTCACCATTTCTTGTTGAACTCATTATGCCCCGAGTTTCACTCACACTGGTGCAGAAGGGTAAACAACTTTTACTTGTCTTTTTGGGCATACTGGACCCACGATTTTAGTATCCTGACCACAGTTTACTCCTACGTTTTTGCAAAGCTTCAACTGTCAGTGTAAAATTAAGACCCAATGGCTTTAGATCTCGGACCAGAGTCTAACATATGGACTCAAAACTCCAATTCGAAAAACTTAGGTTTTCCCCGCTGTATTTTATATTGTGAGTAGAAAGTTTGTTTTACCTGGTGTCATTGTAGAACTACAGCTGCCAACCACCCACTTTAGTATATCATAGATGATGTTGACAGTCTAGAGCTCATAAGTAGAGCAAAAACTCCTGACGCGTAACTGTGGCATGCGAGGTTAATGAGTTCATGTGTGTTTCACATTGTAGTTGTACTACTAAAACATAATCTTGGCATAATTTCTTGTTATGCCAAAGGTCAGTGAAGCAGTGTATCTCCTACAGGTGCAAGACTGAGAGTAAAAAATCTCCTTGGTGTCAAAACAGGGTCAGACTGAGTAAAAAACTTTGGTATCAAAACTGTGGTCAAATTAAAAATGGGAGGGGGGGTCTCTGAAGCGCAAATGAGGGTAATGGGGAAACAATGCTGAAGAGATTAAATTGGGCATCATCAAACGCACATGTTCACTAAAGGTTGAGAGAAACAGCAAAAAGAAGGTGAAATTTTTAGCAAAACCACTGCCACATTTATTCCGGAAGCAGCATCCCCAGAGGAAAAAAATGGAGACTTGAAATGTCCAAAATGAACTCAGGACAGGAATGCTTACTCAAGGACCATAACTTCGATATGGAATGCTCTCTACTTTAAAGAGCGATAATGATTGTCACACAAACCCATCAAATTAATTGTGCAAGGATAACGTTACCAAGAATGATTACAGAATATGTTCAATAAGCAATACTGATATTACCATTTTAAAGCACAAAAAAATGTTCTTGTTAGACACCGGTGCCATGCGGAAAGCATATCATACATATGTTGAGGTGTTTTGGGAATATAAAGCAGTGTAGGTTCAAATTTAAAATGGGCTTGGGAAAAGTACAGATGTACAAACATTGCCGAGTGATTTGCCAGTGAAGGGGAGATTTGAAATGTGAGCAGGAAATGCAAAGATATAGTGTTGTATTCTGCAACAATGATTAATACTGAATCGTGACCAAATTTAAATGTCAATCTGTAGAGAAGGGGAGTTCGTGACAGTGAAAACAGGTCCACAGGTTGTGGATTTATTCATTCATGCAATAATTATTCACTTTTCCAGCATTACATATTTTGATTAGTTGCTATTGAGTCGGACTATATATATCATATTTTGCTACTTTCCTTGCCCACTAAAAACAACTGTCATAAAATGTGGAGGGTCGTTTAAGCTAACAAGAACACACAGAAAACTGTCCCAATCATCATGCAAATTCAAGGGGTACCATACCTATATACTGGATTACAGACCTGCCAACCCTGATGAGTCGTCTCAGTAAGGCAGTTGATTTTTTTCCATAAGATTGACCAATTTTCAGTAAGGTGTAACAAAATATCAATAAATGCTTTTGTAAAGCCGGAAAACGTAAAAAATGTTTGACACATTGACGATAAACATTATGTTCAACTGAAAAGCTTGTAAAGTAAACGGAGACTTTATTTACCACTAGTACAGTTGCACAAAACTCTAGTTCTAAACCCAATCAGTTCAATGGCTTGTTGCCATCTCTCAACTTGACACAATCCTTGGAAATTCTTTTCCATTTCACATGACGACGGCAGTCATATCTCCCACCATGAAACATTCTCAAACTGGCATGTGATGTCCAATAAACGTAATTGTGTCCTTTCCAGCTTTTATTCAAAAGAATCTAAATAATTCTTTTTTATTCTTCTGTTTTGATTATTAATACTTTTCTAGAATCTTATTTTCCCTTGCGTCTTAAACATGGTTCGTTTTCTGGATGCCATTTTTAAAAGTCTATAATCAACAGTTTGATCATACAGATGCTTCGCATGAACAAATAGGTGCAGTTTAAAGCATCTGGGGTGCTGCTGTAAAGTTAGTCTGGTTCCCTGACTAATTTCACTAATTCTAAGATGAAATCCGGATCCAAATAAAACATGAATGAATTATCCAGATTTTTCTACCACTTTCATTTTCCTGTAGTCTTTGGCTTATATGCCTTAAGTCCGTATTTTAAGGTGATTTTCATAAGACTTATGGCAAAATCATAAGAGTTGGCAGGTCTGGGATTGTAAGTCCAGTTCAGCTGAAAATAATAAAGACCCTGTCACTAGGATCCATGTTATTTGTTCCACATATTACTCCAAACCTGCATTGATCCAGATCCGATAGCTCATTATGCAATGGTACATTTGGCTTTCTATAGAGCTTGCAGCTGCACAGAACTTGAAAGTATGTGTGGTATTTTTAAAGCACCCTGTGTTTATAACTTGACTACATGGTTCAAATAAGTGATCTTCACCTACTTATTCTAAGGATGCAGATCAAAGGATACTGCCTTCATCCAGGTTGGCCTATTTCACCTTACTTAAACCTAAGTGGTTTTCTGTGTCAGTTTATTGTATAAACTCTTAATCACTTGTGAGGCAAACTGCAAACAATAACTGACCTGATCTGCCAATGTATAATATGTATGCAGATCACGGTCAAACTTGTTTGTTCTGGTGACTGCTCCCAAGAAACTGCACAGACCCACATCTGAAAGCATATTATGTGACAGTAGATCTGGATTTGTGCAACTTGCAGTTGGAGTCATCTGATAAGCATGTATATATGGTAATCATCAATGAAGTAGCAAAATCTCTGATGCATGTAAATTGTCCTTATCCCAAAATATATGACAAGTATTAAGCTGTTCACTGAATGTATTTTCTTTTTCTTTCAGAAATTCTGAGCATGGTCTTTGTAAGTAGAACTTTACAAATTGGCATTAAAGTCTTTGAAAAACTCTTTGAATTCCAATTGTTGTTCTAAGCATTCTTCGAATATTATGATTCCTTTCTTTCAAAGACTGCAGCAAAACAAGATCATTTCAATGTGAGCCCTGGTTTGGGTTGGTGTTTATGGTATGGCAGCACAAACAGGTTATTTAGTGCCAAGGCCAGTATACTATCCACTGAGCCATTGAGGTTGCAATGCGGAAGAGTCATTGGGGCCAACTCTTGCTGCCCAACAAATTAGTCAAGTATGGGTCAGCTAATTGTTAGGAAAGATGTCCCAAGTAAACACAAACATCCTTAAGCAACAACCTGGATACTAAGGCCACCTGCTCAAAAAGTTGTTGTAGGGTTTAATGCCATTTTTCAGCACACGATAGGCTATACATGGCAGCCAGTATTATTGGTGGAGGTAGAACCCAGGACCCCCCCCCCCCGGCCTGGAAAGAACCAACGACCCATGGGAAGCTTTCTCATATACCCACATTGACCGAATCCGAGACTCGAACCCACGCTGACAGAGGTGAGATGTCAGTGATCTGTAACGAAGAGCATGTTAGACCACTCGTCCCCCTGCTTAAAAAGAACTTTTCATATGTAAATCAGGGTAAAATCAGGGTCAACTTGTTTGAAGATCAAGTATTAAATATATATATATATATATATATATATATATATATATATATATATATCCTGAAGGATTGTTGGGTGGCATATTTTTGTCTTTCTGTATACATATATCATGATATGTGTTTACACATAAGATTGATGCAAGACCTGAAAAGTGCATTTCATGTTTATATCTATATGGAATAGTCAATTTAAATTAAGCCAATTACACCCATCCTTAAAATGTTCCTGCTTGGGTAATGATACACCAAGGGCAAGTTGAATGGGCAATAAAAAATAGAAAACTTAATAGGAGGCAAGAGTGGTGCCAATGGTCAGGAATTTTTTAAAATGGCTTAATGTGGTTTTAGTTAAATAAAGATTCAGTTAAATATTTACAATCCCCATAAACAAAATGAACTGAATTAACTAAAATTATAACTAATATGTACCAAGTAACAGCTACACTTGCATGCCATGACATGACACTAATTGGTGTCAACTGGTACTATTAAACAAAATATAGGCCATTTTTAAACAAGTGGAGGGGGGGGGGGGTTGCGCACGTTTTATCTCAGTCTATTTATAGCTAAGCTATGGACTACCCCAGCTTGACAATGCATGGCACCATTCATAAACATCGTCAAAACATAAATGTAATACTACTACTTTGGGACCACCTATTCCCATGCAAGCTGGTTCAAAATTGAACAAATTGAAAAAAAAAACAAAAGGCAAAAGAAAAATCACTGACGTTTCAGCCGCACGGTCTGCATATATGATTCCTGCTCATGCTTCAACCAAAGGGTCCGGTTTGTGATCGGCAGTGGTTCTTCTATTCCACCACCTGATGTTTCCATGTCAACCATATTTCCGTTGCTCTCAGTTTCCTTCCCGCAAACCATTAGCATAGGTGATCATTTGGATTAGTCAAATCTTCATGAATTCTTCAAACAGATTAATCTGTCACATTAATGAATTCCCTTAATGCAAAATAAACTTCACAACATTCTTGTTCACTTCCTTAATCATCCATGTAGTAATTTACTCGCCAATTATCCCTGCTCAGACAAAATGAAAGATGAAACATAGATCAACAGGTCGATAAAATGCAAGTTCATTAAGTAGAGTATCTCATCATCTTATTCATTTACAAGTCCTATAACCTGTAACTGAAACATATAGCTGCACAAAAGCAATAAGTAGTAAAACCATTATCACTTTTTCACTGATTTCCTCTAAATGGGTAATGGGTACTTCCTGTTGTACACAGCACACTATTTCCTCAAAGGAAATGACACATCCTGCAAAATCTTTTGATACAATAAGATAACAAGCACTTATACATGGATTGTGAATGAATTCCTTGTACTGTCTAGATACTGGTCCACTGCTGCCCTCCAGGCTTGCTGAAAAGTAGTTGGAAGATGGCCCCTGTATTTCCTTATAGCCTAGTCTTTGTGATTTAACACACTTGGCAGCTAGGACAATGTTATTGTCTTCAGGTGGATGATAAAACACATCACAACAGTTGAATATTCCACTCGATGACCCCAATCAGCTGATGGTGATAGTTCCTCATTGCACTCAGTATGAGTAACCAGACAGAAATCTGCCTCCCAGACAGCAGACTGGTCTACATCAACCTGAGGTAATTGGATATTTACTTTACACTCCCTACATGTATCTAGTCAGCTGTAAGTAATAGCAACAGTTTCAGAAGTACCTTAACTTTCATTTACTCAACTGTATAATAAACAGAGAATGGTCTTTTGCACAAGTAAAATCTGCCGTCCATTCAATAACAAGCACAGTGAATAAACTAGAGGATTCAGAGTAGACCACAAGAAAATGTGGAAATACCTAAAATATGAAAGCAGGTAAAAAAATATTCAAGTATTAGATTCCCATGTATTGAAATGGATATCTAAAACATAGGCATCAAATATGATTGAGCATCTTAAACAGGAAAGTGTCCCACTCAGCTGTCCATGGAATTTCACAAAATTGGTAAAATTTCAAAATATATATATTCTTTTTCCATCTGAATAATCAATCCTGTACTTTACAGCATCACTGTATCTGCACTACATCCAGTCAAACTACAGTTCTGTTGTGGAAAAGTCCCTGATAGGTCTACAGTTACAGAGTTAATTAGGAACTTTATTCCCAACTATCTAATCCATAAAGCAAATCCAAATGTACTACACTGTCTCAAGTGCCTAAATGTCACCATCAATGAAATAGCTGGTTCCTATTCAACACAGTGCTGTGGGGTTTCCACATCAGCGAGTCCATTCAGAAGACAGATATCCTTGGGGGTGCTTTCCCTGTCAACTGTGGTATGTCTGGCAGGTCAAATTGGATGAGCAGACCACATGTTTATGTGAGGAAGTGTTCATTCCGCCATACATCTAAGCACACATAGCCAATGAAATAGTAGCATCATATGAAAGAATAGCGAGGGTTATGATTACAGCTCAAATATGTTCCAACATGAAAATTCCACTCTACTTGTTCAGTCTTAACACTAAGTGCTGGTGTCCCACTTTTCATCTATTTGTGCCATATCTCCATTACAAAGAAAACCTGTGAAAGTAGGCCCTTCACTTGTAACAAAGGGATCCAAATTCCATCATGGAAAAAAGGGGTTGCCCTTGGGATGTGCTGCAAGTGCACATATTCAGACCCCTTTTATAGATCAATGCAAAAGTGCCAATGGCTACTTATCCCTTTGCATAAGAAGAGATTTTCTCAGGCTCCATAATTGGTCCACCAACAGTAGACATTTTAGATAATACAACAGTCTGCCAATCAGATTGCAGCTAACAGCTACATTTGGGTGTGTACTGTCTGTCTAGTCAATATGTAATGAAGTGCTTCAAGTTATTTAGGGGGCTCCAAGTGGGGAACTAGCTGCATGTATACAAAGGCAACAGGCTGGATTGACAGTTAAAAGCTACAACTATACAGTGCATTAGAAAGAAATTATAAGAGAGCAGAAGCTGACCCAGCAATACAGATGAGATTATGGCAAGTTAGTTAATATGCAATGTCAAGGGTTTTAAAAATCTGACACTCTTCAAACTTTCTTATTTTCTGCTAATTACATAAATAACAGTTTTGTGGATTAAACCACACTCTTTGCCTTGCTCCAATATTTTTTTAATGCTAAACAATCACCTACTTAAGAACTGTATCACTCAGTTATTTTCATATTCCACCTGCACATTCTCGCTGTAAAAATAGGTAACAGTCATTAAATTTACAGCAAGAAACATCTTCATTCACATCTGGGTAATTGTCATAATATGTTCCCACAAGCACACCCCACCCCAACACCAAATTTTAATGGCATTGACCCTATTAGGTATTGTCAGGTTTCAAAAATAGCAGCACCAACCATGCCCATGTTTTCACCTCCAAACCAGCAACTTAGAATGGAAATTGTCATAAGCTAACACAAGTTCAGGGCTTTCTGACAGGAGCCAGGTGATTTATCAGGCCACTTTTACTTAGGTGGCAGGGTCCAGTTCCGTAAATTGACCCCTAGCAAATTTCTTAACTTAAGACTATGGTGTGACTTTTTCAGCTATTATTGTTTACTATTTATAGATATGTATATATTTGTGAACTAGGTATTTCTGGCTTGTGTTGTTCTTTAAATTGATGTCAGGCATGTACACCTTCCACAGTTGCTCTGCAGTATGTTGATAGTGAAATACCAATAGTCGGCCGCAGCCCCCTTACACACAGGTACTTCAAAAAACTATATACCCTGTGGAGTAGGTCCCCCAACCCTGCCTACTTAGGCAACTCATCTCCAATTTTAAATCTAATGGAAGGCCCTGCAAGATAGATAATATATATATATATATATACACACAATACACACCAACCAAATTTTTTCACAGCAGAAATAAAAATCCACTTTTTTGGAGGGCCTAAGCAAAAATGTCATAAAACTGAGCACATAAACTGAATTTCAAATTCAAATCTACAAAATTGGCAAGAGTATGGCCAAAAGCGCAGTATAAATCCATCCACGCTGAATGGTCTTTTATGCAGAACTAGAATAAGGCGCAGATGACTGGCAATTATTGACCAATGCATCTCAACGTATATGGTTTTGAAGTTACTCTGCAGAAACCATCATTTTTGCACAGATCTTACCATGACTTCTAACCTATGGACTCAAAATCTCTGTTTACTTTATAAACACAAGTGCAAGGCATGCACAAAGTCGAATTAAGAAACCTATTCCAACATAAAAAGTTAAATCTGCAATCCAATTTTTCTTTGAACCATATCACCGTTAACTTTTTACTGTATTGCTAAAAACTAAATAGGCCTTCTCCGGGGCTGGTGCTGGCTTTAAAAAGTTGTCACTAAAAAAATCACCAACCTCAATATTTTGCTGCCAATTTTTACAATTTGTCGCCATTTTCATAATCCAGTACTATCTGTTTATGTCAACATCCTCAGGAACAAAGTAATACTGTTGACATAAGTGGATGTTTAGAAATTGAACTTTCACATGCAAGTGAAATTTTTGAGGTAACCTGTCGTCAGCAACTAAGATTTTGACAGAAGAAGAAAAACACACAAAAGGCATGGAAGTTTTGATTAAATGAAGACAACTAGTCTGAAATGGACTTGTATTTTGCAGTACACCCCCCCAATGCATTAAATAAGGTCCATGTATATGAAAAATCCACGAATTCGATTATTAGATCATGTAAGAAATTCATGTATCTGTCAAATCCTATACAACTAAAACATAAATATATACAAGTGCAAGGCATGCACAAAATCGAATTAAGAAACCTATTCCAACATAAAAAGTTAAATCTGCAATCCAATTTTTCTTTGAACCATATCACCGTTAACGTTTTTACTGTATTGCTAAAAACTAAATAGGCCTTCTCTGGGGCTGGTGCTGGCTTTAAAAAGTTGTCACTAAAAAAATCACCAACCAATTTTTACAATTTGTCGCCATTTTCATAATCCAGTACTATCTGTTTATGTCAACATCCTCAGGAACAAAGTAATACTGTTGACATAAGTGGATGTTTAGAAACTGAACTTTCACATGCAAGTGAAATTTTTGAGGTAACCTGTCGTCAGCAACTAAGATTTAGACGGAAGAAGAAAAACACACAAAAGGCATGGAAGTTTTGATTAAATGAAGACAACTAGTCTGAAATGGACTTGTATTTTGCAGTACACCCCCCCCCAATGCATTAAATAAGGTACATGTATATGAAAAATCCATGAATTCGATTATTAGATCATGTTAGAAATTCATGTATCTGTCAAATCCTATACAACTAAAACATAAATATATACATATATATAGATATAAATAAAATGGTAGTCCTTGTTTAATCTATATCCCATTGTCAAGAAACAAGTTTCACAAAACTATTCCCTCTATTATTCATTATCCTAGTAGCTGTCTTGTTGTTTATATGATAGATGTACATATAATTAAATTGGCCTAAATTTTGGTCAGCTGTAGACAACTACCATGACGCCAAGGCTACCAAAGGGGATGAGACTATTCAAATGGAAATGAAAATGAGAAGAAATTAAAAAGCTAAACAAACATTCAAACATGTCCAACCTTCAATTAACTTGAGGGCCAGATATCTATTGTTTCAAAATATTAGAGCTTTAATTTGGGTTTAACAGCCAAAAAATGTTGTTGCCCATGAATTTGCTAGATGGTATATTTTATCACAAATAAGGAAAAAAATTGCAATTTGCTACATTGGCAAAGCTCTCCAATACTCCTCGCTGCAAAGATTATATTTATATTTCTTAGCTTGTGAATGAAATTAAAAAAACTTGTGGATTTTATTTTTAAAATATCTTGGCAGTGAACAAGGTATCAACCTTTTCCTTCCTGATTGAATTATCCTCCACTGGCTCATATTAATTAATCACAATAGCTCAAGAAGCATATTTTTGTTTTTGCCTCAGTCTCAGAAATTACCTGCCAGTGACGATCATTCCTAATCTCCGGCTTCAAAGAAACAGCAAGTTAGTAAGTATTGTGAGGAGAATAAATCTCCTGAAGTTAGACATCTTGAGCATCAGTTACAAAATAATGTAAAATTGTTTCCCTTTAACAGTGTATCCCCTAAGGCATTGGTTCTTAACCCAATGGATTGCCACCGTTTTGAGTGGGTTGCCAAGATCAACCTTATTAATATGAAATTTCATACCCAAATGGGTTTTCTTTGCATTTAATACGTCACAAGGCTAATACCACAAACCTAATCTGGCCGATCACATAAAGGTTACAATCTGATTAAAATCAGATCTCCACAGTTCTACATGAAGATCTGACAGCAACAGCTTAGGGGTCATGTTATGGTAACCTGTTATAACCATAATTGTATCAACCAATCAGTTTGTAAGGATGCAGATTTCTGTCTATGAAGGGTACATTAATATGAGCCAGAGAACAATTAATGAGATTTACATGGACAGGTGTTAAATCGATATACTGCAATGATTTCTAATGTCTGTGTCAGAAGAGAAAGTACTTCTTAATTAAGCCATCATTTACTTAACTGTTAGACAAATTGAAAAGGAAAGGGTGCCTTCAATTTTATACAGAAACTGTCAGATTTGAAATTTTCCAGATCTGTTGCTGGAATTATTTAAACCTTTACCTCATGCAAGCGTCATTGGATGCCTCTATACCATTCACATGGAAGCGCCTTTTGACGCCTCTACTCCAGTCGCATAGAAGCACCTTTTTACATTCATTTCTGCGAATGACAATTATATCAGATCACGTGGTCACTGTTTATGCACTGGTCGATATCTGCTATTTAAAGTAACTGGGTCGTAATCTCCACTCTCCAAAATGGTGCTCGGGGATTTCATTCAGTACTTACAAAGTTTTCATGAGTAGAATCACAACTATGAAAGATTCAATAACTTAGGTAAAGGCTCTGATATTGATGTAGGCAGCAATTACTCTTTATAAATTATCAAATTCAGATGACTTAGTGATGTAGACACAGACAAAAAACTTGTAAATTTCAAGTATGAGAAATGGCAGCTACAGTTGGTCACACCGCCTCACTGACATGACGGTGAACTAGTTCTCTCATGATTTTAAAGCACATAAAAAATTCTTCTGTGAAAAATAATTACACAGCTATAACAATCGGACTTTACTCTTTAATTTTTTCACATATAATAGATGTGTACCAAAAATGTAAAATGGTTAAAATTGCTGTTAAACATAACATACACTACATTGCTGCACAGTTCACAGGCATGCCTATGCGTATGTGGTAGACTAGGTAACAGGTGTTCTATTTATAGCATGCTGCACTTTGTAACTATGCTCTGAGGTAAAGGGTTAAGTCATGTAATTTTGGCACCTAGTTATAAAAAGGCAGTAAATATATTCAATCCTGATTGGTTACACTAAATAAGAGCATGGTTCCCACACGAAAAATCCTTGGGGTTAAATTGCCCTCATTGAAAAATCTAATCAGCCTGTAATTTGCCTGAAGAGTGAAAATATAAGGGACTCGAGACTGAATTTGGAATAAATTCTCTTGTAAAACATTGGTCAAAGTGACCAGATGTCTGGAAAGTCAACAGACACAAATTTGGCGGTAGAAGCAAACAAAGCTCAAAAGCACAAGGGATTTGCATCAATTTCATGAAGTACGTTGATACCAATATAAAGATTTGTTTGAACTTAATTGTTTATATTTGCATGAATTTATTTGTTTAAATTCGTAGATCAATATTCTTGATATGTGTATAACTGTGGTGGGTTCAGATATCTGAATTCATACAATGAACTTCTTTATATAAGTTGATGATTTGTTTGAATTTTGTCGTCTTTATTGTCATAGGAATCTAAGAAATTCATACATGACTTTAGTTGATATGAGTTACGAGAATCTGTGTGAATTCACCAATCTTAGATGATTTCATGCATAATAAAGATCTGAATGTGTGTATTCACTGAAAATAATGTACCGTATATAATCGCATATAAGCTGAATAATTTAGGAAAAAATAAAATCCTGGAAGAAAGGGGGTTGGCTTATCCGTAGATCAATGTCTAAACAGTTTTAGGCCTTTTTCTTTACTACTGTAATGACTGTAAATCTTGGGACACGAAACATTAATATTTTGTGTGTCCTAAGACATAGGCATGTAAAAAAAAGTAACTTTCGGTGACCCGACAATTATTAAACTATTATAAAGTACTATGATTGATTTTGTTATTATTTTGCATGTGCATATTTTCTATTTCTCCAACATGAATTTAAATAAAGGTAAATACAGACCTCAAGATTTAAAGCACATAAAAATTTCTTCCGTGAAAAACAATTACACAACTATAACAATCGGACTTTACTCTTAAATTTTTCCACATATAATATATGTATACCAAAAATGTAAAATGGTTAAAATTTCTGTTAAACGTAGCATACACTACATTGCTTAACAGTTTACAGGCAGGTCTATGCGTATGGGTTGGCTAGGTAACAGGTGTTCTATTTATAGCACGCTGTACTTTGTAACTATGCTCTATGAGGCAAAGGGTTAATATGGATGTATGGATATGTCCGAGCATGGATATTTGAATATTTGTGTACTTGTTCGAGTTATAATGGAAAGAAATGCATATGACTGCTGTGATATTGGTTAGTATAATGGGATTATGAATATGTACTGATGTGATGCAATTTATTGATGTATGTATGAGAAGTAATTGGTACTGTGCTTTTATTATGATTTTTTTTACCATACAAGAATGTATGTGTATTTTGATGTGAATGAATGCATGACCAAAGAAATTTAATAGCTGTTATCTGATGGTAGGCTGGGTGTAGTGTAGAGATGAGAGGCTAAGGATAATATTGTACTGTCCTTGTGTTTTCACAGGAAGTTTTGGGGGAAAAAACTTCCGATTCAGTAAAGTCCTGAGTCTCTAAAAGCAGAGACAGAAGAGAGACTAGCAGAGCAGTCAGAGCTGACAAGTCTAGTCAGTGGAGAGAGTAGAGGAAGAGGAAAGTACTTGAGGAGAGATGAGAAGAATACACTGATGAGTAGAATACAATGACATGTGGAAAGGTATCTCACACTACTAATCAAACGATGCAATAGGCTATCACAGGGTCAAGCAGAAGGAAAGTACTTGGGAAATTTTAATCATTTGACTACTGAATTCTCATTAAATTGTTATCCGATGAATTTCACTTTTTTTTATATTCAGTTATTTAATTGTTGGCATTGGTGACTGGGAGCTCGGAGCTTTACATCTATCTTTCACAAATTTAACTTCTATAATAATTTAGATAGAATATTGGAAGTACCCCACCCCAACCATAGTGGTGGCATAGCAACCCATCACATCACGTATGTCCAGATGAAATGTAATAAGGAATAATGCAATTTGGTAAAAACAATCAATAAAACAAAATCAGCATCAAAATATTTCAGGGAATAAACAAGGATATAAGTGCTACTAAGTACGATTCACACTAAAAGTACTGTACATTATAGTAAAGCCTGGTCTCCTGGGTAACTCCCCCATGAATTATAACATCATTATTTACCTTTACTTCAAGCTGGACAAATCAGAAAATATGCATACACCAAGAAAAAACAAAAATAGTAGCTTATAACAATTTATTGACATTGTTAATGAAAGAACTGACCATTGCTGTGTGACCCATGATTTATAGCTATTATGGTACAAAGTGAAATTTTGTAAGAGGCACTTTTATTTGCCATCTAATTAAAATCTTTTTTCAAACTGCACATGGCAATGTTGATCAATGATAGACATGCAGCCTTTGGTATTTGATGTAATGTTTGTGCCATTATGCAATACTAATGCACACAAAGTGATACTGCTGAAACACATGAGGATGAAAATATTAGCTGTGAGTTCTATACTTATTCATTACAAAGTCGTTAGCAAACACACCTGCCAACGCATATTATACGGACAGTGCTCAAAGAAAATCTTTTTTAGACACAGGCCCAGTACATGACTTCAAAAAATCCATAAAGCCATGGCTCAAATTTCCACAAGCCTAGACTCCACTTTACATAAGCCCAAAATGTCCATAATTTAATAGTATCTTTTGTCATACAATGTTGCACTGTTGTACTTCAAATGTGAAAAGAAACACAAAAATCATATTAAAAAAATGTTTTACTCCAGGTCTCGATGTCAGCCATTGTATAATTGTTCTATCAATACCTCCCGTGTTCACTGGATCAGCAGAGTTTATGTTCATTAGCATCTGAAGTGTCTTGCTTTATACTGTATCTCTTTACACTTTTGATGTTATTATGCCACCTAACATGTTTAACCAGTGTTGCATTACACTAGTGTAAGAATGAGAATGGGATAACTCACTCAATCATTCATTAAAATTTTACTTGAAGCATTTTGAACAAAACAGCAATTGAACAAGACAATAAAAAGTGTCACAATGTGAAGACAACCCTCGTTTACACAACTTACCTTGGGTGGAGAACGTCGCCATGACATTGGTGACTGACCTTTGTTGCGCAAGATTGCGGCTTGAATCGGCACTGGATAGATAGACCTGCCAACCCTGACGGGTCCATCTCAGTAAGGCAGTTGAGTTTTTTTCTCCGTAAGATTGACATTTTTTCAGTAAGGTGTATCAAAAGATCAATAACTGCTATTGTGAAGCTGGAAAACGTAATTAAAAGTTTGACGCATCGATGATAAATATTATGTTCAACTGAAAAATTTGTAAAGTACGTGTGGACTTTATTGACTACTAGTACAGTCGCACAAACTCTAGTTCCAAACCCTATGCAGCTCAGTGGCTTGTTGCTATCTCTCAACTTGACATAATTCTTGGAAATTATTTTCCATTTCACATGACGACATCAATCATATCTCCTGCCATGATACATACTCAAATTGACATGTGATGTCCAATTTTTGTAATTGTTTCCTTTTCCAGCTTTTATTCACAAGAATCTGAATACTCCTTTTTATTCTTCTGTGTTAATTAGTAAAACTCGTCTAGAAGCTTATTTTCCCCTTAAACATGCATCGTTTTCTGGACGTCATTAAAAAAAATTCTATAATCAACAGTTTGATCATGCAGACGCTTCACACGAGCAAATAGGTGCAATTTAAAGTGGGTGCTTTTGTAAAGTTAGTCTTGTTCCCTGACTCATTTTACTAACTCTAAGACGAAACCCTGATCCAAATAAAACACAGATGAACCAATTATCCAGACTTTTCAGCAGCAATGATTTTTTCATAGTTTTTGCTAGTATGCAGCAATTCCATATTTTAAGGGTAATTTTCACAAGACTTACAGCAAAATCTTAAGAGTTGGCAGGTCTGAAGGGAACAAAGGGGCAGACATCTTCGAAGGGATGAAGTAATTGGTAAAACCAGAAGCTGTTTATTCGCATCAAAGTTTCTGCCTAGCCACGGGACAAAGGAATGTGACAAGGTCATGAGAAACTAGGCAGACTACATTTCAAAAAAAAACCAGTATGAAATCAGGGCAGAGTTTGGGAAATATGGGTGGGGCACCTCTCTAAAGCAGACATTTATTCTACAGGTCATTTTACAATCACTTTAGTTCTCACCAAGAGTTTGACCAGCGCAGAGTTCTAGTAATTCAGGGAGTGAATTCTAAATAGGTATACTCCAAATGCATGGCATTCGTAAAAGGGCGAGTCGGAATTCAGATTTGAAACGATTCTTAAAGGTAAGAATTCTTCTCCCGAATTTGTTGAACATTACAGTTGTAAGTTTATATGTAATATGTAGAAACTGATTACTAGAATTGTGTTGGTATGTAGAAGCTACCTTTATTAGAGTTAATCTCACCTACGTATCTGAGTTATTTACCTATCGTAACGTTCTATAGAGAAATAAATAGTATACAAGACTGAATTATTTATTTGTGCATGGTATTGAATTATTGCATTTATTAGTGAGTTATGTTAGAATGTATACTTGTTTGAATTTTTAATCTGAATACATAGTTGTGAACTACACAGAGTTAGTGATGTTGGAATTGTGAACATATTGTGAAGCATCTTCATATTTGTATTTGAACATTGTGTGTACCTCTTAATATTTGTATGGTAAGGAATGCGTCTGATGTTTGTGATGTTGGAAGTTACTATATCGAGAATTCAAAATGTGTATTCATGTCACCGAAGTTGTGGATGTATGTATCTGGAGTCATTAATACCGGTGTTACATTATTACCCGTATTGTATCATACAAGCATGTATGGAATATTTCGATGTAAGTGTATGCATGACCTAATGATTTTAATTACCATTATGATGATGAAAGGTTGTTTGAGGGTGTGAGATTGTGTAGGTCAAAAGGGAGATTAGACTATAGGTTCCTTATTATTTCTGTACTGTAGGAGTTGTTCGCATTGGACCGAGTGCCATTCAAAGTTGATAAAGTAGAGAGAAGATTTGATAGCAGTCACAGGACCGGAGAACAGAAGTGGAAGGGTGAAGGATGTAGTCAAGGGACGGAAGGGGTACTACCAGTCAGAGAAAAGCAAATAATACAGATGAGTACATGTACATGAGACAGGTGGAAACTCTCTGATCCGAGATGCAGAAAATAACTGAGGCGGGAGTCCTCTCTACGCATGTAATAGGCGTGCGGCAAAATTCAAAGACTTGCCAGTCCTGCTTTGTGGGAAGATGTGTTGATCCAATTAATTAGCTGTACTGATATTTACAACAATCGAATTCAGTGACTGAAAGAACCCTTGATGTACATATATGTTGCCATTATAAGAGTACATCAAAAAAAACATGATGCAATAGTTGGGTGGCAAGTTTTCAAGTGGGAAAATGTACTGATATTTACAGTGATTGAATTGAGTCAGAAAGACCCAGAGATGTACATGTGGTCATTTATAAAAGTACATCAAATAAACAACTTTAGCTTTCATTATGGTGTTCATTTCCGAATGTATCGGAATAAGTAGTACACAAGAATCAAGACATGTTGAGACTTAGACAAAATGCCATTCACAAAGGCCTAGTTTTGATATAAATTACATTGACAAACTCTTACACATTCACAAGCATCTGTTTTGATAGCCGATTGACGATTAACCCTTTTCGGATTAAGGTAGCAACTATCAATATCCTGCATGACACCCTTTGATGATAAAACATACAATCATGTGTTTTAAGATCAGAATTGGTGATCTGGATATATCTTAACTGCCTCATGTACGCTATTTCGTCATAAACTTAGTTTTACAACTTTAAGTGAACCAGTAGGCCTAATGGGAAATAATGGTGGACTTCGCTAAGTCTGGGATGTACCCATTAATTAGATTGTCTGTTTTCGTAAATTATCAGACAAATATTTTCAGAAAAATATAAAAATCACTGAAAGCAAAGCCAAATTATTATTTTATTAAAGATTTAACTTTAAAATGCAAATTATGTAGGTCAGAAACATGGGACAATGCTATGTTGTGGAATTCGCGAGATGCGCTTTAAAGTCTAACTGTTTTCTGACTTGACATGTATTTACAAAAATACGGGGAAAAAACAGCAAATCAGATACTATTTAACCATTGCCTAAAATTACTACAAGGACATAGACAAATAAATGAACCATAAATTTGCAATCCTGTCAATGGACTGATGCAATGAAGCTATATTAAAGTGAGTGATTACATTACAAAAACCTCTCCATCTAAAAATAGATACACTCACAGCTGCGTTGATTCTGTAGGAAAGAAGGGACTGCAACTTTTGATGGTGGAACTCCAATTTTTACCAGAACGGGAGTCCTCGACTCCTAGTTTTAAAACCCCAGCAAGACCTCTTGTTACAAATTTGTTTCTCTTGCATGAATAGCTCATAAAATCCATTATGAATTCACACTGAATAATTAACACTATCAACACATAAAATTCATTCCATTTCATGTACATAAAAATTCCACTTGTCATCTCTCTTGCAAACTTAGCCTCATGTGACTACTCTATCCGAGTCTTTAAGTAAAAGTCTGCTCCCAGCGGCTGATTCTCAAATTTTTCATCATTTTATAATCTAAATATTTCAAATCGATTCCCTTTTTTCAACAATGTTCACTTCATGTAAGCTAAAATTTTACTAGTTAAAATGCCTGCATAATTAGGAAATGGCTTGAAATCAACTAATTGTTTGTGCTGATTTAACTCATGCCGGATACGAGCCTAGACTAATACTGCCACTCAGACTCAGCGCTCAGGAAACAAGCTAGGTTAACTATGCCATGTTTTTCGTGGCGCTTTTGAGATGAGGAAGGTAAAGTACAATGAGTTAAAGTGGCAGCAGGGGTTAACGAGTTAAATTGTTATTCCTCAAATTTTATTTGTTGTATATTATCCACCTAGACCGTCGGCATTGCCGTCTCGGGGTTCGGAGCAATATATCCATCAATTTAAAAAAAATTAAACTGAACATCCAAGATTAGCAATAATACCATAGGAGACAATGTTAGTTTCTACCAAAACCATTTTTAGGCAGACTTTTCCCTGGTATCTCACTTCTGCCGAAGAAGGAAAGCTGAATTTTAGCACGCTCAAAAACTGCCATAAACCACTTTTGCTCCTTTTATTACTTATAATATCTCAACAAGAAAAAAAATCAAGCAATTTGTCTACACCTAACAGATTACAGCAATAAAGTAATCCATTAACAGCTTGTTGTGTCTACATTCCAACTTTAACCCTGTTACTCAATAAGGCATCATTGCACTGTCTGTAACAACTGCTGGAACAGTTCTGGTATACACTACATTGTTTCTGGCTGGTTTCTATAATGCACATAAATACCGAAAACAATATTTTGTCTTATTTCAGATAGAATCACATGTATTTTTAAGCCTAGTGAGCATTACACCTCTCCCTCGATAACTCGCACACTAAAGGTTCCACAAACAGACCACACTATAAACAATTATTTGAATCCGTTTTTCTTATCGAGCTCCATTATGGACAAATGATTACCCAATAAGCAGAATATGGTGGAGATTGCAAGCGGAAGGTCAAAATCTGACTCCCTATAAGGGATCTGCCTTTGGAATATCCACCATAAACTCTGATTTTATAAATCCAAACCCAAAACGTTTATATTGTTATCCATATATACATCCATACAAAAAAGAATTCAAACATAATTAATTCAACCATATGCTACGGCATAACCAACTGAAACCTGATAAACATGGAATTCTTCATATATGCCTTCATAATGAAGAATTCTATCCTCATTTGACAAACGCCAAGTGCTAAGGCACAATCAATTAAAACTAAAACAACATAACACATGTACCTTTCCACCACTGTGTGTGGAAGAAAAAAAGTATTTTTTCTTCAACCCATGATATGCTAAGGCATATACAGACGCACTCAAAAAACAAGAATACAAACTCAAACATTTATTATTCTTGGGATACATTAGATAGAAATATAACTTGTAAATTTGAAATAATTATGCTGTCCGACATCGAACATACACAAGACACATCTCTCAAAAAAAAGAGGAAAATACATCATAAAAATAGACATATGACTCTGGCAAAGTCACTTCAAAAATAATAAACAACACAAGGGAAAGGGAAGGAAATTAACCCATGGCTAGATTGCCTTTGGGGTAATAGTACAACCCTAAAATCCGAAGCTAAATTGGTAGAAATCAGGCCCACTGTCAGCCTGGACAAAGGGAAGAAAGTATACCAATAATGCTTCCTTATGGGATAAATGGAAAAACTCTAAGAACTCGATGGATAAAAAAGAAATCAACCCTTAAAAAGAAACCCACTTTGGCATCAAGAAAACCGTGGGGGGGGGGGGAGTGGCAATAGGGAACTGGGCTGTTTATTGACTGAATCCTCTTCTTTTTTTTACAATTATGTTGATAATTTTTAATAATGCATTTTTTAAAATTAAGTTGTTAGTTATTTTGTTTAAATAACATTTATTTTCAAAATGTCCAATGTATTACGTCACTGCTTTTTCTGTTCTTGATGAGTCTGGTTCCTGTAGTGGTGTTTAATATTATTCAGCCAAATCGTGAGTGGTGTACTTATACATAATCCAGGCAATCATCTTCGCTGGCCAAAGTTCCGATATGATAACCCTCTCTATACCTTGGCATATTGAGCAGATATTTCCGTGCTCTGAGTGTGAATTTCATTGGATGTGGCAGCAAGCCACTGCATCCATCAAAATTATGTTGTTCAAATTTGAAAACTGTTCCAGCATGATCGAGACAAGGGAAGCAATTTTCTAGTGTCGGTTCATATTAGCACAATTACACCTGTAATGGCTTCCCTTTGGTACAGTCATACACAGACACAGCTTAGTGCTTCTGGGGCATAGCAACAGAGATACTGATAACAATGCTGGGGCTGAGCGAGTTAAAATTAAACAACCCACCCCCTTTCAATAACGTCAGTGGGTGAAACTCCAACTGCATAATAAGTCTGCAGTAAATCAGCAAAGAATATCCTACCACAGAAACATGCAATGAAGTCTGTGATGCTTGTTTTACACATATGGGTTTATGTGTGTATTTGTGAAGTTAGTAAAATAACTGGTCCTACTATAACACATATTGTATAAAAGAAAATCACCATGATGGAATCCTCTCACCAGTATAAAAGACATTTGTAAAAAAAATGCAAAACTTCTTTTTGACTGTCCAGAGAAAGTCACAACTCAAAATGGCATTTCAATGCAGTCTTGAAAAAAGTCCCTTGAAAAAGTGTTCGCCTCATTTGCTGTATTACAAGTAACTGGCACAAGTCATGAAATGGCTTATTCATTCAAACAAAAAAATGTATTCTGATCTAGTTTCAAAAGAAATGGGTTAGAATATTTACATCTGATAATGGGATACATTCCTTAATAATACCAGTAAAATTTACCAAGATCCTGAATGAAACAAACTAAATTACAAAGCACTACAATGACTCTGAACAAATGTCATATTTAATCAGAAATATGAGTTACGATTATTTTGCTCCTACATTACCTCACCATTATTTTGCTCCTGCAATACTACATCAATAAATATGAATATTAATAGGTAATTAATAATTAAATAAGAATAATAAAATCTTCATCACAAGGTGAATACAAGTTACAAGTCATTATGAGTGAGCATATCAGATATTTAAAATTGTCTAGAAGGAGTTATACTGGGGACATAACTAAAACGACTCCTAATAGTAATACAAGGTACACTTTTGTCAGTCAAAACAAAAAGCATAAAAGGCTATTTTCTGCAAATTCATGTTATGATATCAATTTCTCAAGATTTATTTTTGCAAATCAGTTTTCTTCTTTCTATTGTGAGCAAGATTCGCAGAAATCTGACTTGGCGGGTGATCAAGCCAACGTGTAATCGTGTTCATTCATGCACACGTGTTATACCCTCTCACAAAAAAAAACAACGCTTTGAAAGAACAAAACAAACTCTAAAAAGTATTATATACATTTAATATTTTTCCTGCGATATACAGCTAATTCACCCATCTTTAAACACTTATTTGTAAAAGTATTTCTTTCTAACGCATAGAAAGTTTGAAAGATTCGATTGAATGACATTCGTCCGCCATGTGCAATGATCACATGCTTCATGTTTACAGTGATACTGGCTCCCTCTGATGTAACAGGAGCCATTTCACCGATTTAGAACATATGTATGCATATGCGTTTCACAGAGATTTTTGAACAGGCTTACTTGGGGGGGAATTTCGTAAACAAATCTGCCCAAAAAAATTTAACTCCATATTCCGCAATTTTGGCATTTGCGCATGTATTGATACGTCACTAGTCATTCATTTTCGAGGAGCAAAAAGAAAAATATTAGACCTCTTCTTATGCGATTTTCGATACAAAGTCAAATATTTTAGACTTACCTTTTCTATATACATCCGTTCTGTGTTTCAAAATTAATTCAAGATCAAAGGAGAGGTGGCGGAAGTTGAAATTTTATACTGTCACCCCCAATAATAAACCTAAGCAACCCAGGATGGCGCGCAAAATGTCGATTTGAAATTGGGCCTACCTTATGTAGAAAATGCAAGAAGCTGATTGGTTATATTTGCATTCCTTTCCTGTCAAGTACAAAAACAAGATCTCAAAAAAAAAAGAAACACCACCATATACATATTTCAGAATTAATAGTGTTAAATGCATGCAAATCTTTGATATTTCAAGTTTAATTAAAATAAGCCTGGATTTATTTTATCGTACGAGACTAATCCGAATGCGAAGCTGTTGCTATAGTGACGTCATAAGCTTGAGGTATCCAATGGGGTATAGTTCCCGATCTGTGTCAAAATCACCAATATCATTGAGGAAACAAGTAAATTTCGTCATGTATATTTTGATTTCTACTGGCCAAATTGTTTCACTTGAAATACAGTTGTATATTTTTTACACTGATGCAAGCTGTACAAGTGGGAATTTTTGTCTTTTCTTAATTTTAGGGTTTCTTTGTTGTATTTTTGTGGGGGGGTTTTATATAAAAAAAAATACGTTTAAATTATGATTATGTTAAAGTGAAACCCATCGATTCGTAATAGCGGTAGTTAAGAGAGGCTTTGTATCCCAAACTATGATAACTATGTGGATTGCTTTTGACTATTTCGTTATTACTTCCTCCATGCAAAGTGTATTTCTGCAAACAGAAACCCTATTCCTTTTTTGACGTTATGTTTTGTTTCCATTTTATAGAATATTTTCTTCTTTTTTTTGATGGTTATAAATTATCTTGTTTAAATGACATCTACTCATCGTCATGATTATAAACATTATATAAAATCGATTTCTTTCAAAATACGATGTTGAAGAATACAGCATTGTATTTCGTTCTTATTTTCAGCACACAACTTTTCAGTTGTTACCCATGCGCGTGTTTGCTATCAGTTTAATTGTGAATTTAATCCTCCTGAATGATTCACATAACTAATCTCTTTTGTTGTTGTTGTTGTTGTTGGTGTTGTTGTAGGGTTTAACGCCATTTTCAACACAAGATAGGCTATACATGGTGGCCAGTATTAATGGTGGAGGAAGAACCCGGAAAAACCCCAGAAAGAACCACCGACCCATGAGAAGCTACTGGCAAGCTTTCTCACATAACCACACTAATCTCCTTTAAAAGATTTGCTATTGTATGGTCAGATACTTTAAAAGATTTGCTATTGTATGGTCAGATACTCCAAAAAATTACAAGCTAATTAATTAAAAGCAACTTTTATTCCCACTATTGCTGTCAGTGTACGAAGTATGTATGCATATCACAATGTATGAATTAATGCGTCTAGCTAGCAACAAGTCAGTCGGCCTGCACAAATATCAAATCCATAATTAGGAAATAGATATAGGCATCCATAGCATAGACCAAACATGAATACACGTTTTTCTCATGATGACAAATACATGTGGCCGTTCATATACCGTTTGGTCTAAACGCATGCATGGCACATCCAGGATATATTTGTAAGAGTGTTCAATTTTGATGATGATAGCTTGTTTTTTAAATGGGAAACCTCCATTTTTTATTTATCTATTGTGTGTACGTCTGCATCAACCGATGACATTGTAATGCACTTTTTTACCCAAGGGAACCACTGTGTCTCTAGTACGCATAACGGACTCGTAACCAAAAGGGCGCGAGTTGGAGTTTTATCCAAACCAGCCTCCGTCATATTGTAACCTGCTCACCCAGGCTTAATTTCACACGCAAGCTCACTTACTTTTTGAGAGTTACTTCCTGTTTCTAGACATAGCAAATCTTGAATTTAATGCAATATTATGATGCAGTGTATAGAAAGTCGTCCGATAACACTGGTCAACAGTGAAATCATTACTGACTTGAAAAGGCCCTAATCTGTAGTATTTTGGTGTGCCGAACACGAATATAACCGTGAAAAATTTGTATTGGCTCTCGTTTTGAAGATATTCATATACCTCATTTTCTATGTTTCACTGTGTAAATTTCTCCAGTAGGACTGCAGCAACATCCGGAATAATGATGTAACATTGCATAATACCATCATGCTCACATCATCCACAGTTGATTGCATCATTTTCTGATGCAATGCAATACTAATGCCATGCGGCTGCTGAAGTAAGTTGACGTCAGCAGTGTACTATACATGTGTAGGCCTATTATACTAATGCCAGGCGGCTGCTGAAGCTGACGTAAGCAGTGTACTATATAAAGCCCAATCAGATAGGTTCAGCATTTAAAATATTTTAGACGTTGTGCGAGACAGTTCAAGCTACTGTTACATAAAACTTATTATTTTATCCATTTACGTACAATAAAGAACAGTAATGCCTCGAAAGTGTGTTAATACCGCGGACAATTTTTGCTATATTTGTGGGGAAGTGACATTTGCCAACCAGAAGAAAAGTATCAATTCTCAAGTGAAGAAGGCATATCATCTTTACTTCGGATGCAAGGTTGGTGACCAAGACAAGCCTTGGGCTCCGCATATATGCTGTGCTACATGTACAACACAGCTTTCACAGTGGTTGAATTGCAAAAGGTCATCAATGCCGTTTGCAGTCCCAATGGTGTAGAGAGAGCCAAGCAACCACCTAAATGACTGTTACTTCTGCTTGGTTCCTCCTCTTTCCGGCGGAATAACGAAGCGAAAGAAGTCGAGAATAGTCTACCCAAACATTCCGTCTGCATTGAGACCAGTTCCACATGGTGAGGGACTTCCTATTCCAGAACCTCCAGCAGAATATTCTCTTGATTCATCTGACGAAGACAAAGGTGAGTCGACCTGTTCTTCTCCTGGTCCATCAGCATGCAGTGATCCAGATTTTCACTGTGGTGCATCATCAACCCCACACAGAATAACACAGGAAGAACTAAATGACCTGATTCGTGATTTGGACTTATCAAAGAACAAGGCAGAATTGCTAGGATCAAGACTCCAACAATGGAATCTTCTAGAAGAAGATGTCACAATTACTGCATATCGAAAGCGCCACCAGCAATTGGAGCCTTTCTTCAGAAAGGAAAGTAATCTGATATTCTGTTCCGATATTGAGGGCCTCATGAATGCTTTAAAAATCACTCATGACCCACAAGAATGGAGACTATTTGTGGACTCTTCGAAACTGAGTCTCAAGGCTGTGCTTTTGCACAATGGAAACATTCTTCCATCTATTCCAGTAGCGTATGCTGTCCACATGAAAGAGACATACGATAACTTAAGGCAGCTACTGAATTCCATTGAGTATAACAAGTACAGCTGGCACCTCTGTGGTGATTTGAAGGTAGTTGCCCTTTTAATGGGACTGCAGCAAGGATATACAAAATACATGTGTTTCTTATGCGAGTGGGATAGCCGAGCAAGGGAAATGCACTACATGAGGAAGGAATGGACTCACAGGCAGAATGTAGCCATTGGAGAGAAGAATATCCAACACCCAGCTCTGGTTGAGGCTCAGAAAATCTTGCTAGGTTTGATGAAGAACTTCGTGAAAGCCATTGACCGGACTTTGCCAGCATTCCGATACCTGCATGAAAAATTCCCTCGACTCAGCGAAGCAAAGATTAAAGAGGGAGTTTTTGTGGGTCCTCAGATTCGAGAGCTTTTCAAAGATGACCGGTTCAACAACTTGCTGGAAGGTGACGCGAAACAAGCATGGAATGCTTTTCGCCTAGTTTCTACAAACTTCCTCGGAAATGTTAGGGCAGAAAACTATAAGGAACTAGTAGAAGACATGTTGATGAAGTATAAGAAACTTGGCTGCAATATGTCTCTAAAGATTCACTTCCTTCATTCCCATTTGGATTTCTTTCCTAGCAACTGTGGTATTGTTAGTGATGAACACGGCCAACGTTTTCATCAAGATATCGCAACAATGGAACAAAGATACCAGGGAAAATGGTCCACTACAATGCTGGCTGACTACTGCTGGACACTCCTCAGAGATGCTCCCGAACAGCTGTACAAGAGACAGGCGAAGAAATCTAAGATGTAGTCAATGACTTGATTTTTTTATAGGTAGGCTATTACAGTTGACCTTTTACTATTGGAATGCATTTCGTTATGTAAACATTAATTTCTTGCAGATTACAAAAAAACTAGAGCCAATTTTGCAATTTGACTGTCATATTCGTGTTCAGCACATAAAAATTGATAAGAATTGAATAATTTTATTTCAGTAACATGACTTTTGTAAAAATTTGTTGTCCAGTGTAACAGACGAAGTCCCCGTAGAAATTATGGCTTGTTACATTATATACTTATATGTGATGAAACTATATATCTATTCAAGTATATTGACAATAGAAACTCTAAATGAGAAAAATAAAGGATTTATTATAGTCGTCAAATGTCACTAAATTAATTCAAATAACAGAATGTGTAGATTCTTTTATTACGTTCCCTCTATTTCATTACTTGAGGGTATGACCAACAGTCTTAACAGTTTTGTATTAAATAATAATATTTATCATATAGAATTTACTATTAAGATTTTAGAATATTCTATGGAGCAACATTCAAATTCCGATAACAAACGAATTCAAATAAATATAATTATCGTACGAAATCGAAAACCATTGATGTTACAGTAAAAATATAGTCCTACAAAAGTACTGAAATATCTACACTTTATGGAGGCCTAACTCAGTATATCCCTACGTAAAAAGTATTCTACGCTGTATTTTTTGCTTTATTTTCTTTAGTACCGAAATGTACAAAATATTTATATTCCAAATGAATGTATATTTTCAAATTTGTTTGCTTTAAATTAATTTGTAACGACAGAATGATAACATTTCCTATCACTTTTGGAAGCCAATTTGCAAAAATAGGAATACAGTATATATTACATTTGCATGACGAACCCGATCTCGCTCGAAGGATGAGATCAACACCCTAGTTATGATTTTCGGATACATTACACCATGTAACACTCCGCATAAATAGTGCATATAGCTAACATGTATTAAAGAGATAACAAATGTTAACTAGTGTTAACATATTGTGATTCAAGACAAATATTGAATGCTAATTATATTATTACACTTTTAATACAAATGTATGACCAAACACTAAAATCATTGTCAGTTATATAACATTAAACATTGGGCTCCAACTAAGTTGGTGGTGCGCGAAACTTAGAACACACACGATGCGAATGTGTCATCTTTGCAAGGGATGGTAATTGCATTGTTGGGTTGTTAAGTATAACTTATTCTACGTAAAAACCTGTTATATAAACTGTTTGATTATGTTAAATTATACTTGCACATCACGCATAATGAAAACTGGAAGTGCTTCCAATCAATGGTCTCCAAAATAAAAATGGCGGACATTGTAAAATACATCGAACGTAGCGAATAACGTCAAGATCAATCTTATATAGCATTCTTAGGCAAAACATCGTACTTAACATAGTACTATCTGTACATGAAACTGTTTTATTTGTAATTTACAGCATTCAGACAACGTATACAAACTATGCGAACCGAAAGTGGTTACGGTGCTTTTTGTTGTTGAGTTTAATTATAGTGGCGTGCGCACAATTGTGCACGTGCCACTTTACCGTGCTTTACAAAATACACAAGTAATGTTTCAACAAATCACAACAAATTTCTGCCCCACCCCCACCCCACCGAAACAGAAATAGTTTGTTTCGTGTAAAATTTGTAACAATGTATCTCTGGATAATGCATTTTACTCCAGTTGCCTCGATACGGTAGAACCTTTCAAGCTTCTGATCAGACCTACGATTTTAATTCGTTTCTTAAACAATTTTTGAAATAATAATTTAAAATCAGCATTATAATGTAATATGTATGATTGTTGACCTGTCATATTTCATCGAATCGATGGTATGAAACATTCAATATTTTCATTCCTGTCTTCCTTTCAGCTGTCTTTCTGTGTCTTCATCTTTCTTCTTCCTAATATCTCATTCTCACATTTCACAATTTGGCTGTATTTGTTTTTTTTTTCAATAGTAAAAAGTCGGATAACAAATATTTCGTTTATTGTCAATATCCATGCAGTGGCACGTCATTTGTGTAATTTATACAACTAGAAACAAATTTATATATTCTGTACCACACAGTTAATTTACCTTTATTATAAAGAGTAGCCATGGTACATATATTGGTATTGTATCGAACATGTTATCTAATGGTCGAGTTCAATACTCGCACTGCCTCAGCGTGTCCTTGAGAAATGCACTAATCTCTAATTACATCGGCAATCATACTATTACCAAGTAAAAAGCTGAAATTGCATCTTGAAAAGAAAAGAAAAAAAAACAATTAACATAACACAAATATTGCAACATAGAGTGTAGATCTTGTACCATGCTTGGCAATAATTTGGAAAGAAACGAAAACGAGCACTTTAATCGACAATGTTAGTATCATTTATATCATCGATTACTCTGATAAAGAATTTATATTAAAAAAATTGACTAATATTGCAGTGAGTGACTTTTCCTTTTAATCAGAACATTAAATTTATTCATTTATTGTTGATTATTCTACATAAATATTCTCCCATGATTACTATTCCCCCAACCCCCCCCACCCCCCACCCTACCCCCCCCCCAAAAAAAAAAAAAAAAAAAAAAAAAAAACAATTATCGTGCATTTATTATTATAGGGTTTTGGACAAGCCGTGTCCAATTCGTATCAACTGTATACCGGTGCAGATATCAGTAGTGAATGGGGATACCCTAGCGACAATGGGACCTTAATGTTAAAATAGGGGGGTTGTACCCTGGCGACAATGGAAAATTTAACATTAGAGAAAAAAGTTTGTACCCTGGCGACAATGGGAATTTAACATGGGGAATAAATTTTGGGACTGTTGAGCGACAATGGGAATTTAACATGGGGAATATATTTTGGGACTGTTGAGCGACAAGGGGAAATGGAACAGGGTCGGGGCCCTGTTTTAATAGGGTCCCGACCTGATGGGTCTATGGAAATGGAAAAGGGGAGAGGGATATAAAACACACACACACACACACACACACACATAAAAACTGAAAAGGACCTTTGGTTTTATGTTAATATATCCTTAATATTATATCGTGGATAAACACCAGTGTATCTATTTATAGCTATAATCAGCTTAAATTCCTATGAAATCTCACTATCTATTTATACTACAACATGTGGGTTATTCCTTTGGAAAATCCCACTATCTTTTTATAGCCTCAGCTTGAGTGACGTTCCTGTTTATGAACTCTAATACATATGTATAGCTACAACCTGTGGAAATCCCCAAGTCCATATTTATAGTCTCAAAATTTCCAGCGTCAGTGACGTCACTGTATTGAACACTAGGGGATAAATGGCAACAGTGTTGCAAGTGGCTGACCTGAATACGCGCTACTGTAGGTAGGTAGATAGAGTGTATTTGATAGGGATAAAGTGAGTTTTATAGGAACAAACAGAGACCAATACACACACACACACACTGTACGCGCGCAGACATACGCGCGCGCACACACACACACACACACTATAAAATGGATAAAATTAGTAACTACTTACAATATCAACTTGTGTGACGATCGTGGATAAATACCTATGTAGCTATAATCAGCTGAAATTCATATGAAATCCCACTATCTATTTATAGCTCCAACTTGTGGGTTATTCCTTTGGAAAATCCCACTATCTTTTTATAGCCTCAGCTTGAGTGACGTTCCTGTTTATGAACTCTAGTACATATGTATAGCTACAACCTATGGAAATCCCCAAGTCCATATTTATAGTCTTAAAATTTCCAGCGTCAGTGACATCACTGTACTGAACACTAGGGGATAAATGTCAACAGTGTTGCAAGTGGCTGACCTGAATACGCGTTACTGTAGGTAGGTAGGTAGAGTGTATCTGATAGGGATAAAGTGAGTTTTATAGGGACAAACAGAGACCAATACACACACACACACACACACACACACACACACACACACACACAGGAAAGAGGAAAAAACAAAACCAAACATACTATCCATACAAACGTACGCGAACGCATACAAACCCCAAATATACTATCCACACAACGTCGCTAACGCATACAAACCCCAAATATACTATCCACACAACGTCGCTAACGCATAAAACCCCAAATATAATATCAACACAGAAGGGAGATAATACAAACCCCAAATAAACTATCCACACAAACGTACGCGAACGCATACAAACCCCAAATATACTATCCACACAAACGTACGCAAACGCATACAAACCCCAAAATATACTATCCATACAAACGTACGCGAACGCATACAAACCCCAAATATACTATCCACACAAACGTACGCGAACGCATACAAACCCCAAATATACTATCCATACAAACATACGCGAACGCATACAAACCCCAAACATGCTTTCCATACAAACGTACCCGAACGCATTCAGTTCCCAAATATACTATCCACACAACGTCGCTAACGCGGACAAACCCCAAATATACGATCTACACTCGGGAGGAAGAAGAAAAAAAACAACCAAATATACGATCTACACAACGTACGCGAATACGCACACACACACAGAGACACACGCACGGACACACACACACACACGCACACACACACACACAGAGGGAAGAGGAAAAAAACAAACCCCAAATATACTATTCACACAGAAGGGAGATAATACAAACCCCAAATATACTATCTACACATGGAAGAGGAAGAATACAAATCCCATACCTACTATCCACACGGAGGTGAGATGTAAATAAAATAAACCCCATATCTACAATCTACGCAGAGGGAAGAAATAAATAACCCAATATACACTATCCTCAAAGAGGGAAGAGGAAAAAGCCATAGTATACAAACCACACAGAGGGAAGAAGAAAACCATTATACACTATCCACACGGAGTGAAGAAATAACCCTTTATATATACTATCAACATAGAATGAAGAAAATAACCCATTATATTCCATCAACACAGTGAAGAAGAAAAAGTTTTTTGAAAGCACCTAAGCCCTCACCTGCAATGACCAACTCTGCCAAGCACCTACACCCCACCCCACCCCCAACACTACAAAACCCATTTAACCCGTTATTTTATGGCATCAGTGTGTGATTTAGGAAACATCAAGACACAAAATGATGGATGAATAGACTGACTATTGTTTACCGACTTGCATGCCTAAAAAGCGTGCGTGAAGGAAAACATTCTTTCATTTCAATTCAACTTTTGTCTCTCTTTCTTAGACGAAGCAGGTATTCTGGAGACAAATACCCATTTACCTTTGCAGATATAGCAAACTTCATTAGCACTTACACACTTTCGTATGACTCTCATCAAATCAACGACCAAAAGAGTATCTTTTGTTGCCACTTTCGCCTGTGAATTATGCTTTCGTATGACTTTTAGCAAATATTTGACCAGCAGGTCGATCTGTGCTGACTCTTCCATCTTCTTGATCGTTTGAGAGTGGAATGAATACTCTGACGCTAAGATACTCTCCCTATATACAGGGACCTGCTGCATATGAAACCTAGTCAAATGTAATTTTGCAATAAGATGAAACGATTTCATTGAGAAAGTAAAAGGCAATGATGTACCGTATCGCCTCACACAAAACCTGAAGTGTTACTGCAAATCCGTGTCAGGGATTTCGAAGACGACATAACTGAGCTTTAATCAATGCTCTCCATTTATGCCACAAAACCACGAGTCCTGATTCACGCCAAAAGAAATTTCGTTCGGTCCATAAAAAATAGTATCACATCTGAGAAACGCAAAAACGAACTTCCAGAAAACTGAGAACGACGGCTTACACCTACAACGTAAATTTATGAGTTCAAGTAGTGCGTAAAACTTAGTCAAATTAAATTTTTGTGGTCAAGACGAAACGATCTCTTTTCGAACAAGAAAGCAGACACCAAGCGACAATGGCGATCCGTGTCACACAACACTTTTCAAAATGTATATTATCAGAGGTTTGTTCTAGCGATCTGCACGGTTAAATTAAATGTTGATGTATTTTGCAATAAGACGGACACAACTTCCATGGGATCGCCCATGGTACGATTGTTCGTGCATTAGTTTAATTTTTTAAAATATTTTTTATATAAATCGCCTATAGGATAGACCCAGTAAAGCATGGCCATTCTCGTCACTGTCTGAATAGCTACTCAAGTCAATTCGAAGTGAACGCGGTAAGAAAATAAGTATAGCCAATGAAATGGCTTACAACGGGTGATGCATTGTTTTGTTCTAGGACTGTGTGACATAATAATCCCTATGTTCTTGCGTTGTTACCATTACAGTGCAGACAGATTGAGATGTGAACTTACAAGCCCTCTTTGTGTGTGTTGTACCATTTCTTCTTACCACATCAAAATACTGAGGGTCACGGTATTGGTTCGCGTTTTCAAGCTGACCATTATTTTATATCTCACTTAAACATTTTAACATAAACACTCACACTCACATCGGTAGAGTCAGAACAGACGTGTTACAGTATTGAGGGGCATGTTATCTTTTTTTTCTTCTTCAAACTAATAAATTTGGGGTTTGTATGAAGTAAAGAACCGAAAGTACAGTGAACCTCAAGGATGATGACCCAATCTGTCTGTCTATTGATGCGTGTATTTACTTAAGAAGAAATATGACCTCTAAAACACAAAGAGATACGGCAAGCATGATTTGGATGAACACAACGATGTTTTCCTTCACGCCCGTGTAATTTAGAGTTTCAATCGTCTTTGAAGACAAACTTGGTCTCCTTTTGTAGGGCTTGAAATAATAAAAAAAACTGAAAAATCTTAAGCACTTTGCTATAGATAATTTCATCAACAGACTAAACAACATAAATACCGTTACAACAATAGAAAGCCTTAAATCTTCTATCAGAAAGAAATGCATCAAAAAATTAAAGATTAACGATAACTAACCAATGAAACCGAATTTAACAAAGGCAATGACATGTGAAGAAATGCCTCTCACTTTGGAAAGGTAGGCGAATGTACTCTGTCATGCACCATCAACTTGAAAAAAATTATAAACAGAGAGAAACCTGAATTCAAAATTCAGTTGTTTTTTTCTTCAAAATTGTTTCGTTTCTTTTTTCTTTTTTTGGAACAAATCTAAGCACTAATATAGAGTGGAAAAGGGAAAATGCACATACAAGCTTTGATAGTTTTGAAAAAATGAGGGGATATTCCTAACGTTCATAACCACCTATATATGCTTGGACTTGTCTGTGACTTATCCACAAAACAAGATGTACATATTTCTGGTCAAGCTGCAAGTGTGTGCGTGTTTTTGAAAATGGTAAAAATTGGATATACAATTTTCTCGTGACACTTATAAAGTGAAGAGTCTGTGCAGGTGTCAAAAGCCAAAATCATGTAAGTTTTGTATTTTGTATGGCTTGTAAAGATTTCCACTTTAGAAAATGTGAAGTATCACAAGTTATTATCACAAACAGAAGTGGAACATAGGGGCTTGCAAGAAAGAAAATAACCCAGACGGTTGGTGTCTCTGCGCGTAGATTTTCTGCAAACTGAAATTCCACACGCATCTGGCCGGATTTTATAGAGTGAAAATGTCCCTCGTCGCTGTCTTGACTTACAATTCGTTAGAGAACCGTTTTCGAAAATGGAGTTTCACTGTAACTTTCCCTTTGGAGTATGGAATATTTTGTCCCAGATCTCCTTTTATAGCAATGATGACAGTGTCTAAATACGACTAACTGACGGACAAATAGTGAGGATGTACAAATTCACGGTGTACGTGATAGGTGTTTGCACCTTCCTGGTCATTGTTTGTGGTACTATCCACTTTGAAAGGAATGACTCGCAGTAACGGCACAGAGGTGTGTCCCACCACGTTGTACTCCACCACATCGGAATACACAGAGATCAAATTAAGTCCTTGGTTCAGTTCTACCGGGTTTCCAAAAGCTCTGTAAAAATCCATATTACTGTTGATCTTGGGGCTCAAATTGTTTGCGACCATTTCAGCATGTCCACCCAAAATTTCAAACAAACTACCATTGAACCTGAGGGACAATGTGTCCGTATCTTGAAATTTGATCATGAGACGATGAGCCACTTTATGATACTCAATCTTCACACTTTTTTGACTCTGTTCAGTGCTTTGCCAAAGGCTAAGTTGAACCTGTCCGCAATAGTGTCCACCAAATGTTCACCACTAAAATAATAACCTGAAGGAATTTTCAAGGTGTAGATAATGAAGGCTGGTATGTTGGCTGGTCTTGTGTCCCTTAAAAACCCGATTTTATTGATTTCTTCCTCCAATTGGGCATTCAGGATTTCCACCTCGAAAGTGTTTTGCTTTTCGGTGATGTTTTTGATTTGTGTTGGGTGAATGATTTCCACTAAAGCCACTTCCCAATGGGCTTCGTGATCTAACTGGATGGTCTGAGGTAATTTGACCGTGTAACAGCACAACGTGTTCTTGGGAAACACCTCCATGGAACTGTCACTGGGTAAGGTTAAGTAAAAATGGTTGTTATTGCTCATAATTCCAGAGTTTTGTGGCTCTCCGAGGTGTTACTGGAAGTCAGAGGAGTGTCTCCGCCCAAAATAGGGTTGTTGTTGGAGTGGTGACTGGCACTGACACTGGACACAAGGTTCCCGTTGTTCCCGTTCCAGGAGAATTTCAGGGAGGGATTAGGAAGCAGGTGACCGATGCAACTGCTCAATACAATGGTCCACAATTGTTTGTCTCCTTGTTGCAAACTCAAATTGGCAATGGCTGCACCGATGACACAATACACCACGAAGGTTTGGCAGAAAAAGACGATTTGCCTTTTAGGCACACGTTCTCCATACCACACCCACAAGGGTTGTTTTTGTAAATCTTGCAGAGAAGAATTGGGAGAAGGAGTGATCGAAGTAGCTGAATCTATGTGAAAGGGAATGATGGTCAATTCTTTTTATACTCGATGACTTGCGAAGCGTCGATCCCAGAATGAAAACTGGGCGGATATCCTTTCCAACGTACTTTGACTTCTTTGACACGTCGTTTGCCCACTTTACGGTTTCTGCATTTGACAATGCCTTTGATGTCGTACACGTCATCTTTTATGGTGACACGACTTGATTTGAAATAAGTACGGGCTAGCGTTTTGGTGAGTACTTAACATCCATGGCTGTCTTGCTGAGCACCTTTTTCCTCCTTTACCACGCTCGGACAGAAAAATGAGTGTGTGGTGAGACAATTCCCATTCATGTTTAAAGCCTTTCAGTCAGGTTGTTAAGGACTAGTTAGTCCTACACCTGAGTGGCTAAATTTAAAAATATTCTGTGAATACATAAAAGCCTGGGGGACGAGGCTCTCTTTCCTTCCCCAGGAGTAATTAAAAATCACGCGGTGCGTTATTAAACCAGTGATACATGCTCCATTAGAGCGAAAATCACTTTAATTCAAGTAAGCAAGCAAGCAAGTTCGGGTACCGTCTCTAGCACTCTTGATGACACCAACCGTCTGGGTTATTTTCTTTCTTGCAAGCCCCTATGTTCCACTTCTGTTTGTGATAATAACTTGTGATACTTCACATTTTCTAAAGTGGAAATCTTTACAAGCCATACAAAATACAAAACTTATATGATTTTGGCTTTTGACACCTGCACAGACTTTTCACTTTATAAGTGTCACGAGAAAATTGTATATCCAATTTTTACCATTTTCAAAAACACGCACACACTTGCAGCTTGACCAGAAATATGTACATTTTGTTTTGTGGATAAGTCACAGACAAGTCCAAGCATATATAGGTGGTTATGAACGTTAGGAATATCCCCTCATTTTTTCAAAACTATCAAAGCTTGTATGTGCATTTTCCCTTTTCCACTCTATATTAGTGCTTAGATTTGTTCCAAAAAAAGAAAAAAGAAACGAAACAATTTTGAAGAAAAAAACAACTGAATTTTGAATTCAGGTTTCTCTCTGTTTATAATTTTTTTCAAGTTGATGGTGCATGACAGAGTACATTCGCCTACCTTTCCAAAGTGAGAGGCATTTCTTCACATGTCATTGCCTTTGTTAAATTCGGTTTCATTGGTTAGTTATCGTTAATCTTTAATTTTTTGATGCATTTCTTTCTGATAGAAGATTTAAGGCTTTCTATTGTTGTAACGGTATTTATGTTGTTTAGTCTGTTGATGAAATTATCTATAGCAAAGTGCTTAAGATTTTTCTGTTTTTTTTATTATTTCAAGCCCTACAAAAGGAGACCAAGTTTGTCTTCAAAGACGATTGAAACTCTAAATTACACGGGCGTGAAGGAAAACATCGTTGTGTTCATCCAAATCATGCTTGCCGTATCTCTTTGTGTTTTAGAGGTCATATTTCTTCTTAAGTAAATACACGCATCAATAGACAGACAGATTGGGTCATCATCCTTGAGGTTCACTGTACTTTCGGTTCTTTACTTCATACAAACCCCAAATTTATTAGTTTGAAGAAGAAAAAAAAGATAACATGCCCCTCAATACTGTAACACGTCTGTTCTGACTCTACCGATGTGAGTGTGAGTGTTTATGTTAAAATGTTTAAGTGAGATATAAAATAATGGTCAGCTAGAAAACGCGAACCAATACTGTGACGCTCAGTATTTTGATGTGGTAAGAAGAAATGGTACAACACACACAAAGAGGGCTTGTAAGTTCACATTTCAGTCTGTCTGCACTGTAATGGTAACAACGTAAGAACATAGGGATTATTATGCCACACAATCCTAGAACAAAACAATGCATCACCCGTTGTAAGCCATTTCATTGGCTATACTTATTTTCTTACCGCGTTCACTTCGAATTGACTTGAGTAGCTATTCAGACAGTGACGAGAATGGCCATGCTTTACTGGGTCTATCCTATAGGCGATTTATATAAAAAATATTTTAAAAAATTAAACTAATGCACGAACAATCGTACCATGGGCGATCCCATGGAAGTTGTGTCCGTCTTATTGCAAAATACATCAACATTTAATTTAACCGTGCAGATCGCTAGAACAAACCTCTGATAATATACATTTTGAAAAGTGTTGTGTGACACGGATCGCCATTGTCGCTTGGTGTCTGCTTTCTTGTTCGAAAAGAGATCGTTTCGTCTTGACCACAAAAATTTAATTTGACTAAGTTTTACGCACTACTTGAACTCATAAATTTACGTTGTAGGTGTAAGCCGTCGTTCTCAGTTTTCTGGAAGTTCGTTTTTGCGTTTCTCAGATGTGATACTATTTTTTATGGACCGAACGAAATTTCTTTTGGCGTGAATCAGGACTCGTGGTTTTGTGGCATAAATGGAGAGCATTGATTAAAGCTCAGTTATGTCGTCTTCGAAATCCCTGACACGGATTTGCAGTAACACTTCAGGTTTTGTGTGAGGCGATACGGTACATCATTGCCTTTTACTTTCTCAATGAAATCGTTACATCTTATTGCAAAATTACGTTTGACTAGGTTTCATATGCAGCAGGTCCCTGTATATAGGGAGAGTGTCTTAGAGTCAGAGTATTCATTCCACTCTCAAACGATCAAGAAGATGGAAGAGTCAGCACAGATCGACCTGCTGGTCAAATATTTGCTAAAAGTCATACGAAAGCATAATTCACAGGCGAAAGTGGCAACAAAACTTACTCTTTTGGTCGTTGATTTGATGAGAGTCATACGAAAGTGTGTAAGTGCTAATGAAGTTTGCTATATCTGCAAAGGTAAATGGGTATTTGTCTCCAGAATACCTGCCTCGTCTAAGAAAGAGAGACAAAAGTTGAATTGAAATGAAAGGATGTTTTCCTTCACGCACGCTCTTTAGGCATGCAAGTCGGTAAACAATAGTCAGTCTATTCATCCATCATTTTGTGACTTGATGTTTCCTAAATCACACACTGATGCCATAAAATAACGGGTTAAATGGGTTTTGTAGTGTTGGGGGTGGGGTGGGGTGTAGGTGCTTGGCAGAGTTGGTCATTGCAGGTGAGGGCTTAGGTGCTTTCAAAAACTTTTTCTTCTTCACTGTGTTGATGGAATATAATGGGTTATTTTCTTCATTCTATGTTGATAGTATATATAAAAAGTTATTTCTTCACTCCGTGTGGATAGTGTATAATGGTTTTCTTCTTCCCTCTGTGTGGTTTGTATACTATGGCTTTTTCCTCTTCCCTCTTTGAGGATAGTGTATATTGGGTTATTTATTTCTTCCCTCTGCGTAGATTGTAGATATGGGGTTTATTTTATTTACATCTCACCTCCGTGTGGATAGTAGGTATGGGATTTGTATTCTTCCTCTTCCATGTGTAGATAGTATGTTTGGGGTTTGTATTATCTCCCTTCTGTGTGAATAGTATATTTGGGGTTTGTTTTTTTCCTATTCCCTCTGTGTGTGTGTGTGTGCGTGTGTGTGTGTGTGTGCGTGCGTGTGTCTCTGTGTGTGTGTGCGTATTAGCGTACGTTGTGTAGATCGTATATTTGGTTGTTTTTTTCTTCTTCCTCCCGAGTGTAGATCGTATATTTGGGGTTTGTCCGCGTTAGCGACGTTGTGTGGATAGTATATTTGGGAACTGAATGCGTTCGGGTACGTTTGTATGGAAAGCATGTTTGGGGTTTGTATGCGTTCGCGTACGTTTGTATGGATAGTATATTTGGGGTTTGTATGCGTTCGCGTACGTTTGTGTGGATAGTATATTTGGGGTTTGTATGCGTTCGCGTACGTTTGTATGGATAGTATATTTTGGGGTTTGTATGCGTTTGCGTACGTTTGTGTGGATAGTATATTTGGGGTTTGTATGCGTTCGCGTACGTTTGTGTGGATAGTTTATTTGGGGTTTGTATTATCTCCCTTCTGTGTTGATAGTATATTTGGGGTTTTATGCGTTAGCGACGTTGTGTGGATAGTATATTTGGGGTTTGTATGCGTTAGCGACGTTGTGTGGATAGTATATTTGGGGTTTGTATGCGTTCGCGTACGTTTGTGTGGATAGTATGTTTGGTTTTGTTTTTTCCTCTTTCCTCTGTGTGTGTGTGTGTGTGTGTGTGTGTATTGGTCTCTGTTTGTCCCTATAAAACTCACTTTATCCCTATCAGATACACTCTACCTACCTACCTACAGTAGCGCGTATTCAGGTCAGCCACTTGCAACACTGTTGACATTTATCCCCTAGTGTTCAGTACAGTGACGTCACTGACGCTGGAAATTTTAAGACTATAAATATGGACTTGGGGATTTCCATAGGTTGTAGCTATACATATGTACTAGAGTTCATAAACAGGAACGTCACTCAAGCTGAGGCTATAAAAAGATAGTGGGATTTTCCAAAGGAATAACCCACAAGTTGGAGCTATAAATAGATAGTGGGATTTCATATGAATTTCAGCTGATTATAGCTACATAGGTATTTATCCACGATCGTCACACAAGTTGATATTGTAAGTAGTTACTAATTTTATCCATTTTATAGTGTGTGTGTGTGTGTGTGCGCGCGCGTATGTCTGCGCGCGTACAGTGTGTGTGTGTGTGTATTGGTCTCTGTTTGTTCCTATAAAACTCACTTTATCCCTATCAAATACACTCTATCTACCTACCTACAGTAGCGCGTATTCAGGTCAGCCACTTGCAACACTGTTGACATTTATCCCCTAGTGTTCAATACAGTGACGTCACTGACGCTGGAAATTTTGAGACTATAAATATGGACTTGGGGATTTCCACAGGTTGTAGCTATACATATGCATTAGAGTTCATAAACAGGAACGTCACTCAAGCTGAGGCTATAAAAAGATAGTGGGATTTTCCAAAGGAATAACCCACAAGTTGTAGTATAAATATATAGTGAGATTTCATAGGAATTTAAGCTGATTATAGCTATAAATAGATACATGGGTGTTTATCCACGATATAATATTAAGGATATATTAACATAAAACCAAAGGTCCTTTTCAGTTTTTATGTGTGTGTGTGTGTGTGTGTGTGTGTGTGTGTTTTATATCCCTCTCCCCTTTTCCATTTCCATAGACCCATCAGGTCGGGACCCTATTAAAATAGGGCCCCGACCCTGTTCCATTTCCCCTTGTCGCTCAACAGTCCCAAAATATATTCCCCATGTTAAATTCCCATTGTCGCTCAACAGTCCCAAAATTTATTCCCCATGTTAAATTCCCATTGTCGCCAGGGTACAAACTTTTTTCTCTAATGTTAAATTTTCCATTGTCGCCAGGGTACAACCCCCCTATTTTGACATTAAGGTCCCATTGTCGCTAGGGTATCCCCATTCACTACTGATATCTTCTGACTGAATCCAAGGAATTATGTTAGAAACTCTGCAAGCATACCTTTATGTCCAAGGAAGTAACATTTTAACCAGTCTTAAAGATTAAGTCTTTATTGTACTGTATGTACCGGCTTTCAGCTAGATTAGTTACGACATGCTTTTACCCTCTAGAGTCGACTGTCATAGAAACTTCAGTCAAATGCCGAACCAGAAATTCAGTGCAAGTTTAATGTATACGCTTACATTTTGGCCAGTTTTAACGTTTTCATAGGCACAATAAAGTATTCAGACTCCTGCGGTCGTTATCATTTAACAGAAGTGTTTTAACCTGAAACATAAATAGAAGCACCTGCATAGTTAACTTTTTAAAAGGAACTAATTTATCTTTGTGAAATATGTGTGCATGCATTTGCATGAGAGAGAGAGAGAGAGAGAGAGAGAGAGAGAGAGAGGGAGAGAGAGATCTTGTTATTATAGTATGTACATGATGTGATATTATTTTAGGAGAGCAAGTCGTGATATGTTACCATCCTTTGCACCCTCACTGCCTATTGCATCGGACAAGTTTATGTAATGTCTCTAAATATAGGGTTTATGGGTTTATGAGACAATGTGGATTCACATAATGAAAGCCTACCCTAAATAGCAACGTATTTTAAGTGCA
Source organism: Sinohyriopsis cumingii (assembly GCA_028554795.2). Classification (NCBI taxonomy): domain Eukaryota; kingdom Metazoa; phylum Mollusca; class Bivalvia; order Unionida; family Unionidae; genus Sinohyriopsis; species Sinohyriopsis cumingii. The sequence goes on from CM068831.1 coordinate 104,451,889, forward strand.
CCTCCTGCCAGTAGACTGGCCTGACCATTATTTGAACGATCGAACGGAACACGACTGTATAACTATTTTTCCTGTAACAATGCCCTGATTTGTTGCTATAATTTATAAGAAATTATATATATATATATATATATATATATATATATATATATATATATATATATATATATATATATATATATATATATATTGTGTGTGTGTGTGCTTCACATCCCTGTATCAGTTAACGTAAGAAATCACTAAAATACGGAGTTCATGTAATATTGTAATTTATATTTAATGACGTTCTTTCAAACGTCCGGTGTATTAAAGCTTGAGTCGAATCTTAAAATTCAACAGATTTGAACTTACTTGTCATTTTTTCATTCATGACATTGCACCACCATCGAAATATTATTGTAACAAGGAGTGTCCGGTCCTTTTAATAGAACAGCGTTCTAATTCTGGCCATTTTGTCGCAAATAAAACTTTTTCCTTGCTATTTTTAAAAGAAACATTCTTTTTAATATTCCATTTTCTGTGGGGTTTTTTTTTCTTCTTTCTTTCTGGACATCTGCGGCATTAGCTGATATAAACTACAAACATGTCAACGGCAAGTCAATTAATCATTTGGTAATGTTTCAGTCAGGTCCAGAACAGATTTTTCACCAACTCCGTTCTGTCTCACTGGCATTCCTTTGCCAAAACGAAAGAAGTCATTAGTCAACTAAATGAGATATATAAGAGTTAGTTCCCTTGCACAGAGCTAGCAGTCGCCAGCATTTGCACCGATTATAGATTTAATATATTGCAAAACGATTGTAAAAGAGCCGGATACGACTTACTATCACCGTACGACAACGTCGGCTCAGCGTGTATGATATAACATTCCGTGTGAGACAGGACTATTTTAGTTGCCACTGTTGTGTATACAGACGAGTGTTAAGAGCATTTAGCAATCAGAATATCCTCTGCCTTGATTTGTCAGATGGAGAAAGCAATCTCTGACCGTATTTCGAACGTATGTCGATAATGATCGGAACATCACTCGGTTATTTCCGTCTGGTGGTGAAATAATATCGGAGGTGGCTGTAGCAATACACATCAAGTTGATACGTTTGTGATTCGCTTCTGGCGGCGTGCATCACATACAGTACGACAGCAAAAGCCGAAGCTGTTCTCGTTATGACGTTTTGTCCTTCCGCCGCCATTGTTGTATGTGAACGAAAGTAGTTCGGAATATTGTTCTAAATGCAAAGAATACTTAAGAAGTATTTATCTCGACTTGACGTTAGAGGCTGAGAGGGGCCTCGAGTGGCCGAGTGGTCTAAAGCGCACTCCGCCACGGATCACTGCCATCTCACCTCTGTCTGCATGGGTTCGAGTTCGGTAAATGTGGATATCGGAGAAAGCTTGCCGGCAGCTTCTCGTGGGTCGGTGGGTTTTTTTCGGGGATTTTTCGGGTTCTTCCTCCACCATTAATATTGACCGCCATGTATAGCCTATCTTGTGCTGAAAATTTCTTTAAACCCTATAACAACAATAACAACAAAGATTGAGATGGTTCCATTTGTGATGCGGTTCGGATCACATCAGCTATTTACGACACAAGAAATGACCGAAAAGTTAGGAATAATTTAATTATATATATTCTATATTCGTAGCATCACAGTCAATTCTATTGTAACTCCAATCGTAAAAATAGCTGAGTATTTTAAACAGACTGAGTTTCTTTTATTGCGTGGAAATTTCTAGCGAATAAAATTTCTGTAAATTACGGTGAATGCATGCATTATTATTATTATTTTTTGGTTTTGAAGCTTCGCTCGGCTGTTTCCGTCAGATCCAGCAACATTATTGGAAGTAGTTGCAGGAATACACACCAATTTGATGTGTCTGGTGATTCGCATCTGGCAGAGTGCGCCGCGTGTGTTAAGACATCAAAGGCTGAACATATTCTAATTGTGACTTTGTCTCCTTCCGCCGTCATATTGCTCTATGTGAACGAAAGTCAATGCCGACGAATTTACATACAGTGTTTCTTCGTGTATTTAACGGAAAAAGCCGGAGATGTTTCGATTGCACAAGACACAATCATTCGAAAAATCGTTGTCTCTATCCTATTCGAGTCGAGAAACTTTGATACTGTGAAAGAGATTGGGAGATTATGGACGTGAAACTTTCCGAATGGATAACATTTTGGCAGATGAATATCGGCTAAATGTACAAAGAACAGTCTCGTAACATGATAGGTCTTGAAAAAGAAAACACTCGACAATGTTCCAACTATGAAATGCACGCACATTTAACCTTTAATGATATTACTGTAATGTTGTAATTAACAAAAATGGAAGAAATCGTTCGGTTTCAATTGTCTCCAGCTAGTAGCTTAAGTATATTTTATTTTATAAGTTTGAAGTTGGAAATTACAAGAGGCACTGCCTAGAAGGTAAAAGATTAGAACGAAAGCAAATGGATTATAATGTTCTTCTCCTTTTACAATATTAAAATAAAACAACCTATATCTATGAAAATATTGCGAATGATATTAAGTTTTAGAGACAAAACAGCCTCTTTAATTGTGAAAGCTAGAAAGTCTCTTGGTTAAACATCAGCAATCAGCCAAGGTATACAAAGCAGGCGGAGATAGAATGAACGAGTAGATGAAAGACGATGATAAAGAAAAGAAGAAAGATAAGAGGTAAATTGTCAATTAAAATGTGTTTAGAAAGTTGACGAAATATGGAAAAAAGAAAGGAGAGTCAAAACCAAATGCATAAAAAGGAAAGGCAAACGAGTTTCAATGTCAACAGTGCTTCCTTTTAAAGCGAGTCGTTGCAAGTGCGATAGCGAATCATTTGGAAAAAATGGGGAAACTGCTATTTGCAACTGTTCATGATCGGTGGAAGAGCCTGCGTGATTGTAACATGTGCGCTGTTCTTGGTAATACAATCAAGGGAAAGAGAAGCTTTTTTGAAATAAATACTTTCTGCACATGCACGTCTGTAAAGAGGTGATCCAATTATAATCGTTGTAAATAAATGTTTGAACTGCAGTTTGTTCTGAATATAGAATGAAGAATTTTAAATTTTCTTCTGCCCTAATAAAAGTGTCTGGGAATGTGCATGTCGCTAGTATTCAGTGTACTATTAAAATTGTTAATGTTGGAATCAGGTATTTGAGCTAAGGAGGGATGAAAGTTGAGAAAATAAATAAATACGTGAAAAAGAACCAAAATAAGCTGGATTTATTCTTTAGCGAGTGGCCATGGAGGCGATGGCGAATCGTTTGAAAAAATAGGGGAAATGGCAGTTTGCAGCTGTACATGATATTTGGAAGCACGTGCGTGATAGCGCTTTGACTAATAACGAATTGCAGTTCACTTAATCCACACTTATTTACAAAGAATACAATCGAATCCCCTCTTTATAGATGTGTATCTGTAAAAAGTACGCAACACCACTTCTCATCTTTCGTTTATTACCAGGAACAACGCATCGAGCTGTTTTTTAATCCCTCACCCCATATGGTAATTTAACTTTAAATACCATCTTCAGTGTTGATAGAAACCTTTCGAATGAATTATTCATTTGTAATTTTGATACCAATCATAAGTTTATTGAAAAGTAAAATATATTTACTTAAGAGTACATGTTACTATCACGAATGCAAATTCCACGGGTCATGAACAGCTGCAAACAGCAATTTCCCCTATTTTTCCAAATGTTTCTCCGTCGCCTTCGCAACAACTCGCTCCAGAAAGAAATCTGTTCACTTTCAATCTTGCTTTTTGTTCCTTTTAATTTATTTATTTTTACTCATCCACTTTCTTTTATCTCTAATTCTCAACTTTCTACAAAATAGTTTATATATTTTATTTGAAAATTTCTTATTTTAACTTCTTTTATCATGCTCGTCTTTCACATACTCCCTCGTTCTTCATACTGCTGCTTTATGTACCTTGGTTAATTGCTAATATTTAACCAAGAGACTCTTCACTTTGAATTTTTTTATTTTGTTGTAATTAAAACTTAATATCATGCGCCATATATTCATATTCATAAATATTTAAAATTGTGTATTGTAAAGGCGGCGCTCTACAATTTTGTATTTGCATAGGGTTAGAATTTTAAAGAAAAATAATTTCCCATCAAAAACATTCCTTCCATTGTGCATGTTTTAAATTCAAACAACTTCACCTTACATACGTCACTCTCTCAAAAGTACAAAATAACTGGTGAGCGCCCCCAAAAGGACATGAACGTTATACGCCATTGGCTTTCATTTTAACCCAGTACCTTCTATATTGTACCGTTTGTGAATATATTCCAATTACAAAAATTAATGAGTGGCCGAGTGGTCTAAAGCGCTCACCGTTACGGATCACTGCCATCTCACCTCTGTCTGCGTAAGTTCGAGTCTCAGGCTCGGCTAACGTGGGTACGTGAGAAAGCCTGCCAGTAGCTTCTCGAGGGTCGGTGGTTCTTTCCGGGGTTTTCTAGGGTTCTTCCTCCACCAATTATACTGGCCGCCATGTATAGCCTATCTTGTGCTGAAAAATGGCGTTAAACCCTACAACAACAACAACAAAAATTAATGAAATAGAATACTTATAAACTAACACCTATCATTTTGTTAAGAACCTGTCTCAGATCTAACTCTCCGCTAAACACTAACCAATAGTGTAAGTATCACAACGATAAACTCATGAGTTTTATTTGGACTCGCAACGGGAAGATACGTGGATGTTCTGAATGGTGGGGCAATATGGAAGCTATTCGGACCACCTCAGCTATTTCTGCGAGACTTTAATATGCCTCAGATGTAAATCAGCGAAATAATTTGCAGAACAATCATATCTTTTATTCACTAGAAATATCTTCTCAAGAAAAAACAAACGGCAATGTATTCGGATCACTCGGCTATTTTGATGTATGATTCACCTAGAAGTTGATAGGGACAACATTTCTATGCATTTGCAGCTTCTCAATCAATACATATTTAGTAAGTTCCTAGGAGGTCTAAATGGCAGAAAATGACAGTATTGGCATACACTCGAGATACAAACCACAAGACTGACTCAGAAGTTGGAAATGTTTCGCGACGAATAGAGCCAAAGCCACAATCGGAACAGCGTCGGCCTTTTCTGTCGCAACATAATGAATCTGGTCACAATTAATTTTACTATATATTCTCAACGGGTTTCTCACTATTGAATTCTCCATTGTGTCCAAAAGATAATAAATACTATCTTACTGTACAGTACCTTCAATGGTGAACTCGGTGTGTAGTTTTTGTCATAGGTTATCTGGCATTTTGTTTGGCAGGCTGAACTATAAACAAAGCACTGTGCATTGGGTTACAGATTTCACTACCAGATGATCAATGCCTCATTACTCATTGTGCAATCTCGCCGAAATACACATTGACAACCATAACATAATGCTCAAATTCTACAGAATAAACAATTGCCTTGGAATCAATACCGAGAATGCTTCAATCTAACTCTTGTATCACCATTGAAAGGAAAGAGGAAAATAATGCTCTTAAAATAGACTGGGACTACATTGGGTACTGAACCAGAAATAATAAAAGTGACCCGATTCCATAAGTGGTGCATTCCGCCGGAGGTGTCTCACCAAGCCCTCAAAACACTGCGACGTAGCCGCTAAATAAGCTATCTGCTATCTGTTGAGTTACTATCCTCGATGCTAAGATTAAAAAAGTAGTTCCAATCATTTGGCTCTATTCCTTCATTTATATTTATGACTTACTAAGGTCATTTAATATATCTCTTGATTGCTATATATACACTAGGTTCAATTCTTTGTAAAAATAAATGTGTTAACATGTGTTTTTGCATAACGTAAACTTGGCAATGTTTATTGAAGCACTTCCTTTGTCAAATCTTCAGTTTCGGAGGTGCGTGGTCTTGTACATTCTTATGCGCTTCAATTTCGGAGGAAAGAAAATCTTGCATGTAGTCCTCATTCACATAACGCCTAAATAGAAGTGATCAGTTTTGAAAACACCGGAACTTGTGAAATTTGTCCAATCAAATTTCTGTGTATTCGGATAACTAGACCGGAGGTTATTTCTCGTCTTAATGGAAATGGTCGAAACATCTTCCAGTCAAGCACACCAGTTGTAACAGTTACCTCCCTTGGTCCGAAAAAATCCTGTCAGCCAATATTCGTAATTACAGGAGCACTGCCATACTCAGTAATACTTTTTTATAAAAAAAATAATAGAGAAAATGTTTATCGTTTTTAAAAAAAATCCGGCACATGCTGTACATGTAAACGTTTGGTCTTAATTAGATAATCTAAGTCAAACGTTCAGATCTGCAATGTGGCGAAGTCGTTTTGAATGCACATGGAAATTGCGATTGTTAGCATGGAAGCTAGTGACTCCCTGTAAGCATGAGTTTGTCAAAAACCTGTTTCCCAGAAGAAATATGCCTTGTGGAAACACCTGGCTATACAGATGGATTAAATTCACCAAGAAGATGAAGAAAGAAGAAATAGCCGACAGGACAACAGATAAATCGGAGTCAGACGCTTCTAACCAACTGAATGTCGCTTTAACTAAGTTGACACGAGATAAATAGGAGTATCTTAAAGTATTGAACTAAAAATGAAGGCCTCTTAATGGTCTTGTTGATAACATGATTTTCAGCAACATTAAATCACATTGACATTTGCACACACATGATGGATGGAGAAATAGATACGCATTTAATACGATGGATTAAGTTATCGTTTCTGGACAGAGATTTTTCACATGTAATCATGTAAGTTTGTTGTTGTTGTTTTCTTTATAGTTTTCTTTTATTTTTTCTTCTTTTTCTTTCTTCTTCGGGAATTTAACATGTTACGTTTTAATCCTGACTTAATCAGGTGCTTGCCAACGATAGCTTGAATCTTTCCAGTCATCAGGTAGTCATTTGCTCGCCAATGCTGGCTTGAATCTTTCCAATTCTGAGTTAGTCACGTGCTCTCCAATGCTGGCTTGAGGTGGCGCTCTACAGTTTCATATTTTGCATATGGTTAGATTTTTAATGAAAAAAATTTCCCCGGTTTTCCCCACTGGTTATACTGGCTATTTAAAAAGACATTGCATATTTTAGGTATTGTTCAAAGAACTTTTAATTCCCTTCAGTTTGGTGTATGACTGATGTGTGTAATATTGGTTATTCAGTATACAGCTTGGCCTTAATTCAGATGTGCATCTTTTTTAAAATTGGTCATTTTCACTTAGTCATTTTCATTTCCTGGACTTGAGAGGTCAATTGTATAAAAAAAAGCCTATAACTTTTATATTTATTTTTTTGGTAACTCATTGATTGCACTTTCAAAAGCTGGTAAAGCCTAGTGTGACAAAATTCGTTTTATTGTTTTAGTACTTGCTAAAGATAGTGTACTTGATACTAATTCATGCTAATTTTTCGAGCACATGGGAGCTGTGATTTTGGTACATGTATAATGTATGTATATGCATATGATCATGTATAAACTCCACAAATGCAAATGCAATATCCAAAGAAATTTCAGCCACAGGACATGAAACTAACATAGAGGTATGTCTAGATTCTCTCCATTGTGCATTTTATTTTAAAATATAATCATGTGCAAAATACGAAACTGTAGAGCGCCACCTTCAACAAATATGAAAATTTGTGCAAATATTTTTCTTCCTTGTATATCATCATGCATGATGTTTTGTATAAAATGGTACACTACCATTGATGTTATACATGAATATAAGCTAATTATGCTTATTTTGCTGCTGCTTGCAGAGTATCCTTGTGGCAGTGCTGTTTGTGCAATGATCTTCATTATGGGCAAATTAGAAGCCTTAAAACACTGGAGTGAAGTCAAATCTAAAACTGTTGCATTAAGTGAAAGATATATATAGTGGAAAAATGTTTCTTTTCATTCATTTATAATGAAATAAAGATAGAAATGATGACAAAGCAAATTTGCATATTCCCATATTATAGTGTTAGAAGAATAAGCAAACAGTCTAACCTTTGATATTTGAACTCCATGAACCTGATATTCTCCGTCCTTTTCAAACTGTAAATTTGTTCTCAGAACTAATTATGCCAAGTTTCATGTTCCTGTTTTTCAGCATGCCATTGGTTGTCATGTGGTGAAAATGCGATGTGTGTTTTCGAAATAGCTCACTTTTCATCATAAAAAGAGGAAGCTGGGCTTGGGTTACACTTTCCTACTGATGAATACAGCAAAAAAGGAATAGCAAGTTCTTTAAGCAATACCTGAGTTATATAAGGCATTTTTTTAAAAAAAAAAACAGTCTGGATATCCAGTGAGGAAAACTGGGAAATTATTTTATGTTGAGCACCAAGTTTCTTGGTGACAGTTAAGGTGCAGATCATTCAATAATCAGGATTGAATAGACTTTGATCAAAGAAAATTAGTGTTACATTTTAAAAGAACAATTTATATTTAATTTCAAATGAGTACATGCGCACACATGACCCATGTGACTTGTACTATAATAATATAATATTACTGCGATTGCTGTAATGGACTCAACCAGCATTAAAATAACAAACGTTGTTTCGTTTTAATTATCACCACCTTTTTTTTTCCCTTACAAACATATACACCCATGTTTAGAAATTAAGGAAATTGAACAATATCACCATGTTTTGGAAAATAAAAATATAACACTGTAATAAACTTTTAGAGGCATTTAGAGTAGTTAAGAAAATGAGAGAATGTTCATTTTAAAAAATGAAAAGCATATTAGTAATGCATTGATTTATAAACAAAAGAAATACATTCGGATGAATGTCGCTTTTGTTAATGGAACAAAATGATACAGATTACCCAAATGAAAGTGAAAAGTTTCAAATAAATGTAAAAAGCATGAAAAACATGAACCATTTTTTATTCACATAGATTACCTCCTCTCTGTTTTTACAATGATCAAGATTCGTGTTAGAACATATACTGACTTATTTTGGATAGGATTTTGTTGTGTGTTTTTGAAATTTTAGAGAAATTCTTATTCGAAACGAATCGCGTAAGACACGCATACACCCAGACACACACATTATATATATATATATATATATATATATCACAGACAACCTATTCACACAAATTCTATCCAAAGTGTGTTATGTCTTTGTATGCAACATATAAAATATAGTTATGAAGCAAAGCAAATAAGGCCAGCCGTTTTAGTAAAGAATTAAAATTTACTGCTGTACCCCGTACCATTTGAAAGTAAGAGGCTAGTGGTTTTGTTTGTGCTATGCAAGCGATGTAATCTTTTAGTGATGCAATAGTTCTCATGTCTTGCGTATAGACCAAAACAATCTGCACCTAAGTGGAAATAAAAATCATTCATTGTATGAATAAATTCTGAATCGCTGACGGATCTTTTTGAAAATTCAAGATCAGTGTGTTGATCATGCTACCATAGATAGTGAGGATGACATATCGCAAGAAAAAGATGAATGAATGACACACGTGACCTGACAATGGATTATTGTGCCTAAATCACAACTGGCCGACAATAACGCTGGTAAATGTCACTTAAGCCACAGAGAGATTGAATTATTTTGTTTTGTTTTGTTGGGTTTTGTTGTTGTTATTGTTGTTGTTTTGTGTTGTTGTTTTTTTTGTGTGTGGGCGTGTTGTTTTGTTTTTGCTTGTTTGTTCTGAAAGCAAAATGTCTGGTTCGTGCATGGGAACATTTGAGAGAATCTTATATTTCCATAAGAGTTAACGCAGCTCCAACACATTAAATTACCAGCCAAACAGACCTAAAATCTTCCATTGTTACTTTTCTAGCAAGACATGCTTATTATGTATCATGTGAAACCTTTGAACCATTTTTTTTGTTTTTTATAGACATTACCGCTTAACGCTATAAACGCACAAAATGGCAGCGAAATGCCGAGTTCCGTTGTGCTCAAAATCTTTAACCATGTTTAACGTAACGCTCTTGCGCCGGGGCTCTTCAGCCAGTCCAACGATCATTTGTTTTAGCACACCCCCTAGAGCTGAGCCCACTTTTCTGGCTAAATTGAAAGTTCCTGCTTTTGTGCTTAAGGTTGAACCCTGTGCTATAGTCATGCCCGATGATGTAAAACGGCAGACCGATCCGACGCATTTGTAAAAGACTACAGTACTACCTTGCCCGAAAAGGTCAAAACCGACGCATTGGTATGTGTTAATGATATGGAGCTCAGGAACCTTCACAGTCTGAAGTCCAGCCTTATGTGGACGGCACGGTTTGAGAAAGCCAAACCTGGCATAGAAAATGTCTACAGCGAGGAAGCTGGGCAAGCAGGCAACGTAGAACTTACGACCTCCTTTCGTGGCAGTCAAGCCGCTGTATTTCCGCATTGATAAGATTAAGCAGTTGGTGGCTGAAGCTACTGAAGCCATACAGGGGCGCTTTGAAAATTAAAAATTATACGTGTGTCCAGTCTGAATCGATGCCTGTTCGCTGCCAAGTGGTCAGTCTCAATGTGTCGCATTTCCACCGTTTCGAGAGTAGTCTAGTGGGATGCTTTAGCGTCAATGGGAAAATACATTACAGATCCCCTTTGGGAACGTTTAGCGTCAAGACTTTTTAGCACACCCTGGGAACGTTTAGCGTCAAGGGGAATTGAACATGGGGACTGTATAGCGACACGGGAAAGTGGTGTTGTTGCATAGGGTAGCGGGTAGCGGGTAAGTTCAGCTAGTTCATAAGCTATACCAATAAATAGCGCTTGGCATGGCGGGACATAGAACCTCTTTATAGACAGGGACATATATACGACACATACATAGCTTGATGAACATCAGTCTGTCACAAAAACAACAATACAACCGACTAGAAAAAAACAATAGGCAAGAAAGCAAATGTTTTCGAGGCATATGAGTGGCCCTGGAAAGGGCCTTTGGTTTTCTTCTTTTTTTTTACTTCTAATTTAGCCTGTTTTTCCACCAGCTTCTTATTTTTTGCCCTACATTCTTTGTCTTCCTCTTTCTTTCATTTTTCTTCCTCCTGTTTCTCCTTCTCCTACACTTTCTTTCTCTTCTCAAGTTCCTTTTCCTTTTCTATTTTTTTCATTCCATTATTTCATCCACTTTTTGACCTCTTCATCCTCCTTCTCCTCCTTTTCTTATTTAAGTAGATCTCTTATCATTTCCTTTCACTTTCTTAAGTTGGTTATTTCCATTTTCACTCTAGGGAGGGGGGTATACGGTTAAAATTCTTCATCCACTTTAACCAACATTTCCTCTATCATCCACAAATTGTCGAGGACGTCTTGCAATCTCTTCATCTTGTCAAGGTGGTTTGAAGCCATTTTGGTTAATTCATTGTTGAATGGCGCGAAGGTCGGTCGGTCGTTTCAATTAAAGTCGTGTTAACCCTTACGGGCATGTACGACTAGTTAATGTCCCGTTTGGAAATAATTGATTTTTTCGAGGGGGAAGGAATGGTGCCATTTCCCCCAACGCATTAATACGCTTAGGAAGTGCTATTTGATTAGTCCAATTTCGAGACATTGCTGTCTCACGGGAATCATGGTGAGTGGGAATGGCCCACACACACTCACTTAAATGGTACATTTGTGGCAGTGGCTAGGGTATATCGGACTGAGTGGAATGGATGCTCCCTACATCCGGGATCGATATTTTTGTACCCCAGTTTCCGAATAGTAAATTGGGTCGTTTCCCCGTATTTGTAATTTGGAAAATAATTTGTGCTCTTTGTAGAATAAGGTAGAGATGGCAAGATGAATCTCCTAGTGCAGCGGACCCTGATGGCTGATTTAAGCCACCTTATAATATATAGGTTTGTTGGTCAGTTTTAATTCGTATATTTTAAGACGATTCATCATGCCTTAAGTTGTAGGACAGAGTAGATAGATATTAGTATGAGCATGATCGTTATTTAATTACCGATCAGCTACTGCATTGCTTAATTGATTATACATTTGGACGACTCAGGGCGCTGAAGTGGGTGATATGTGCAGGTGCAGCATCAACCTGCTGCATGCGGTACACTCTCCTACTTGGGCTGTAAACCGTATGCTACTCCCGCCCCTAATTTTCCCACTCAGTCGCTCCAAGAAGGATGTCCGGTGCTGTATACATGAGTATTTCTTAAGTCTTGCTTCTGAAACTGTGACACAATTGGCAACTTGAATGGTTTCTTTTCTAGAGTATTGGGGTAACCCTGAGAAGGGCTGTTGTTTTGAACTCCAGATGTACCTGGTTAATGGTGATACCTCCCATGCCAGACACCGCAGACAACGCTGACTTCAATCGTTGTCCCAATTGATTGTTGAGCTGGAAGCGCAGAAGGGGGATGAGTGGCCTCATCATCCCAGTTTTCACTTTGAGGGATAGTGCAAACTTCCCTCCTTCTCCTATTCTGCACCCGTGGATGATGAGGATTTGGTGCTGGTAGTGTCTGCGCTGCTGGTACTGGTTGTAGTGGTTGTTGTGGCTGTGGCTGGTGCTGACGTCGTACTGGAGGTATCCTTGCTTCAGGCTTGACCTCACACAGAGGCCTTATCACGAGGTGAGGCAGGATTCTTTCTTCTTCTCTTTCTTCCTTTCCCTCTACCCCTCCTCTTCAGTTTCTTGCACTTTCTGCAATCGTCTCCATGGCCAGCTCGTCCAGGAGGCGCCTGGCATGCTCCAGGTGCATCTGAAGTTCCAGAAGCTTGGCGAGTCTGCTCATCTTCTTTCAGGTGACGAATCAACGACGGTTAGCCATACTGACAAAAGCTATGTTTGTAAAGCGCGGACGTAAAGGAAAAAATCCCCATACATCAAAATTCCCAATTTTCATATGATCACCCCAAATACCATGGAAAGCGCGGACCTAAAAGAAACACCCATTCACCTTTTCCTTGCAAACACAGACAGATTATTTTTTGACAAGACACGGAAACGAACTGCTTATAGATAGACTTCTAGTTTAACATAAAACAAAGAAACTAAGTACTTATAGACACACTTCTATTTTTAACTTACTAACAAATGGCAATTGAACTAGTTTCTCTTTTCTAGAGCATTGGGGTAGCCCTGAAAATGTTTTTTGTAGTAGTGGAGTTATAACAATCTTTTATCGTCTAAGATTGCGTCCCCGTCTGGCGACATGGTTTCCCACAGAATAAGGTCTGCTTCTTCGGAAAGAGAAGGAATACTCTTTCGTGTCTACATGGCAATCCACAAATCCTCCGTGTGGCTCCTGATGTTGCTGCTGCTCTCTTGGCTTCTGAAGTTTGTAATTCTCCGTCCACTCTTGTTCTTTCTTGATTTCCTCTCTGAAGAGCTCAGGTCTTTGGTCACTTACAACATTCTGACATTCTCTATCTCTTCAGGTTTGGGTGTCAGGCTTTGCCTGACACGATGTAAATCCACTTAAGCTTCGTTCATCTTGGCTAGTCTTGAACACATCGTAATAGCAGGATGAGTCAACAATGGATGGTCAGACTGATGATGATGATGATGAGATTTGATTAGCGTCGCTTGCGCACATAATGCATGCGCGACGATTTAAATTCCGCAATAGCGGACAAATTAATTGTTCGAGGGGGACGGAAAAAATCCTCATCCCCCAATGCTTTAATGCACACAAAGTGTTCTACTTAGTTGTGTCCGATTTCGGGATAATGTAATGCAACGAGGCAAACGACGAGCGGGAATAGGATCACCCAAGCTCGTCGTTTTTAGTTTGTATCAATTGGTTCGCATGTTGGGGGAATTACACCCCACTTATAGCGCTACCCCAGTACCATAATGGCACGTTCATCGGGGTAGTAGGTTTAATACGTGCTAGCATAGTATGACTGAATGTCTTGTTGAAGGTAGGAAGGTAGGGGTATAAATATGAAGGGACCTGTTTCTGACATCCAGAGTTAATTTTGAATCCAATTTCCAGAGTAAATAGCGTCCTGCTGAATTTTTAAAGATTGTGTATGTGCTGTTGGATATAGTGATAAAAGAAAGAAAGAAATAATAATATTAAAAAAATATATTTCTATTTTAATATTTTTATATTTTATTTGTTAAAAAATATAAATTGTTTTGTTTGTGATTAAGCTCTACTTTATTTTCATAGGGTTTTTATTTGTATCATATGATAGTTTATGGTTCTAAGTGGAGTGGAGGGAGGGGATGATCATAAAGGGTTTAATTTTTCCTTGTTTGCCAATTTCTTTCAGGAAAAATAGGATATTATTATATGTAGAATTGATGTTAGGGTTACGGGACGACAGGAATTCCTAATAGGTAGTTTGGGATCCTATGTGTTTTTTATTTGTCCTAAAGATTTCACGTTGTGCATGATATTTGTTGCACTCATTAAATACATGGTGTAAATCTTCTGGGGCAGGACAATGCGGGCAATTCACACCTGTAACATTGCTAAATGGACGTATTTTTCGAAACTGCTGGCCAATAATGTATTTCCAGTTTTGATTCTGTTGATAACTTTCTGGTTTTGTTTGGTGTCGGAGCCGGCGCTTTTATTTTCCTGGATACTTCCTTTTGTATGAGGTAACGTGTGCGACCTTTTGTACTATAGTCCCATTCCTGCTGCCATTTCCCTATAATTGTATTCCTGCTTATGATATAGCATTCTTTGTAGCTGTACTGGAGTATGATATGGTTGCTTTCTTGAAGTTTGCTTTTAGCTGCTTGGCCAGCTTTTTCGTTTTCTGGGATATTGATATGGGATGGTACCCACATAAATTCGATTATCGGGTCCTTGTTTTATATTTGTCTCAGTAACAGGTTGGTTTCTTTGACGAAATTGTAGCGGCAGGTGGATTTCAATGATTCTTAATACACTTAGCGAGTCACTGATAATTAGTGATTTGCGAACGTTTGTCGATTTCACCCATTTAATGGTTTCAATTATAGCCCAGAATTCTGCTGTGTAAATAGAGCAGTTATCAGGGAATCTAGCTCCAAGCTATATGTTTTTTTTTCTTCTTCCGGTACTACTATAGCGGCTGCTGTTTTGATAGGATAGTTTGTTTTTGATCCATCGGTGTAAATCTTAATATCATCTTGATATGAGGTTTCTATGTTAGAGAGTATTGTAGATCTTATCTCTAGAGGTATGTCATTTTTAGATCCAATCCTGGTTACTCTGAAATTGATATGCACTGTGTTGTATGTCCATGGTATGGGATCAGGGTATGCGATTTGTTCAGCTTGTATGTTTGGAATTTCAAGATTTTTGGTTAATTCGTGAATCTTCTTTTCTCCTGGTGTCTCCGGGACTAACTTACGTCTGAAGGGGATGTTACATTTTGTTACACAGATCTTGGTTGGTGTGAGTTTTCATGGATCGATAATCTGGAGGCATTTCTCAGTAATAGTTCTTCTCTCCGTAGACGAAAGGGGGTGGGTGTGTTGTTCTCCTATTAAGATTTATATTTCCTCTCTTGTGGTATTGTTATGCACACTTGTGCATATGCGGAGGGCTTTTGCATGAATGTTATCTATCTTTTTTAATAGGTACGACTTCGACGAGGCATGCACCTGGCACCCATAATCCAACTTAGATCTCATTAATGATCTGTATAGGATTAAGAGGGTATCCTGGTCTGCTCCCAATTTAATCCTTTAATGGATATTATTTCTTCCCGTTCTGGGAATGCTTAAGGTAGCCGCTGATGAGAGCGCATCTAAAACATTCTGGTTATATTTAATGATATCCACCTCTTGAAGTTCATCTATTTTTATGTCTTCAAGTGTAGTCCTAACTGTGAGCCAGTTTGCCTTATCTAATTTCCATTTAGGAATCCTAGCTGAGTTAGTGATGGGGATAGTTAGGTTTAGGGTGATTTATTATTGGAAAATGGTCACTCCCTAGCGTACTGGTTTGGTTCACTTCCCAGTCTGCTATTTCAGCTAATTTGGGTGTAGAGATAGCGAGGTCTACAGCTGCTAACGAGCCGTTTTACGGATTACTTCATATTCCGGCTCCGCTGTTTAAAATGACTAGATTTATACTAAGCACCCATTCTTCTATTAGTTTCCTTCTTTTATCCCTATGACCACCACTCCACCCACCCCCACCCCCGTTTATCGCTATGGGCATTAAGGTCTCCACATATGATATAGTTTATTTGTATATTAGTAAATTGGTGATAAGTCTTGATTGTGTTGGGAGTTATAATCCCTAGATCACAAACACTGCTAATTTCAACATCTGTTTGGGTCAATCCTAATGTTGTACTGGGGATAGAGTCATGAATATAAAAGGCTAATCTTCCTCCCTTTTTCCATTTGTTCTGTTTTTGTAAATAACTGGTTGTATAACCTGAGTAGTAAAGTGGGGCACATTAGGGACAATGGGACTTAGCATTAAAAAGACCCCTGGGGCACTTTAGGGACAATGGAAATTTAACATGGAGAAAAATCGTTGGTCACTTTAGGGACAATGGGAATTTAACATAGAGTTTGGGTCTGTCTAGGGACAAGGGAAATTAACATGGGAATAGAGTTTGGGCCTGTCTAGGGAAAAGGGGAATTGAATATGGGATTTTTTTTTTAAAAGTTTTTTTAAATTTAAATTTAAATTTAAATTTAAAAAAGGGTAGGCAATTGAAAGGCTATCTCTTTTCGAGAAATATGGCTGGCCCTGAAAAGGGCCTTTGGGTTTCTTCTAACACTTCCACTTCTTCAACCATCTTCTCACTTTTGTCACTGTTCCTGTCTTCTTTTTCTCCTTTTCTGGCATCCAGTCAGGATGACCTAGAGCTCTAAACTTTTCCTGAACTTTTATCCAATTCTGATTCAACCTCTCAAACTCTGCCTGTTTCTTTTTGTTTTCCACATCTTTTCTCTCTTCCCTCCATTTCTCTTTAATCTTCTCTACTTCTTCCTCCATTACTTTTCTCATCAGATCTTCCCCTTTCTTCACCTTTTCCAATCCCCATTTTACATTTCTCCACTCTGTCCAGTACAATATTTTTTCTAGGAAGCACCTGACTTTGATGACATTATTCAGTGCTTCCTTCAAACTTCCCACTCTGAAGTAAGGTGGGTTGATGAAGCCTCTTGACTTATTGACTTCTTCTTCAATCATTCCTGCTATGATATCTCTTGCTGTCATTAGGCCTTGAACTTGACTCGTTACAAAGTCTTTCATATCTCCATGCCTCCATTCCTCTTTTATTCTTCCTAAAACATATTCTACATCCATTATCCAGAAATAGATGTCTCTCAATAGATTAAATAGAACTGATACTTGAGTCATTTTGTCTCAGTTATTCCTTAGAATGGTTCCATCATCAAACTTTGTGGGTTCTTATACTTAAAGCGCGTACGTGAAGGAAAACATCCCCCTAAAACATACAATTGATCTTACCTAGATCATGACCAAACAACGCGCGTACGTGAAGGAAAACATCCCCACTTTTCTCATTTCATATAATAAAACCCGAACTATACTCTCCACATACGCTAAGAAACAATAAAGAAACTACTATTCACACAAACTTTACTTGAGCAGTTACAAACACAAACACAAACACTCGCACTATTGATAAAGAGTTAGTGTTTATATTCACACTACTCTACCTACACACATTGGCAAATTGATCGTTATTTCTTTTCTTGAGTATTGGGTAGCCCTGAAAAGGGCTGTTGGTTTTTTTGAACTCCAGATGCACCTATCTAATGGTTGCACCTTCCTGGCCTGGCGCCACACACTCATCTTCTTCCCCAGTCTTCTTTCACCTTTCTTCTTGGGAGTGCAGAGGCAGGATATGTGGCTTCAGAATCCCAATTTTCGGTTTCTGGGATTCTGAAATTTCTTCTTCTTCTCTCTTTTTCCTCCTCCTCCTCTTCTTTGTTTCTTCTCTCCTCCTCTTCTTTTCTTCTTCTTTCCTCCTCCTCCTCTTTCATTCTTGCTTCTTCGACAATGGCCTCCGCGGCCAGTTCATTTAGTATGCGCCTGGCATATTCCAGGTGCATCTGGAGTTCTAACAGTTTCACTATTCTGGTGTTCATTCTTCTGGTGTTGATCAATCAACAAGGGTAGCTAGACTGCCGAGCGAGTTTCAATTTATACTGAAAGCGCGGACGTGATGGAAAACATCCCCCTAAAAACATAAAATTGATCTTACCTAGATCATAACCAAAAACAACAACGCGCGGACCTAAAAGAAACACTCACTCACTTTTTATGCTACCCATCACAATTCTAAAAATTTTTTATAAATCACTTCAATAGACTATTTACATACTCAAAGCAATCTAACCCCAAATGTACACCTCAAACACCAAAAAAGACATCATTTTAATCTACTATCCACACCAACTTACGTGAGCGCTTACAAACACAAACACAAACACACAAACTCACAAACACATACCCTCACATTTTTTAAGAAAGAGTTAGTGTTTATATTCACACTACTCTACCTTTACACATTGGCAAATGGATCGTTATTTCTTTTCTAGAGTATTGGGGTAGCCCTGAAAAGGGCTGTTTTTTTGTTTGTTATGGCATTCTTTTTTAGTTTCTAAGAATGCGATGTCCTCTGAGGATTGACTTTCTGACGATAGGTCTGCTTCTTCGGAAAGAGAAGAAGAACTCTTTGGTGTCGATACGGCAATCGACAAAGCCTCTGTCAGGTTCAGGTTGCTGCTGTTGTTGTTGTTGTTGCTGCTGGTGCTGCTGTCTCTGAAGTCTGTACTTCTCTGTCCATTCTTCTTTTTCCCTGTTCATTTCTTCTCTGAAGAGTTCTTCTATCAGGTCTTCAGTGATTTATAACATTCTCACATTCTCTATTTCTTCTGGCTTCGGTATCAGACTGTGTCTGACCCTATGCAAATTCACGTAGGCTTCGTTGAG
The DNA here is from genome assembly GCA_028554795.2 of Sinohyriopsis cumingii. Taxonomy (NCBI): domain Eukaryota; kingdom Metazoa; phylum Mollusca; class Bivalvia; order Unionida; family Unionidae; genus Sinohyriopsis; species Sinohyriopsis cumingii. Next base: position 104,470,735 of record CM068831.1, read on the forward strand.
CTTAGCTAGTTTGGAGCACATCTTCGTAGGAGGATGAGTCGACAATGGATGGTTAGACTGGAAACAACCCCGGTTCTTAAAGTCAAAGCGCGGACGTGAAGTAAAACATCCCCCACACGGTTTTCGAGCCGCAACGTTCAGTGAGTGTCATGAGAGGGATAGTAAGAAATCAAAGAGCATCAATCCAACATTCTTATAGCTAAACAAAAGACAAAGGCATTTTTTTCAAAACACAACATTTTTTATTCAAAAATAACACTTAACACTAAACAACTCTAACATATTTAACAATAATCCAACATGATAACATCAAACAATTTTTTCAAATCTCAAACATTTTTTTTATCAATTGGCAATCTACTTTAAACAGGGCTGACAACGTTGTGAATGAAATTGTGATTTCCACTGTTGGAAATCATTAGGCCATTGATGGACACTACGTTTCCTAGCTTGAGACAAAAGATAAGCATAATGGTCACAAAACCATCGATCTACTTTCACATCGTTTCTAGAAGAAGAACGAGGATCAAAATGAGTCACTAAATGTTCTAAGGAATAGCCTAGGCTGCGATGATGCAGAAAATACACACAGTACTGTCCACACACCAAGGAATCTGTGCCTTTTAATTTCACGTTATTGAATCGGGTGGTTTGAGCATTTCTTCTCATAAAGTCAATGATATCGTCTTCCAAAGGGGGCAATCCATACGAATCGAAATATTCCACACATCCTTCTTGAGGAAAGTAGACGGCTACCCAGTGGGTTCCTGGGAGATGACTGTCGTCCGTGTTGATCACGTAAGCTTGATGGTCTTTAGGTTTGCGATGAGGGAGTTCATCTTTAGCACAGACGACAGGATTCCAAGAAGCCGTATACGAACTGTGGTTCAAAAGGTAATAAAGTTCCCAGGTATCCATTGATTTGTGTGTGCTTTTTTCTTCTTCACAGGTAATAATAAGTCGTCAATTCGATCCTGACTTTTTGCTTGAAAATGTCTGACGAATAAACAGTTATTCGTTCTGTTTCCTCACTCTGATTCAGGAGAGCTTCGATACGATGGATCTCTTGAGTGGTTAATGGTGGACAAGAATGTTCACGCAAGTCTTTATACCACTGGTGCAACACGTCTTTGTTCGAGATGAGACTCCAAGCTTCGTCCAGATACTCGTCCAATTTTTCTTCTTGACTAAACATTAGGCATTTATCGTGTTGAATTTGACTGGGATGATCGTTTTGACATCCATAACAATTTTTCTTGATCAATTCCGTCATTTTTTCCACCAAGTGTTTGGCAAAACAGGAGACTAAATGGGCTTCTTGTTCTGGCCATCTCGATTTCATCATGATCACTTCTTCGTCTTTGTCTTGGGATTCTCCTTCCACGGTCTCCTCACATTCCATGTCTAAAGCTTCTCCACTAGGTAAAGAGGGATAACAGTCTTCCATGGCTTCTAATAATCTAGAATGACTTCTCTCAAACTGTTGATTTCTATGGTATTATCGAATTCTGCATACAGGATGACGTTCACTGTCTTGTCCAATGGTTCTGCAAACTGAAGTTCCACACGAATCTGGCCGGATTTTATAGGGTGGAAATGTCCTCGTCGCTGCCTTGGTCTGGAGTGAAATCGAAAGCCCACAAAGCATAGCCTCCTGCATACTCGTCGTACGTAATGCCGTGACTGGTGTTGGTTCCTAACTGGCCGGTGGCTTCGTACAGGGACAAGTACGATTTCAAGTAATTCATTTTTTTGGGATCAAAGTCAGGTTCGAAAGGTCGGGTACACAAGGTCTTGCCATCGCGACTGACTTCGATTTTCTTCACGTTGAAGTGTTGAAAGTTGAAAGGATTTTCAGCGAAGGCTCCGTTGAAGGCTGAATTCAGCACCATACCAAGGATTAAACGTTTGGGTAACTGTCCTTGAAACAGATGATCTTCGATCATGGAATGATGGCTAGCGGGAATGGTGAACGTTTTCACTTCCACGCGTCGTATGGGATACTTGGCGGTCGTTCTGCTCAACGTTTGACTGATGTCGTTACCTACTTTGGGTAACACTTCCACGCGTCGTACGTAGAGTTTGGCCTCCTCGATTTTGCTTTTAGGATTGGCAGCAGTAGTATCAGCCAACAAATGGAAAGCGGTACTGCTGCGATTCAGTCTCAGGCGAACATTGACCCCGTTCAGCAAATATTTCTCTTACAACCACATGTCCAAATGCAAACGATCCATCAGTTCTAAACTCTTTTCTTTTAGGATTTTGCTTCGTCTTTCCTCAAAGCCGTCATTGTCAAATTTGTCAAACTTGGTCGCTTCGTCAGGTTCCCACAGCACACAAGCATTGAGATGAGTGTTCTTGGCATCTATTCCGTACGTCAAGAGATTTTCCAGGTAGGCACGGTAAGGGTAAGTATCCATGCTGCTGCTGACTAGTTTGTTATTCAAGTACAAGTCCACTGAGCTAAACAAGGAATGCATGAAATTGTTGACGGGAGCTATATTCTCAGTGTCTGTTACTTCACCATTATCCTTATCTAGAACTTTGACTTTCAAGTACAAGTAACTGCTATTCAGATCGATGTAATCTTCGGGTTGTCCTTTGATTTCAAACTCGATGGGAGCGGAATCGGTCAATGAGGAGACGGGGTGAAATTCCACCCACTGGGATTCTTGCATGGTCATCATGGTAGGGGGCATGGCAAACAGATCCAGTTCCGTCTTGGAACAAGCGCAAGACTCTCGGTGCATCATTTTTTTTCTGTTCTTTCTCAATACTCGAAAACGTCTAAGTCTCGAACGGTTCTTCTTTTCTTGGCCTTTCTCGCTTGAAGTCTGGTGAAAGGGTGTTTTCTTCGTCGTCGTCTCTTTCTACCTTGTCCTTGCTGAATGCCTGACTCGGTAGCGTGCAGGGCATTTATAGGTGCGTCTCGTCGGCCTAAAATGTCTTTGCCCGTTTGCAGCAAGACATTTTTGCCTGCCCTCATGAAGGCTTCTTTAGGGTTTTGTTTGCCGATGATGACATTTTGGAGAAATTCTTTGCCTTGCGTTAGTGCCGCATCTTTCAAGGCGTGCAATCCGCGTGTCACCATCGGTTTCAACACCGGGGCCACCGAACGAAAGGCCGATTTTAACATGTCTCCTAAACCGTGTCCTCGCTGTCGTGCAACCCCTCGGTACACTGGATACATGACTTACTTACGAGTCGTGAGAGAACCGTTTTCGAAAATGGAGTTTCACCGTGACTTTTCCTTTGGTGAATGCAATATTTTGTCCCAGATCTCCTTTTATAGTAATGTTGACCGTGTCCAAATACGACTTGCTGACCGGCAAATAGTGAGGATGGACAAATTCGCGGTGGACGTGGTAAGTGTTTCCACCTTCCTCGTCAGCGTTCGTGGCAGAATCCACTTTGAAAGGAATGACACGCAGTAACGGCACGGAGGTGTGTCCCACCACGTTGTACTCCACCACATCGGAGTACACAAAGATCAAATTCAGTCCTTGGTTCAGTTCTACCGGGGTACGAAAATACTTGGCAAAAGTCTCGTTGTCGTAAATGCCTGATGGTTCTGCTTTCTTCCTCAGCTCCATGTCACCGCCCAACATGTCAAACAATTCAGGACAAAATACAATGGTCACGATTTTACTCCGCTCAAATTTCATCAAGAAGCGACGAGCTACTTTGTGGTACTCCATGGTGACACTTTTGTTGTTGACCTGCTCAAAAGCTTTCCCAAACACGCCATTAAACCTGGAGGGTATGGCGCTGACCAAATGATGACCACTAAAATAATAGACTGCGGGAATGAACAAGTGGTAGGTCCACGTTTTAGTGCTTTCATCATAGGTTTTCTTGTCAGGTATGGTTCTCTTATTCAATTCCTGTTGCAATGGCACGTCATGAACTTCCACCGTAAAAAAATTTTGATTGGGAAGGACATTGAGAACTTGGGTCGGGTGAATCATTTCTACTAAAGCCACTTCCCAATGGGCTTCGTGATCTAAGGGGATGGCCTGAGGTAATTTGGCCGTGTAACAGCACAACGTGTTGTTGCGAAACACCTCCATGGAACTGTCACTGGGTAAGGTTAAGTAAAATTGGTTTTCGTGACTCATAATTCCAGAGTTCTGTGGCTGTCCGAGGGGATATTACTGGACGTCAGAGGCGTGTCTCCGCCCAAAATGGGGTTCTGATTGTGGTTGGAGTGGTGACTGACACTGGCACTGGACACAAGGTTCCCGTTCGAGGAGAATTTCAGGGAGGGATTGGGAAGCAGGTAACCGATGCAACTGCTCAATAAAATGGTCCACAATTGTTTGTCTCCTTGTTGCAAACTCAAATTGGCGATGGCTGCCCCGATGACACAATACACCACGAAGATTTGGTAGAAAAAGACGATTTGCGTTTTAGGCACACGTTCTCCACACCACACCGACAAGGGTTGTTTTTGTAAATCTTGCACAGAAGAACTGGGTGAAGAAGGAGTGGTCGACGTAGCTGCGTCTGATGTGTGAAAGGGCATGATGGTCACTTCTTTTTATAGTCGATGACTTGCGAAGCGTCGATCCAAGAATCGAAACTGGGTGGATATCCTTTCCAACGTACTTTGACTTCTTTGACACGTCGTTTGCCCACTTTACGGGTTCTGCGTTCGAGAATGCTTTCGATGTCGTACACGTCGTCTTCTTTTTTGGTGACACGTTGTAACTCGGGCAAATAAAACGTTCCTTTGAGCACTTCTCCGTTCATGTCTTCCAATTTATAGACGGCAGGATGACGGCCATGCACTCGTCCAGTGACGCGAAACAGTTCGGTCGTTCAGTTAGGTAAGTAACCTTTGTCAAAAGTGCGTTTGGTTTTGCCAATGCGCACCCAATCTCCTACGGCCAACATTCCACTTTTCGTGGGGACAGCCCTCGTCGGGGACGTACCAAACAGGCGCTCAAACACCAACACTTCGTTGTCGGGAGTCACGTCTTGCGGGGCACATCCGATGCTTCGATGGTAAGATTGGTTGTACGCTTGCACCAGGTGCGGTAAGATGTCGATGTACTTCAGACTGTGGTGATGCGTAAAATATTTCCACATGCGTTCTTTCAAAGTGCGTTGAAAACGTTCCACGATGCTGGCTTTGGTTTCGGGATTCTCGGTGGTAAAAAAATGAATGTCACGTTTCTTTAATTCTTTTTGGAAAGCTTGGTTCAGAAATTCGGTGCCTTTGTCCGTTTGCCATCGAAGAGGGTGACGACCACTTTGTTTCAACACCCGTTGCAGGGCTCGAACTAACTCGCTGCTGGATTTGGAAGTCAAGGGCACGACCCAGGCAAATTTGGAAAAGACGTCGATGACACAAAACAAATATTTGTAGCCACGATTGTAGCTGGCCAAATGAGAGACATCGGCTAAATCGGCTTGCCATTGATGATCGATGCCTTCCACTCGGGTGCGACTTCTGGCAAACTTGCGTCGAATGGGTTTGTGTAAAGTGTAGGTAGCTTGTTCTTGTAACCATCGTTGCACTTGAGGTAAACGGAGACTTTTCAGTCGCGTTTTGGCAGCACGATACAATCTTTGAACTCCTGCGTAACCTGCAGGATGCGAGGGATCGTAGTAAATGCTAGCTAAGACTTTTTCCATTTTTTTTGTGTTGGTTGGTGTGTTTATAAGGCACCCACTCTTGGAAGAGGCTACTCTTTTTCTCTTGGGGTATTTTCTTGGATTGCAATGCTTTGCGTGTGCGACCGGCAATAGGTGTTGAAGAGGAGGAGGAGGAGGATGTCTGAGCGGGGGATATCGGTTCTTGTTTCACTTCTGTCTTCACTTTCTTTTTCTCTTGTGATGAAGAAGGGGTGGCCATCATCTTTTTAATCCATCCAATTCTGGAGGTAGGTGGTGTTGTTAACTTGCGTACTTTTTCTGGTGGAGTTTGAAACCCTTCTTCTTCTTCTTCTTCTTCTTCTTCTTCTTATTCTTCTTTTCCTTTTTCTGTCTTGGTCACTGGTACTGGTACTGGTACTGGTGATGCTGCTGGACTTTTCATCAAGGTCTTAAAATCTTTCAGAGTGGGTAGAGCTGTTTCGTCTAAAGCTTTCTGGTGAAAGAGTTGCAATCGTTGCAAGAGTTGACCGTACTTTTGCGATTTTTCTGTTTCGGACAAATCTTGGCGATCCATCAAGGACTGCAATTCGTGTTGTAACTGGGACATCTCGCTCAAATTGGGATTGGGAGGTAAATGCGGGGTGCGTTGTTCTTGCCACCGATGGTATTCCATCCATCGTTTGTAAGGCACTAAAGCTAGTTTTCGTCCTTCCATGGGGTTGTCAGGGGTCGATTCTGAGATCTTGGGACTTCCGAAGGCCTTTTTATCTTGCTCCCACCAGTCCTCCCAACATGGTTCCCAAGACTCCTTTCAGTATGGGGCCTAACAAGAGAGGCAAAATGCCTCCACGTTGGACCAACATCTTCTTTTTTTGACGAATGGGAATTTTCTTTCGAACCATTTTCCGAAGAACGTGACGATGTTTGCCTAAGCATTGTTTCTGGTGTTTGGACAAAGGGATCGTGCCTTTCAAAACGTTCAAACAACATTCGCACACGGTATCTATGATCTCTTTGGAGGCCGTTTGAATGAGTTTTTTTCGTAGGGGTGGAGAAGCTTTGGACAGGACAGATAACATGTCCCCATGTTTGGCTAAACGTGGTGGCAGTCCTTTCCTTTTCTTTCCTTGGGGTTTTCTGGAGGGTGACATCTTTGAGTCTTCAGGAGCACCGAAAAAACACTGATAGCCTACTTGGTCACAGGCCTTTTTTATACTGGAACGCGTCGCCACTGATTGTCTTTACGTCGTATCAGTTTGAGGACAGGCATAACACGTCGTGCAGGGGTACGCAACGGACTAAATCGAGCCAGATCTTGCTTGGACAAATCCAGTAAACTTTGTAACATGCCCGATCTTTCATGGACTTTGATTTTGGGAGAAGGTACTTTGTGAGCAGCAGCCAATGCCGCTAAATGGGAGGGTCCTGCCACTGGGGAAGTTCTTTTGTGGGTCATCAACGGAAAAGTTCTTGGTGTGATCAACGTCTCCAAGTATTCTTCAGTTCTGGGTGTCTTTAACGGAGAAGTGGATAAACGTGAGGCTGTCGGAGACGCAGTCACCGCTGTGGCAGGTCGTGGTTTGCGAGTGCAAGGTTGCGTCCTGGCCGAAGTGCCTCTCTTGCGACTAGTTTTCTTCTGTGGACTTTTCTTTTTCTGGGGACTTTTTTTCTGTTTCTTTTTCTGGGGGCTTCTTTTCTTTTTCCGGGGTGGTGGTGGTGTCTGGTCAGAGGAGGGTCCTGCCACTGGAGAAGTTCTCCTTGGGGACCTGGTCTTTTTCTTTTTCTTCTTGGGGTTTGGTTGGACTTTTGTCTTGGGGATAACTTTGGGGGCATTAGGATCCCATCTTAAGAGAGAGCGAATGATGACCCCTCCTAGAGTACCGCTCCCTCCAGGTTTCAAAATGATTTGTTTTTTGGTTTGAGTGTCGATGCGGGGATCGGCCAGTTGGACCAAAGCGACTTTGTTTCGATCGAAAAAGCGTTTGGTTTGATGAGGAATCTGAATGATTCCTTGGAGTATTTGACGTGCCGTCACCGTGAACCATCGTAAGACTTCTTTGAGACTAGCTTCTAAGACACGGGCTCGTGTTTGTGGATTTTTTTCTCGACTGATGCCATACAAGGCACGAATCAATTTGACGGGAAGATGCGACTGAAGGGACGTCATGTTCGCACTGTGTGAGACAGACGAAAAAGGGTCTGAGGTTTTTATAGATTTTTTTTATGGGGAGTGAAATGAAGTCGAGGACGGAGACGTGCACAGGACAGGCCCTCCGTCTTGGCACCAGTGGTGAAACAAGTGGGTACGAAATCGCAAATCCTCGGGAGTCGTAGGTTTCAAATCGACAAGTAAATAGGCGTGTGGCGTTTGAGTGGCATCGTCGTACGCCTGAGTCAGCGAAGGCGTTCCTAACTGTTTGGCTAAGACTTGCACTTGCGATTTATCTCGAGGGCTTTTAAACAATACCACGTAATGCGCATTGAGACTGATGGTGCGATGGGCTTTACTTTGTTGAAACAAATTTTGGGTGATGTAAACGACACTGGCATTACGGTGATGCCCTTTGCGCGTGAACCACAATTTAATTTCTTCTTCGTCTTCTCCTAACATGTCGTCGAAAATGACCAAATGGGTTTGACGGGAGTCAGAGACGATGCCGTCGTCTTCTTTAGGAATGCCTTCCACAAACACGATGGAATCGCCTTGACTTTCTCGCAAGAGGTTGTACGCCGATTGCCACTCTTTGTAACACCACACGATCCGTTGAGGTGGTCGATCGATCAAATGATGTTTATGTTCGATCAAACGTTTGACGAATTCGGTTTTGCCTGAACCGCTAGGTCCAGCAATGAGCATGTTAAAGGGATGGCGAAGATACAAAGCCTCCCAACTGGCACGATCTAAGTGTTCGTCGATGACTTTGACAGTAAAGGAAGAGGGAGCAGAGACAGCAGAGGTAGCCATGGTGTGAGAAATGTCACTTGTGACACGAAAACAAACAAGACAAGAGTTTATATACTTTTTCAGAACACGTTTATTGAATGTTTTTTTTTTTTAAACATGAATACGAAAGACAAAAATACATAAAAGCCAAAGGCTTAAGTACAAGGATAAAAGGCACATGATAACCATGAACGTGGAATAAAAACAAGTGTGTGTACAACAAGATGTTTTGGGTAATGTTCTAACCAGTTCTATAGTAGGGGGTAAGGTCACACAAGTGTCCTCCCGAAAGGGTCTTTCAGGCCTGTCCACGACAGTCCTGTCCTGGGTGACGGGTTCTTCTGGCACTGTCACTAACACGGGTTGAAAAGTAACTTTTTTCCTTGAACAACTCTCGTGCATACTGGGCCACTTCTTGGGTCCAAGCCTCAAAATCCCATTCTTTCCAGGCACGGACATCTGTCCAATGAGGATGTAAGTCACAAGCTACACACACATCGTCATACACGTCTTGGGTAGCTAAAAGTTGACAAATCTTTTTTTCCTGTTGAGGTCGAGAAGTATCCAGATGAAACCGCAAGGCTTTGAGCAAAAGGAGTTTTTCGTGACCATTTAAGGCCATTGAGGTGGTAAGTACTGATCGTAAAGAGTCCACAAAGAATCGGCTGGTAAACGAAATCCCAGAAAACAAGTCACTAAGACACACACCACTTGTCGTCCCAAATTGAATGGATAAAATTCTTGTAATAATTGATGGTAATGATCCACGGTTTGAATATGATCATTGAGTACCTTCCACGGAATCTGTTGAATGATATGTGACATAATCCGTGGCATGGCAACTTGATTTTATAGTGTCTTTGTTTCGGAAGCAATAAAGGTAATTTCTAACCAAACATGTTCGTTCTCCAGTAGGGAATTTAAATGTTACATACTGTAACTGAAACGTCAGAGTTTGTCTAGATGTTTCGTCTTTTTCTAAGCAGATTCCATGTAACAAATGTTGGTAATCCTTTAACTCGTCTTCCTCAATACGTTGCAGTAAGTGAATCTCGAAGTAACCAAAATTACGAACGTCTGGTCCATCATCATTCACAAACTGAAAGTGTTCAACAAGGTCTGACCACTGAAAAAATTTCTGACGAATCAGTCCTCTTATACCATTCAGGTACCAGTGGTTAAAGATCTGGTGACGTAACGGATGCAATTGTTCTTTACGTTTCACTTGTATTTTCACCAGCTCTCGGTAGATCCTTTCTCTCAACTCCTCAGGCAAGCCCAAAATGTTCTCTTGTAAAGTATCCATAAGTATATACACTGTTTTTGGAATCGTTGGGTGGTGGCCAATAGCCTCGTTTAACTTTGTGCCTAATGTAATATCCACTCATAATCAGTCTTCTTGTACTTTGGAACAAAGCATAATTTAAAAACGGATGAATCACTTTGAGTTTGCGTTTCACTTGTATTTTGATCAGTTCTCGGTAAATGCGTTCTCTCAACTCCACAGGCAAAGCACGAATGTTCTCTATCAAAGTATCCATGAATAGGTCAGACTAAATCCTCTTTGGTCTGACACAAGAAATGTACTGTTTGCACAAACATGGTTTTACTTCAGTGTCGAATTTAAATCGTTCAGTCACTAATTTGCACATTACAATTCGTTCAGAAGTTTCCTTTTTCACCAAGTTGACATTGTGTTCAAGATGTTGGTAATTCGTTAACTCTTCCTCTGGAATTCGATGCAGTACGTTTACAATGATGTAGGTAGAATCGCCCATACCAAACCAATCCTTTTTAAAACTAGAGGATCGTTGATCAATGTCTGTCCGATGGAACACTTTCAATTGAATCAATCCTTGTATAGCCTTCAGGTACCAGTGGTTCAAACACCGGTGACGTAACGGATGCAATTGTTCTTTACGTTTCACTTGTATTTTAACCAGCTCTCGGTAAATGCGTTCTCTCAACTCCACAGGCAAAGCACGAATGTTCTCTTGTAAAGTATCCATCAACAGATTATGGTAAGAAGTTATTTCAGTGTCTCGGTCCCACTAAGGGTAAGTAATGACAATTCGGTGACCATCGAGCATGTTCTACGTAGGCCGAATCTTGCGGTTCCCAGTGGTGAAGTGACACACCGCAACTGAAGCACTTGACTTTATCTCCTTCGCCCAAGTAGAAAAATCCGGCTCTGGCTAATTCTTCGGGGGTCGGTCCTCCCAGATACTTAGGCCATTTTCCTTTGAACGATTGAAGACGATTTTCAAAGTCGCAGTATTCCGACAAACGCACAGGAAACGAATATTCGTCTTTCACAGGTTCGTTTCGATGACGGTTGGGTGACATGAACAGGAGTTTGCTCAGGGCTGGATGACATCCGTAGGGAGGTAAACGTGAAGGTCGACATTCCCCTTTAAAACGAAACTCAGTAAAATGTCCAAGAGGACGAGCGGCATCATTTTCGCATCCCACAGGTTTGACACGCACAGCATCACTTTCCATGATAGGGGTAGGGACACTAAAGTTCCCATGATGCTTTACGCCATCGCTCAGGTCACAAGGTACAGCATCGTACCCATCGCAAGGCTCACAATCGCACTCGTCTGCAAACTCCGTTACGCAATTACAATGTTAACCACATGTACAATCGCAGTTTCCTTCCGGACATTTTCCGTCGCAATGCCGGGGTCTTATCCATCCAGTATTAGTCACACTAGAGGAAGATACAACTTTTTTACAATCCCCAAACTGGAACGATGTCTCTTTCAAAGTATTCATCCTGTTCGCTCGGTCTTGGTAGTCCCAATGAACTATCGATCTTGCCTAGGGTTCCTTTTTATATACAGACCAATACCGACGTGACCGTACGGCAACGTAAAGTGATTGGGAAGTCTCACTCGCTTCTGGTACACGATTTGATAGACTTTTTCCAAGGGCAGACTGACGATGTGGTGAGTGGGTAAACGTACAATCTTGTTCGGTTGATAGGTGGTCACTTTAAAGTTTCCATCCTCTCCCGATTGCAAGGCTTCTTTCAATACCCCAAAGTTGACCACTCGACTGGTACGATGATTCAGAGTCAGTCCTTTCACTTTGCACGTCGTGTGCACTTCTCCTTGTTTGTCACGGTATTCGTAGCCGTAATTTTTGGGACCGCCACTGACAAAACTTAGAATCTTGTCGTCGGGATGCTCGTCTGTCCAGGCTCCTAAACGGTCTCCTTCGATGTCATGGTGATGTTGAATCGGGTGATGGATGTAAATGCAACTGTCCGTGTCAAAGTACAGGACGCGTTCCCCTAACAGTTCTAAAGCTTCGTACAATTTTAAGCGAGCATGAGCTGTCACGTAAGCCGCAATGATGACATTTCCAAAAGGGTCGTCTTGTACAAAGTCCAGATCTTCTTCGTAATTGACCAAGATCAAATCCTCGCGAACGACGTCCACGTGTTTCATGTATTTGGTTTTGTCGTGAATCATCTGAAAGTAGCGGAAAGGTTCTGTCAAATATTCCGTCTTGGGTAAACACGGTCGTTCTGCCATTTTACCCCACAAGCAATTTAACATCACTTTGGCAAACGATCGCCTGCCTTCGTTTTTTTCGATGTGGTCTAAAGAGATGCCTTTTTGTTCGTAGTATTTCTCTTTGAATTGTATTTGGTCTTCGGGAGTGTGACACCAGGAAGGATAGCCGCTGGCTTCTTGTTTCAGTTTCAAAAAGGCATCCACGTAGTCGGCGAAAATGCCTTTCTGACTGGGATCACCCTTGTGGTATTGTTGTGTCTTGGGAAAGTGGCAAATTTCGTACACTTCTAACAGTTGGTATCCCATGTCCAGAGCTTTGAACAATTCTTCGCTGACCCAGGTTCCCGTCAAGGCCCGTTCTTCCTGGGTGTGATGGCAAGGTTGGTCTTGGTTGCACGTTTCGGCACAAGTACGGCACAAAGGAAACATCAGTTTGCCTTGACAATGGTGAGGTAAGACGGGATGGTATAGGTTCGTGGGAGGCAAAACTTTACACTTGATCAAGCCTTCGTATTGTCGAATGTTTTTCAGGTCGATGTGTTCCGTCAGCAATTGCGGGTGCCCTACAGGAAAGCGACAATATTTGCACACGTAGGGATACAGCGAACACACGTCCAAGTATTTGATTTCTTCTCCTTTCTCTTCGTCGGCTTGGTACAGCAAACAGGTGGCATTGGTCCTTCCTCCGTACAAACTATCCCTCGGGTTCAGCGGGTCCATGAACTGGTAACTTTCCACGAGACGTTTAAACTCGGAATCGGTTTTCATACGGTGATCGTACTCGTGTTCCCACATTTTCACCACTTGGTATCCTTGCTGTTCTAACTTTAGGCGTCGCTGACAAGTGGCCTGGTACAAGTCTTCCATGGTTCGTTGTAAAAACTGATTTTTAGTGCCACGATCAGGGTAACAGACGGGACATCCGTGAAATAAGCAACCGTTAAACTCGTACACGATCTTGGGGTTTTCTAAGTCCCAGCCATCGACCGAATACGTTCCGATGGTCTTTTAGCCACCTCCGTTGCGAGCATGCTGAATCCACTTGTATTCCTTGTCGCACAAGTAATGTAACCAGCGTAGGGCTTTGACCGAGTATTGACGCTTGACAAAGTGGGTCGTTTGAGGGCTGATGACAGCCACGGTGTTTTCAGGCATGAATCGTTGTCGATACACTAAGGAACACGCTTTGGCAATGGTGCAAGCTTCTTTCAAAGGATCGACCCCTCCGTGTTCCATGAACAGTTCTCGAAATTTTCCACAGCAACGCCGTAAAATGTCCACGTCGGAACGACAATACTTTAGCATTTCTTCCTGAAAGTCGAAAGGGTCCGAGGCGTGAGCCTGGTACCAAGCGTAGAAAGCTTCTCGTTGTTCGGTACGCATGTTGTTGGGGTCGTAATAGTGAGCCTCAGGTAAATGGGGTAGAACGGCGTGTTGATTGGCTTCCGTATTGAAAAAATGTGGAAAGTACCCTTTAGCCATTTCTGTCATTCCAAACGTTTTAGGCATTCGACTCAAAGGCATGGCCAAGTAGCTCATCGAATCTTTAAACTGTACTTGTCCCACTTGCATGAAAATGATTTTGGCTCCGTTCAAAGTCACTTTAGGACGCTCGGTGCCTTGTTCCGTATAGTTCCTCAAAAGAAACTGTCCATCGTATCCGGAGAAATTGTGAGCCATCACCGTGGCATGACGATGACAATCTCCGTAACGTTCGATGTCCTCTTGGCTCCACGTCTTGTCGATGGGATCTAAGACCCATTGGGCAAAATCGGCTAACGTGTTCGGTCCTCGAAAGATTTTTTCACGCCCTCCGGGAATTTTGCTGCAGTGAGGGCAATGACTGAAGATAGGTTCTTGAATGCACTTCTCGCACGCTCGATGAGCCACGCAGAAATTAGGAATGTGAATGCCGGTCTCTTGCATGCATTCGAAATCGAAAAAGATGAAATTGCCTTTCTTCTTGTGACCGTCCTCTTTCTCTGGTGGGGGTTGGTATTTTTGCACGTAGCATTGGTGTTCCAAGTCCACGATGTGGTGACAAATGTGACATTTTTTCTTTCCTCGACATACGTGTGCCTTGGCATTATTGGTAAGTATGCCTTGTCCACAGGTAGGGCACAATCTCAGGAGCTGACAAGCACATTTCTTCTGTGAACCTTGTGTTTTCAAATGTTGTTGGTAACAGGTAGGGCTGACAAACGTGCGCAGACAAGTCGAACAAGGCACTGGTTCTTCGCTCAGACAGGGTGGAGAGGCCAAACATCCTGGGCATTTACATCCACAATGCTTGTGTTGCTCTCGATTGTTATAACCATAATCACATTTCTCACAATAATAAGCATATCCCAGGAATCCGCTGATAGTGGTAATGGTATCGAAATGGTCATCGTGATAATAAACATGAATGTATTTTCCGTCCTTAAAATGTTGGCCTCGAAACAACAGAGGCCCGCGCATTTCTTGAGGGTGCACTTTCAAGGTGTAGCGTGGAGCTAGGGCATCTTCCAATTTTTGCATCTCAGGAATGCCACAGGGTGTGTCTTTGGACAGGCCAGCTTGTTGCAACAGGAGTTCTGCTTCGTTTCGTTGTTTGGTTCGGTTCGATTTTCGAATGTTCTCCCAGGTTCTTTTCCATTCTACCGTGTCGTTCTTGTTGGCATAGGTTCGTCCCACCACGATGGCACGGGCTAAGCACATCTGGTCTTGAGGGTTGTTAATTCGGACGAGACTCTTTTTGGTGTTGCGAAGGTCGTTCAAAAATATGACCTTTTTGCGTCCTGTCCCTTGAGGAAGAGAGACGTGAGCCATTTTCAGTGTGGCTTTACCATAGGTGATGTCAAACTGGTCATTAGATTGTTGTACGTGTTGAATCTTGTCCATGATTTTGGAAGGGGTTAGTTCTGCTGGTCTGCTAAACTCGATCCAAACAGGGGATTTCAAACCGTCGTGATCTATGGATAGTGTCAATCGATCGTCTTCTTTGGGTTGACATTGTCGCTTGAGTGCGGTGAGCAAAGAATCCCACATCTCGGTGATAAACCCTTCTGCTTTCTCCAATGGTACGTCGGCCTTGAAATCTTTAAACTTCACCGTGTAGGTGTAAGCCGTGGTTCTAAATTTTCTAGAGGAGCGCTTTTCTGTCTCTCGAATGGAATAGTATTTTTCAGGGTTGACTAAGGGTGACGAACTTGGTTTAGAGATTTCAAATTCTGGTTCACTCATGTCCTCTTCAAAATCACTGGCATGAATTTGTGCCAAGATTTCAGCTCTGGTACGAGGCGATAGATCACGTTTCTGCCTCTTACTTTCTTCTTCTTTCTTCTCGAATGAATGGGATCGTTTCATCTTGAGTGCAAAACGTCAAATGACTCAAGTGTAAACACCATAAACTAATTTATAGTCATGGCAGACCAGCGTATATAAAAGGGTGCGTGTCTTGTCCTTTCACTATTCATTTCACTCTCAAGCCGAGCACAACGATGGAAGAGACTAACCAAATCGAACGTTTCGTCAGAGCTTTGCGAGGGGTCATTAGAAAATTCTCTTCAGACCAGCCGACGGACTACTCTCCTTCCTTTCGAGATAAAAGTCAAGATACTTGCTATATCTGTCAGAAGAAAGGGCATTGGTCTTCAGAGTGTCCAGACCGTCAAAAAAGAAAAACAACAGGGGCCAAAAAAGACAAAAGTCAAGATACCTGTTATTATTGTAAAGAAAAAGGACATTGGTCTCCAGATTGCCCAAAAAAGAAACAAGAGGAATCAGAAAGAAAGAGGAATTCTTCAGAAGAAGAGAGGGATTCTTCAGAGGAAGAGAGGGATTCTTTAGAGGAAGAGAGGGATTCTTCAGAGGAAGAAGAGGAAGAAAGAAGACAATTCTATTTACAAGAGGCAAAGAAACAGGAGAAGAAAAGAAGAAGGGAAGAAAATGAGGAGAAAGAAGAGGAAAAGACGGTGAAGAAATTCAAAAAACAGAGAGACTAAAGAAGGAGAAAGAAGAAGTAAATGAACTTTTTATTAAAGTGTTGTGTTGTGAATTGTGAATTGGATTGTAAAAAAATGGATAAAAGAATAAATTAATGATATAAGGTAAGTGTCTTTGAGTTTTGATTTTAAAATAAGAACGTACACTCACGCACTCATAAACAGAAACGTACTATAAGGGTAAAATGGGTGGGTTTTTTTTTGATTATTGGCAAATTGAAATTGTATTTCTTTTCGAGTAATGTGGGTGGCCCTGAAAAGGGCCTTTTTTCTTTATGGTGTAGGGGTGAGTTTAAGCAATCAACTTTAACTGCCTTAAGCCTTTGCCACGGCCAAGGCCTACTTCTGGACTGCGTAATGTTGATGATGATTGGGTTGAAATCACTAAGGGTGGTACGGTAGGCTTAGTCACAGGGTTAACGTGTTTAGCTCGGGAAGGTCGTATTCTCTTCGGTCGTGATAAAGAAGTCTGATACATTTGTTTCAGACTTCTTAACTCCGCTAAAATGTCCAACAGTACCGTAACCGTTTGATTTTCACCCTCTTGTTTCTTTGCTGCTACTTCTTCTTGCTGTTGTTGCTGTTGTTTTTTTCTTACCTCTTCTTCTTGCTGCTGTTGCTGTAGGAGAAAAGCTTGTTCCGCTTCCTTTTGTCGTTGTATAAATTTCTCCAATTCTTCTTTCTGTCTCTGTCTAAAATTCTCCACTTGCGGTAATGAAGAAGGTAACGCAGACCACGTGACGTCACAGACTGTTCTCTTCGGATTGGATGCGAGCTGACTGAATTTGGTAATGCGTGTTTGGATTGGTGAATGAACTCAATCCGTTTCAATCCTACCTGTACCTATAAATAAGCGCAGTTCACTGCATTGATTCACCTGTTCTCGTCGCTTCAAGATGTGGACCACAGTTGAGTCATCCACCCTTGTGTCTTCCATGATGTTTAGGACGGACATGCTCATGTATGTCCGATCCAAGTGGACCGTTGTCCACAGGACAAACACCAGCCTGTGGATACGTAGGATCTACGTTGAAAGACAAGGATGCCTGAAAAGAGTGCTGATTTACGGACCAAC
The DNA here is from genome assembly GCA_028554795.2 of Sinohyriopsis cumingii. Lineage (NCBI taxonomy): Eukaryota > Metazoa > Mollusca > Bivalvia > Unionida > Unionidae > Sinohyriopsis > Sinohyriopsis cumingii. Next base: position 104,487,865 of record CM068831.1, read on the forward strand.
AGTGAGACGTAGCCTAAGGACAAGAAGAAGACCAATGCGATGCCATTTATGTTAATGAATACATTAACATAAACCCAAAGGCCCTTTTCAGGGCCAGCCATATTTCTCGAAAAGAGATAGCCTTTCAATTGCCTACCCTTTTTTAAATTTAAATTTAAATTTAAATTTAAAAAAACTTTTTTTAAAAAAAAAATCCCATATTCAATTCCCCTTTTCCCTAGACAAGCCCAAACTCTATTCCCATGTTAATTTTCCTTGTCCCTAGACAGACCCAAACTCTATGTTAAATTCCCATTGTCCCTAAAGTGACCCACGATTTTTCTCCATGTTAAATTTCCATTGCCCCTAAAGTGCCCCAGGGGTCTTTTTAATGCTAAGTTCCATTGTCCCTAATGTGCCCCACTTTACTACTAACCTGGGATTTTTGGTATGAATTTAGTAGCAATCGACAGGTGTGTTTCTTGCAGACATATGATGTCAGGTTTAAATTTTTTCTTTATTTAGTGAAGGTCATGTTTCTTTAATTCTTTTTAGAAAGATTGGTTCAGAAAAGATGACACAAAACAAATATTTTTAGTCACGATTGTAGGTAGCCAAATGTGATGTATCGGCTAAATCGGCTTGCCATTAATGATCGATGCCCTCCTCTTGGGTGCGACTTCTGGAAAATTTTTGTTGAATGGGTTTATGTAAAGTGTACGTGGCTTGTTTTTGTAACCATCGTTGCACTTGAGGTAAATGGCGACGTTTCAGACGGGTTTTGGCAGCACGATACAATTTATTTGGTCCAAGCCTCGAAACCCCAACTTTTCCAGACACGTACATGTCAAGTGAGGATGTAAGTCACAAGATGCACACACATCGTCGTACACATCTTCAGTACCTGAAAGCTGACGAATCTTATTCTCCCCGTAGAGGTAGAAAAATATCCAGATGAAAACACAAGGCTTTTAACAAAATGAGTCTCTCGTGGACGTTTTAAGGGACTACTTTTATGTTTTATTTGGTGGTAATAATGTTCGTAAAGAGTCAACAAGGAATCGACTGGTAAACGAAATCTCAGAAAGCAAATCACTAAGACACACATCACACGTCGACCCCAATTCATGGGGCACAGTTCTCGTAATAAGTGTTGGTGATCCTCCACCGTTTGAATATGAATACTCTCATTGATTTTCTTCCACGTAATCTGTTGTATCACCACTGATAAAGATCGTGGCATGGTAGGTCGTTTTTATACCTCTTTTTGTCTGAGGCAATAATGGTACTTTCTGCATAGAGATAATTGCATCCCAGTGACGAATCTAAATGGATTAGTCACTGACTTGCACATCACAACACACCGTTCAGAAGTTTCCTCTTGAACTAAGTTTACGTAGTGTAAAAGACGTTGATGGCCCTCTAACTCTTCCTCGGAAATTCTTTGCAGTACGTCTATCTTGTAGTAAAAAGAAGCAGTCACAACAAACCAATCCTTCTCTCCTACGTTCATTTTAACAATATCTGACCACTGGAACACTTTCATCTGAATCAGTTCTCTTATAGCATTCAAGAACCAGTGGTTTTAACATCGATGACGTTACGGATGGAATTGTTCTTTGCGTTTCACTTGTATTTTGACCAGCTCTCGGTAAATGCATTATCAACTCCACAGACAAACCACAAATGTTCCCTTGTAAAGTATCCATGATCATGCCAGTCAGTACGTTAGGGGGTCACTTCTAATTGTCTTTATTTTATTAAAAATCTTCTCCTACAGCGATGGTAATGGATATAGTGAGTAATTTCTGACCACTGCCATTCAGAGTTATGGTAAAAAAAATGTCAATAAAATCTTATAATGTAAATTGTCTAAAGCAGAATAATTGGATGAACACAGACTTGATCCAGAGAAATCTGACGAGTTTGTTGACTTTTTCACTTCCCAATTTCTTGACACAAAAGTTCCACATTCACCAATTGAGATTTTGCTGTGGCAAGTCCCTGCCAAACATCCTTGTAGATCTTCTCTTGCAGTTCGTTTGGTAATCCTTTAATATTACTTTTCAAATGGGGTTTAAAAACTTGTCTCGATGTTGACCAACCTTATATTTTATGTATGCCACTTCAATGACTAGACTCACTAGAGTCACACTAAAGGTACGTAGTGACAATGCGGAGACCCTCGAACATGTTCCAGGTATGCCGAATCTTTCTGCTCTCACTCGTGAAGTGACACTGCAACTGAAGCACATTACTTTATTCCCTTTACACAAGTAGAAAAATCCGGCTCTGGATAATTCTTCGAGGGGTGATGTGTAGGTCCTTCCAAATATTTAGACCATTTTCTTTTGAAGGCTTGAAAACGACTTTCAAAGTTGCAGTATTCAGGCAAACGCACTGTGAACGAATATTCGTCTTTCACAGGTTCATTTCGATGAGGGTACGTGAAATGCGCAGACGTTTTCTCAGTTTTGGATGACATCCTTAGGGTGGTATCTGCATGGTTTCATGTGGATGATGACGTATCCGTCAGGTTTGACACGCACAGTATCCTTTTCCATGGTTGGTGTAGTAGTGATAGTAGTAGTAGTATTAGTAGTAGTAGCAAAGTTTCCATGATGTGGTACTGAATCGATGAGGTCACAGCGTATGGCATCGCTCTCATCGCTAGGTACAGCATCGCACTCCAATGAGAATCACCGAACTTGAACGATGTCTGTTTTAAAGTAGTCATCTTTCTCGCTTGGTCTTGGTAATTACAATGAACTATCAGTTTTGGACGTTGTCCCGTTTTATATGCTGACCAATATCGACGTGTCCGTATGGCAAAGTGAAGTGAGTAGTGAAGTGGGGCACCCTAGCGACAATGGGAATTAGCATTACAGACCCCCCCTGGGCAACTCTATCGACAATGTAAATTTAACATGGGGAAAAATCACGGGTCACTCTAGCGACAAGGGAAATTAACATGGGGAAAATTGTTGGGTCACTCTAGCGACAAGGGAAATTGAACATGGGGAATTGATCGTGGGACTGTTTAGGGACTAGGGGAAATGGAACAGGGTCGGGACCCTATTTTAATAGGGTCCCGACCTGATGTGTCTATGGAAATGGAACAGGGGAGAGGGATATAAAACACACACACACACACACACACATAAAAAGGGGTAGGCAATTGAAAGTCTATCTCTTTTCGAGAAATGTGGGTGGCCCTGAAAAGGGCCTTTGGATTTATGTTAATATGCCCTTAACATAAAGGGCATCTGCGGCATCATCTTGTCCTCAAGCTGCGTCTTACTGCAGGGCCATAAATCAGAGTCCTCTTGAGACATCCTTGTCTTTCCACATACACTCTTCGTATCCACAGACTGGTGTCTGACATGTGGACAACTGTCCACTTGGATCGGACATACATTAGTATGTCCGTCCTGAACATCATCGAAGAAACAAGGGTTGATGATTCGACTGTGGTCCACATCTTGAGGCGCCGAGAAAAGGTGCATCAATGCAGTGAACTGCGCTTATTTATAGGTAGAGGAAGGATTGAAACGGATTGAGTTCATTAACCAATCCAAACACGCGTTACAAATTTCAGTCAGCCATCGTCCAATTGGAAGAGAGCAGTCTGTGACGTCACGTGGTCTATATGGATTCGCTAGCACCTGTGTGCAGTCAATCTATGCGACAGTTATTCAACATGACGGAAACTCAGAAAACGATCAATTGGGGTGCACCAGCAATGGAGACCACCCAAGGGAACCCGGACTTACTTTCAGAAGAGGTAAATTGGGATTTTGTGGATTTTCTTACCTCGCAAGAATTTGTTCCGGAACCATTGTCTCCTTCATTACCGCACGTGGAGAATTTTAGACAGAGACAGAAAGAAGAATTGGAAAAATTTATACAACAGCAAAAGGAAGCGGAACAAGCTTTTCTCCCACAGCAACAACAGCAAGAAGAAGAGGTAAGAAAAAAACAACAAGATGAAGAAGAAGCAGCAGCAAAAAAGCAAGGGTGTGAAAATCAAACGGTCACGGTATTGTTATACATGTTAGCGGAGTTAAGAAGTCTGAAACAAATGTATCAGACTTCTTTATTACGACCGAAGAGAATACGACCTTCCCGAGCTAAACACTCCAACCCTGTGACTAAGCCTACCGTACCACCCTTAGTGATTTCAACCAAATCATCATCATCATCAACAGTACGCAGTCCAGAAGTAGGCCTTGGCCGTGGCAAAGGCTTAAGGCAGTTAAAGTTGATTGCTTAAATTCACCCCTACACCAAAAAAGGCCCTTTTCAGGGTCACCCACGTCTCTCGAAAAGAGGTAGACTTTCAATTGCCAACGTCCATTCAAACTCAAAAGAAACAACAAAAAAATCAACCCATTTTACCCTATAGTATGTGTATGAGTGTGTGAGTGTACGTTCTTATTTAAAATCAAAACTCACAGACACTTACCTTTTTATACCTAATTTATTCTTTTATAAATATTTACAATCCTATTCATAATTCACAATTCTCAACAGTACACTTTAAAAAGTTCTTACACTTCTTCTGTCTCATTGTTTAGTCTCTTTGTTTTTTAAATTTCTTCACCGTCACATACATTTCCTCCTCTTCCTCCTCACTTTCTTCCCTTCTTCTTCTTTTCTCCTCCTGTTTCTTTTTCTTTACCTGGCTGCTTTCCTCCTCTGAAGAATCCATCTCTTCTTCTGAAGAATCCCTCTTTTCTTCTGACTCCTCTTGTTTCTTTTTTGGGCAATCTGGAGACCAGTGTCCTTTTTCTTGACAATAATAACAGGTATCTTGACTTTTGTCTTTTCTAGCCCCTTTTTGCTTTTTTGACGATCTGGACACTCTGAAGACCAATGCCCTTTCTTCTGACAGATATGGCAAGTATCTTGACTTTTATCTCGCAAGGAAGGAGAGTAGTCCGTCGGCTGGTCTGAAGAGAATTTTCTAATGACCCCTCGCAAAGCTCTGATGAAATGTTCAATTTGTGTAGTCTCTTCCATCGTTGTGCTCGGTTTGAGAGTGAAATGAATAGTGAAAGGACAAGACACACACCCTTTTATATATGCCGGTCTGCCATGACTATAAAATAACCTATGGTGTTTAAACTTTAGTCATTTGACGTTTTGCTATCAAGATGAAACGATCCAATTCATTTGAGAAGAAAGAAGAAGGTAAGAGGCAGAAGCGTGATCTATCGCCTCGTACCAGAGCTGAAGTCTTGGCACAAATTCATGCTAGTGATTTTGAAGAGGACATGAGTGAACCAGAATCCAAACCCTCTAAACAAAGTTCACCACCCTTAGTCAACCCTGAAAAATACTATGACATTCGAGAGACAGAAAAGCGCTCCTCTAGAAAATTTAGAACCACGGCTTACACGTACAGGGTGAAGTTTAAAAATTTCAAGTCCGACGTACCGTTAGAGAAAACAGAAGGGTTGATCACTGAGATGTGGGATTCTTTACTTATCACACTCAAGCGACAATGTCAACCCAAAGAAGACGATCGCTTGAGACTTTCCATACAACACGACGGTTTGAAATCCCCTGTTTGGATCGAGTTTAGCACCCCTGCAGAATTGACTGCTTCCAAAGTCATGGACAAAATTCAACACGTACAACAATCCAATGACCAGTTTGACATCACCGATGGAAAAGCCCCACTGGACATGACCCACGTCTCTCCTCCTCAAGGGACTGGACGCAGAAAGATGTTATTGGTGGACGAGCTTCGCAGCACCAAAACAAGTCTTGTCCGAATTAACAACCCTCAAGACCCGATGTGTTTAGCCAGGGCTATCGTGGTGGGACGAACCTATGCCAACAAGAACGACACGGTACAATGGAAAAGAACCTGGAAAACTATTCAACGATCCGACAGAGCCAAACAACGAAATGAAGCATAACTCCTGTTACAACAAGCTGGCTTGCCCAAAGACAAACCCTGTGGCATTCCTGAAATGCAAAAATTGCAAGATGCCCTAGCTCCACGATACACCTTGAAAGTGCATCCTCAAGAAATGCGTGGGCCTCTGTTGTTTTGAGGGACAGACTTTAAGGATGGAAAATACATTCACGTCTATCATCACGATGACCATTTCGATACCATTATCACTATCACTGGATTCCTAGGATACAGTTATTACTGTGAGAAATGTGACTATGGCTATAAAATCGAGAGCAACACAAGCATTGTGGATCGAAATGATCAGGATGTTTGGCCTCTCCACCCTGTCAGAGCGAAGGACAAGAACCAATGCATTGTTTCACTTGCCTGCGTACGTTTGTCAGCCCTGCCTGTTACCAACAACATTTGAAGGCGCAAGTTTCACAGAAGAAATGCGCTTGTCAACTGCTGAGATTGTGCCCCAGGTGTGGACAAGGCCTAGGTACCAATAATGCCAAGGGACACGTATGTTCAGGAAAGACAAAATGGCATATTTGTCATCACATTGTGGACTTGGAACACCAATGCTATGTGCAAAAATACCAACCCCAACCAGAGAAAGAGGATGGACACAAGAAGAAAGGCAATTTCATCTTTTTCGATTTCGAATGCATGCAAGAGACCGGCATTCACATTCCTAATTTCTGCGTGGCTCATCGAGCGTGCGAAAAGTGCATTCAAGAACCTATCGTGAGGCATTGCCCTTACTGCAGCAAGATTCCTGGAGGGCGTGAAAAAATCTTTCGAGGACCGAACACGCTAGCCGATTTCGCACAATGGGTCTTAGACCCCATCGACAAGACGTGGAGCCAAGAGGACATCGAACGTTACGGAGATTGTCATCGTCATGCCACGGTGATGGCTCACAATTTCTCCGGATACGATGGACAGTTTCGTCACAGATACTATACGGAGCAATGCACCGAACGTCCTAAAGTCACTTTGAACGGAGCCAAAATCGTTTTCATGCAAGTGGGACAAGTACAGTTTAAAGATTCGATGAGCTATTTGGCCATGCCTTTGAGTCGAATGCCTAAAACGTTTGGAATGACAGAAATGGCTAAAGGGTACTTTCCTCACTTTTTCAATACGGAAGCCAACCAACACGCCCTTCTACCCCATTTGCCTGAGGCTCACTATTACGACCCCGACAACATGCGTACCGAACAACGAGAAGCTTTCTACGCTTGGTACCAGGCTCACACCTCCCACCCTTTCGACTTTCAGGAAGAAATGTTAAAGTATTGTCGTTCCGACGTGGAAATTTTACGGCGTTGCTGTGGAAAATTTCGAGAACTGTTCATGGAACACGGAGGGGTCGATCCTTAGAAAGAAGCTTGCACCATTGCCAAAGCGTGTTCCTTAGTGTACCGCCAATGATTCATGCCTGAAAACACCGTAGCTGTCATCAGTCCTCAAACGACCAACTATGTCAAATGTCAATACTCGGTCAAAGCCCTACGCTGTTTACATTACTTGTGCGGCAAGGAAGACAAGTAGATTCAGCATGCCCGCAACGGAGGACGATCGGAATACATTCGATCGATGGTTGGGACTTAGAAAACCCCAAGATCGTGTGCGAGTTTAACGGTTGCTTATTTCACGGATGTCCCGTCTGTTACCCTGGTCGCGGCACTAAAAATCAGTTTTTACAACGAACCATGGAAGACTTGTACCAGGCCACTTGTCAGCGACGCCTAAAGTTAGAACAGGAAGGATACCAAGTGGTGGAAATGTGGGAACACGAATACGATCACCGTTTGAACACCGATCCCGAGTTTAAACGTCTCGTGGAAAGTTACCAGTTCATGGACCCGCTGAACCCGAGGGATAGTTTGTACGGAGGAAGGACCAATGCCACCTGTTTGATGTACCAAGCCGACGAAGAGAAAGGAGAAGAAATCAAATACTTGGACGTGTGTTCGTTGTATCCCTACGTGTGCAAATATTGTCGCTTTCCTGCAGGGCACCCGCAATTGTTCACGGAACACATCGACCTGAAAAACATTCGACAATACGAAGGTCTGATCAAGTGCAAAGTGTTGCCTCCCACGGACTTGTACCATCCCGTGCTACCTCACCATTGCCAAGGCAAACTGATGTTTCCTTTGTGCCGTACTTGTGCCGAAACGTGCAACCAAGACCAACCTTGTCAGCACAGCCAGGAAGAACGGGCCTTGACGGGGACGTGGGTCAGCGTAGAATTGTTCAAAGCTCTGGACATGGGATACCAACTGTTAGAAGTGTACGAAATTTGCCACTTTCCCAAGACACAACAATACCACAGGGGTGACCCCACGCAGAAAGGCATTTTCGCCGACTACGTGGATGCCTTTTTGAAACTGAAGCAAGAAGCCAGAGGCTATCCGTCCTGGTGTCACACTCCCGAAGACGAAAAGACATTCAAAGAGAAATACTATGAACAAGAAGGCATCACTTTAGATCACATCGAGAAAAACGAAGGCAGGCGATTGTTTGCCAAAGTGATGTTAAATTGCTTGTGGGGTAAAATGGCACAACGACCGTGTTTACCCAAGACGGAATATTTGACCGAACCTTCCCGCTACTTCCAGATGATTCACGACAAAACCAAATTCATGAAACACGTGGATTTGATCTTGGTCAATTACGAAGAAGATCTGGACTTTGTACAAGACGACCCCTTTGGAAATGTCATCATTGCGGCTTACGTGACAGCTCATGCTCGCTTAAAATTGTACGAAGCTTTAGAACTGTTAGGGGAACGTGTCCTGTACTTTGACACGGACAGTTGCATTTGCATCCATCACCCGAGTCAACAGCACCCTGACATCGAAGGAGACCGTTTAGGAGCCTGGACAGACGAGCAACCCCGACGACAAGATTCTAAGTTTCGCCAGTGGTGGTCCTAAAAATTACGGTTACGAATACCGGGACAAACAAGGAGAAGTGGACACGCAGTGCAAAGTGAAAGGATTGATTCTGAATTATCGTACCAGTCGAGTGGTGAACTTTGGGGTATTGAAAAAAGCCTTGCAGTCTAGAGAAGATGAACACTTTAAAGTGACCACCTATCAACCCAACAAGATTGTACGTTTACCCACTCACCACATCGTCAGTCGACCCTTGGAAAAAGTCTATCAAATCGTGTACCAGAAGCGAGTGCGACTGCCCAACCACTTTACTTTGCCGTATGGACATGTTGGTATAAAACATTGGTTGTAAGAGGATAGCCACCCACCAGAAGGATCACTTCGCCACAGCAAGAATAGAGTGAGAAACCCGATGAGAACTCCAAGTTCAAACCCTACCATTTTCCGGTTTTCTTGCCTGACTATTGTGATTGTGCCCGTCGATTGGACACGTTTCAAGCATGGCCTACGGATAGGAAAGGATTACCTTCTTCGCATGTTTTAGCTAGAACAGGATTTGTCTACTTGGGACCTGAGTCAGGATTGGGATACGAAGTACAGTGTTTCGCATGCGGACTGAAGTTACGAATGGATCTATGTATCTATAAAGATTCAGCTATTCTGGAACATACTCGATGGTCTCCGCACTGCCCTTACCTTTCTATAGCCTTTCCACCCATAACATTACGGTACAACGATGACGGCACCTTAGAAACGGTACCTTCCAAAACTAAACATAAAAAAGGAACTATGTACAAGCTTGAGACTACATTGCGACTAGTATAAAAAGGGACTATGGTCAAGATCGATAGTTCATTGTGACTACCAAGACCAAGCGAACAAGATGAATACTTTTAGAGAAACACAAAACAAGTTCAGACAGGTACACTTCAAGTGTGGGACTTCTGAAGTGGAATGCGATTGTGAGCCTTGCGATGGGAACGATGCTGTACGCTGTGACCTTAGCCATGCCGTAAAGCATCATGGGAACTTTGTTCTCACTACCCCTATCATGGAAAGTGATGCTGTGTGTGCCAAACCTGAAGGACGAGAAAGCGATGCCGCTCGTCCTCTTGGACACTTTACTGGGTTTCATTTTAAAGGTGGATGTTCACCTTCACGTCTACCCCACTACGGATGTCATCCAGCCCTGAACAAACTCCTGTTCATGTCACCCAACCCTCATCGAAACGAACCTGTGAAAGACGAATATTCGTTTCCTGTGCGTTTGTCGGAATACTGCGACTTTGAAAATCGTCTTCAATCGTTCAAAGGAAAATGGCCTAAGTATCTGGGAGGACCAACCCCCGAAGAATTAGCCAGAGCCGGATTGGTCTACTTGGGCGAAGGGGATAAAGTCAAGTGCTTCAGTTGCGGTGTGTCACTTCACCACTGGGAACCGCAAGATTCGGCGTACGTAGAACATGCTCGATGTTCACCGAATTGTCATTACTTGCCCTTAGTGGGACCTAGACATTGAATTAACTTACCATGTCGTTGACGAAGAAGAAGAAACCAGATTGGTTAGGAGTCAAATGTTGGACATCGCCGAGACCAGTATTTAAACTTCATTTCAAAAACGATATTGAATCATTACCTAAAGAACTGCAAGAGAAGATTTACAAGGAAGTTTGGCAGGGGTTTGCCAGAGTGAAATCTCAATGGGTAACTGTAGAAGTTTTGTGCCGAGAAATTCACAAGAGGAAAGTGAAAAAAGTCAACCAGTGTGTTAGATTTCTCTGGGTCAAGTGTGCATTCATCCTATTATATCACTCTAGACCGTTTACATCAAAAGAGTTCAGTGAGATTCTTGGACGTTACCCTGAATGGCAGTGGTCAGAAATTACTCACTATGTGGATTACTTTTGAAGATTGTGAATTGTACGGACTGACCTATTCATGGATACTTTACAAGAGAACATTCGTGCTTTGCCTGTGGAGTTGAGAGAACGCATTTACCGAGAACTGATCAAAATACAAGTGAAACGCAAACGCAAAGTTATTCATCCGTTTTTAAATTATGCTCTGTTCCTAAGTATAAGAAGACTGATTATGAGTGGATATTACATCAGGCACAAAGGTAAACGAGGCTATTGGCCACCACCCAAGGATTCCAAAAACAGTGTATATACTTATGGATACTTTACAAGAGAACATTTTGGGCTTGCCTGTGGAGTTGAGAGAACGCATTTACCAAGAGCTGGTCAAAATACAAGTCAAACGTAAAGAACAGTTGCATCCATTACGTCACTGGTGTTTGAACCACTGGTACCTGAATGGTATAAAAGAACTGATTCGTCAGAAATTGTTTCAGTGGTCAGACCTTGTTCAACATTTTGAGTTAGTGAATGAACGAAATGTTCGTAATTTTGGTTCCTTCGAGATTCACCTAGAGCAACGTATTGAGGAAGACGAGTTAAAGGATTACCAACATATTTTACGTGGAATCTGCTTAGCGGAAGACGAAACATCTAAACAAACTCTGAAGTGTAGGTTACAGTATGCAAGATTTAGATTCCCTACCGGAGAACGAAGATGTCTAGTTAGAAAGTACCTTTATTGCTTCAGAAATAAAGAGACTATAAAATCAGGAATCCATGCCACGGCTTATGTCACAAGTGATTGAACAGATTCCGTGAAAGGAACTCAATGACAATATTCAAACCGTGGATCATTACCATCAATTATTACAAGAACTCTATCCATTCAATTTGGGTCGACGCATAGTGTGTGTCTTAGTGACTTGTTTTCTGGGATTTCGTTTACCAGCCGATTCCTTGTGGACTCTTTACGAACAGTACTTACCACCCAAATGTCCTTAAATGGTCACGAAAGACTCCTTTTGCTCAAAGCCTTGCGTTTTCATCTGGATACTTCTCGACCTCTACGGGAAAAAATGATTCGTCAACTTTTAGCTACCCAAGACGTGTATGACGATGTGTGTGTAGCTTGTGACTTACACCCCCATTGGACAGATGTCCGTGACTGGAAAAATGGGGGCTTTGAGGCTTGGACCCAAGAAGTGGCCCAGTATGCACGAGAGTTGTTCAAGGAAAAAAGTTACTTTTCAACCTGTGTTAGTGACAGTGCCAGAAGAACCCGTCACCCAGGACAGGACTGTCGTGGACATGCCTGAAAGACCCTTTCCGGAGGACACTTGTGTGACCTTACCCCCTATAGAACTGGTCAGAACATTACCCAAAACATGTTGTACAGACACTTGTGTTTATTCCACGTTGATGGTTTTGATGTGCCTTTTATCCTTGGAAAGGATATCCGCCCACTTTTGATTCTTGGATCGACGCTTCGCAAGTCATCGACAATAAAAAGAAGTGACCATCATGCCCTTTCACACAGACGCAGCTACGTCGACCACTCCTTCAGCTAGTTCTTCTCTGCAAGATTTACAAAAACAACCTTTGTGGGTGTGGTGCGGAGAACTTGTGCCTAAAACGCAAATCGTCTTTTTCTGCCAAATCTTCGTGGTGTATTGTGTCATCGGGGCAGCCATCGCCAATTTAAGTTTGCAACAAGGAGACAAACAATTGTGGACCATTTTATTGAGCAGCTGCATCGGTTACCTGCTTCCCAATCCCTCCCTGAAATTCTCCTCGAACGGGAACCACGGGAACCTTGTGTCCAGTGCCAGTGTCAGTCACCACTCCAATAACAACAACAACAATCCCATTTTGGGCGGAGACACTCCTCTGACGTCCAGTAACCCCTCGGACAGCCACAGAACTCTGGAATTATGAGTCACCAAAACAAATTTTACTTAACCTTACCCAGTGACAGTTCCATGGAGGTGTTTCCCAAGAACGCGTTGTGCTGTTACACGGCCAAATTACCTCAGACCATCCCATTAGATCACGAAGCCCATTGGGAAGTGGCTTTAGTAGAAATCATTTACCCGACCCAAGTCCTCAATGTCCTTCCCAATCAAAACTTTTTTGATGTGGAAGTTCATGACGAGCAAATGCAACAGTACTTGGATACCCATGGCAAATATAACATAAAAACCCCTGGCACACAAAATCAAAAGTATACCACCTATCAATTGTTCATTCCCCCAGGCTACTATTTCAGTGGTCAACATTTGGTGAGCACCATAGCCTCCAGGTTTAATGTCGTGTTTCTGAAAGCTTTGGAAAGTGTCAAAAAAAGTGTCACCCTGGAATACCACAAATCAGCTCGTCGCTTCTTGATGAAATTTGACGGGAGTAAAATCGTGTCCATTTTATTTTGTCCTTAATTGTTTGACATGTTGGGCGGAGACATGAGAATGGCCATGCTCAAGAAAAACGAATTACCAATCATTTACGACAACGAGTCTTTTACCAAGTTATTTCGTTCTCTGGTAGAACTGAACCAAGGACTGAATTTGATGTTTGTGTACTCCGATGTGGTGGAGTACAACGTGGTGGGACACACCTCTGTGCCGTTACTGCGTGTCATTCCTTTCAAAGTGGATTCTGCCATGACCTCTGACGAGGAAGGTGGAAACACTTACCACGTTCACCGCGAATTTGTACATCCTCACTATTTGCCGGTCAGCAAGTCGTATTTGGACACGGTCAACATTGCTATAAAAGGAGATCTGGGACAAAATATTCCATTCACCAAAGGAAAAGTCACGGTGAAACTCCATTTTCGAAAACGGTTCTCTCACGACTCGTATGCGATGTATCCAGTGTACCGAGGGGTTGCTCGACAGCGAGGACACGGTTTAGGAGATATGCTGAAATCGGCCTTTCGTTTGGAAGCCCCGGTGTTGAAACCGATGGTGACACGCAGATTGCACGCCTTGAAAGATGCGGTATTGACGCAAGCCAAAGAATTTCTCCAAAATGTCATCATTGACAAACAAAACCCCAAAGAAGCTTTCTTGAGGGCATGCAAAAATGTCTTGCTGCAAACGGGCAAAGACCTTTTGGGCCGACGAGAAACACCTATAAATGCCCTGCACGCTACCGAGTCAGGCATTCAGCAAGAACAAGGCAGAAAGAGACGACGAAGAAAACACCCTTTCACCAGACTTTACACGTCTAAAGCTAGAAAGGCAAAGAAAAGAAGAACCGTCCGAGACTTAGACGTTTTCAATTATTGAGACACAGAAAAAATGATGCACCGAGAGTCTTGCGCCTGTTCCAAGTCGGAACTGGATCTGTTTGCCATGCCACCCCACCATGATGACGATGCAAGAATCCAATGGGTGGAATTTCACCCCGTCTCCTCTTTGACGGATTCCGCTCCCATCGAGTTTGAAATCAAAGGACAGCCCGAAGATTACATCGATCTGAATAGCAGTTACCTGTACTTGAAAGTGTAAGTGATCAAAACGGACAACACCAATCCAGGAGGTGATGCTAAGGTAGCTCCTGTCAACAATTTCATGTATTCCTTGTTCAGCGAAGTGGACTTGTACTTGAATAACAAACTGGTCAGCAGCAACATGGATACTTACCCGTATCGTGCCTACTTGGAAAATCTCTTGACGTACGGAAAAGTAGCCAAGAATACTCATCTTGATGCTTGCGTGGAATGGAAACCTGACACGGCAGGTGTAGGCACGTTTAACGACACAGCCCTAACAGAAGATGACAATCCTCACAATGTGGAGTTTAACGACCGTCGTAAGAAAATTCTGCAAGGGCGAAGTTTAGAATTGATGGATCGTTTGCATTTGGACATGTGGTTACAAGAAAAGTATTTGCTCAACGGGGTGGATATCCGTCTGAGACTGAATCGTAGTAGTGCCGCTTTCCATTTGATGGCCCATGCCAATGAATACAAAACTATCATTCAAGAAGCCCGACTTTACGTGCATCGTGTGGAAGTGTTACCCAAAGTGGGAAACGACGTCAGTCAGACGTTGAGCAGAACGACCGCCAAGTATCCGATACGACGCGTAGAAGTGAAAACGTTCACCATTCCTGCTGGACAGCGATCTATGATCGAAGATCATCTGTTCCAAGGACAGTTACCCAAGCGTTTGATTGTTGGTATCGTCAGAAATTCAGCCTTCAACGGAATGTACAACGAAAACCCTTTTGAGTTTCAACATTTTGGCGTGTCCAAGATTGAAGTCAGTCGTGATGGCAAGACGTTGTGTACCCGACCCTTTGATCCTAACTTTGGTGCCGCGAAGAATTACTTGAGATCGTACTTGTCCCTGTACGAAGCCACGGGACAGTTAGGAACCAACACCAGTCACGGTATTTCGTACGACGATTATGCAGGAGGCTATGCTTTGTGGGGTTTTGATTTCACTCCAGACCAAGGCAGCGACGAGGGACATTTCCATCCTATAAAACCGGGTCAGATTCGTGTGGAAATTCAGTTTGCAAACCGAGACCCTGATGTAACAGTGAACGTCCTCCTGTATGCAGAATTCGACAATACCATAGAAATCAACAGTTTGAGAGAAGTCATTCTAGACTATTAGCAGCTATGGAAGACTGTTATCCCTCTTTACCTAGTGGAGAAACTTTGGAGATGGAATGTAAGGAGACTGTGGAAGAAGAAGTTATCATGATGAAGTCAAGATGGCCAGAACAAGAAGCCCATTTAGTCTCCTGTTTTGCCAAACACTTGGTCGAAAAAATGACGGAATTGATCAAGAAAGATTGCTATGGATGTCAAAACGATCATCCCAGTCAAATTCAACACGATAAATGCCTGATGCTGAGTCAAGAAGAAAAATTGGACGAGTATCTGGACGATGCTTGGAGTCTCATCTCGGACGAAGTCGTGTTGCATCAGTGGTATAAACACTTGCGTGAACATTTTTGACCACCATTAACCACTCAAGAGATCCATCGTATCGAAGCTCTCCTGAATCAGAGTGGGGAGACGAAGCGAGGAAACGGTTATTTGTCAGACATTTTCAGGCAAAAAGTCAGGATCGAATTGATCACTTATTATTACCTGTGAAGAAGAAGAAAAAAACACACAAAACATGGATACCTGGGAACTTTATTACCTTTTGAACCACAGCTCGTACACGGCTTCTTGGAATCCTGTCGTCTGTGCTAAAGATGAACTCCCTCATCGCAAACCTCAAGACCATCTAGCTTATGTGATCAACACGGACGACAGTCATCTCCCAGGAACCCACTGGGTAGCCGTCTACTTTCCTCAAGAAGGATGTGTGGAATATTTCGATTCGTATGGATTGCCTCCTTTGGAAGACGATATCATTGACTTTATGAGAAGAAATGCTCAGACCACCCGATTCAATAATGTGAAATTACAAGGCACAGATTCCTTGGTGTGTGGACAATATTGTGTGTATTTTCTGCATCATCGCAGCCTGGGTTATTCCTTAGAACATTTAGTGACTCATTTTGATCCTCGTTCTTCTTCTAGAAACGATGTGAAAGTAGATCAATGGTTTTGTGACCATTATGCTTATCTTTTGGCTCAAGCTAGGAAACGTAGTGTCCATCAATGGCCTAATGACTTTCAATAGTGGAAATCACAATTTCATTCACAACGTTGTCAGCCTTGTCCAAAATAATGTGTTAGTTGGGAAAAAAATGTTTGTGTTTTGAAAAATATGTTTGATGTTATATTGTTAAAAATGTTAGAGTTGTTTGTTAGTGTTAAGTGATTTTGAATAAAAAAATGTTGTTTTGAAAAAAATGCCTTTGTCTTTTGTTTGGCTATAAGAATGTTGATTCATGCTCTTTGACTTCTTACTATCCCTCTCATGGCACTCACGTCCGCGCTTTGACTTTAAAACCGGGGGTAGCCTCCAGTCTAACCATCCATTGTCGACTCATCCTCCTACGAAGATGTGCTCCAGACTAGCTAAGCTAAACGAATCCTTTCGTGAATTTGCATAGGGTCAGACACAGTCTGATACCGAAGCCAGAAGAGATAGAGAATGTGAGAATGTGAAAAGTCACTGAAGACCTGATAGAAGAGCTTTTCAGAGAAGAAATGAACAGGGAGAAAGAAGAATGGACAGAGAAGTACATACTTCAGAAACAACAGAGAGAGCAGCAACAGCAACAACAGCACCAGCAACCTGATAGAGGCTTTGTCGATTGTCGTATCGACACCAAAGAGTTCTTCTTCTCTTTCCGAAGAAGCAGACCTATCGTCAGAATGTCTATCGTCAGAGGACGTCGCTTTCTTAGAAACTAAAAGATTGCAAACATAAAAAAGTCCTTTTCAGGGCTACCCAATGCTCTAGAAAAGAAATAACAATCGATTTGCCAATGTGTGTATGTAGAGTAGTGTGAATATAAACACTGACTCTTTTGTGGAGTGATTGTATGTGTTTGTGTGGATAGTAGATTATGATAATGTTTGTTTTTTTGCTGTTTGACGTGCGTGGAGAGTAGATTTGGGGTTTGATATTGCTTTGCGTATGTGGATAGTATATTATTTGTTAAATGAAATTTTTTAGAATAGTTATAGGTAGTATAAAAAAGTCAGTGTTTCTTTTAGGTCCGCGTGTTGTTTGGTCATGATCTAGGTAATATAACTTTCGTTTTAGGGGGATGTTTTCCTTCACGTCCGCGCTTTCACTATAAATTAAAAATCGCTCGGCAGTCTAGCTACCCTTGTCGATTGATCAAGAGAATGAACACCAGACTAGCAAAACTGCTTGAACTTCATGTACACCTGGAATATGCCAGGCGTATAGTGAATGAGCTGGCTGCAAAGGCCATAGTAGAAGAGGCAAGGATAAAGAAAGAAGAGGAGGAGAGAAGACAGAGAGAAGAGGAGGAAAAGAAAATAGGAGAGAGGATGACTTACAAGATACCAGAGACAGAGGATTGGGGTGCTGAAGCCAATCATCCCGCCTCTGCACTCCCAAGAAAAAAAGTAAAAGGAGACTGGGGAAGAAGATGTGTGTGTGGTGCTAGGAATGGAAGGTGCCATCATTAACCAGGTGTCACTGGAGTTCAAAAAACAAACAGCCCTTTTCAGGGCTACCCAATACTCTAGAAAAGAAATAGTAATCGATTTGCCACTGTGTGTATGTAGAGTAGTGTGAATATAAACACTGACTCTTTTTTCTTGTGTTTGTGTGTTTGTGTGTTTGTAAGCGCTCAAGTACGTTTGTGTGGATAGTAGATTATTGGGCTTTGTAAGTGATCACGTATGTTTGTGTGGATAGTAGATTTGGGTTTCATTTTAATGCTTTGAGTGTGTGAATAGTAGATTTGAGGTTTGTTTATTGCTGCTTCACGTATGTGGATAGTAGATAATATGAAATGAGAGAAGTAGGGGATGTTTTCCTTCACGTCCGCGCGTTGTTTGGTTATGATCTAGGTAATATAACTTTTCTCTTAGGGGATGTTTTCCATCACGTCCGCGCTTTTCGTATAAGAACCCACAAAGTTCGTCGTTCGCACCATTCTAAGGAATAAAAAAAAGAAGATGGAAATGTCGCAACTGTTTAATGATTTAATGCATGTTTATTTTTGGATGGTGGATGGTGAATATGGAGTTGAAAGGATTGAAAGAGATTGGAGGTTAAGAACAAGTCTGCACTACGTGAACGGACTAAAATTAGCCAGGGAGATGATAGAGGGATTAATTGAAGAAGAAGTGAAGATATTGAGAGGGCTGATAAATCCCCCTTATGTCAGAGTGGGGACAATAAAAGAGGCCATGGAGAAGGTAAAAGAAGTAAGAAGGTTCTTGGAAGAGATAGAAAAAAGGTCAGAGTGGCCCTTTGTCAAAAGGAGTGTTGAACAATTGAAAAAGGGGAAGAAAAGATGAGAAAGGTGATAGATGAAGAAGTGGAGAAAATAAAGGACAGGGGGCAAAAGATAGAAAAGAAGAAGAAAATAGAAAGAAAAAGTAAGAACTAGAGAAACTAAACGCTAACTGGATGAAAATCCAACAGAAGTTCCGAGCCAAGGATCACCCGGACTGGATACCGGAAACAGAAAAGAAGAAGAAGAAGAAAGGAATGACGGAAAAAATAAAGGGATGGATAAAGAAGTTAAGGAGTTTGAAGAAGAAGAAGAAGAAGAAACCCAAAGGCCTTTTTCAGGACCACCCACATTTCTCGAAAAGAGATAGACTTTCAATTGCCTACCCCTTTTTTTATGTGTGTGTGTGTGTGTGTGTTTTATATCCCTCTCCCCTGTTCCATTTCCATAGACCCATCAGGTCGGGACCCTATTAAAATAGGGTCCCGACCCTGTTCCATTTCCCCTAGTCCCTAAACAGTCCCACGATCAATTCCCCATGTTCAATTTCCCTTGTCGCTAGAGTGACCCAACAATTTTCCCCATGTTAATTTCCCTTGTCGCTAGAGTGACCCATGATTTTTCCCCATGTTAAATTTACATTGTCGCTAGAGTTGCCCGGGGGGGGGTCTGTAATGCTAATTCCCATTGTCGCTAGGGTGCTCCACTTCACTACTGAAGTCGTTGGGAAGCCTCACTCACTTAGATGATTTGATATACTTTTTCCAAAGGCCGACGAACGATTTTGTGTGTGAGTAAATGTACAATCTTGTGCGGTTCGTAGGTGGTCAATTTAAAGTTTCCATCCTGTCCAGACTGCAACGCTTCTTTCAGTACGCCAAAGTTCACCACTCGACTGGTGCTATAATTGAGTGTCAATCCTTTCAAATTACACTCCGTGTGCACTTCTCCTTGTTTGTTCCGGTATTCGTATCCGTAATTTTTGGGACTTCCACTAGCAAAACTTGTCGTTGGGGTGCTCGTCCGTCCAGGCTCCTAAAGGGTCTCCTTCGATTTTAGGGTAATAGTGACCCAGGATATCGATGTAGATGCAACTGTCCGTGTCAAAGTACAAGACGAGATCTCCTAACAGTTCTAAAACTTCGTACAATTTTAAGCGAACATGGGCTGTCACGTAATGATGACATTTTCTAATTCGTCGGCTTCTACAAAGTCCATTTCTTCTTCGTCATTGACTAGGATCAAATCCTCGAGCACGACGACCGCGTGTTTGATGTATTTGGTTTTGTCGTGAATTATCTGGAAGTAGCGGAAGCTTCTGTCAAATACTCCGACTTGGGTAAATACCGTCGCTGTGCCATTTTTCCCCACAAGCAATTCAACATCACTTTCGGAAACGGTTGTCTTTGTTCGTTTTCTCCACCTGGTCTAAAGTGATACCTTCCTGCTCCCATTATTTCCCTTTGCGTTTATTTTGGTATTCGGGAGTGTGGTACCAGGAAGGATAGCAAATGGCTTCTGTTTTAGTGTCGATAAGGCATCTGCGTAGTCTGCGAAAATGCCGTTCGAGTTTGGTCACCCTTGTGGTATATTTCTGTCTTGGGAAAGTGGTAAATTTCCTACACTTCTAACAGTTGATATCCCAGGTCCAGAGCTTTAAACAATTTCAATCTGACCCACGTTTCCGTCAAGGCATGTTCTTCCTGAGTGTGCTGACAAGGTCGGCCTTGATTACATGTTTCGGCACAAGTACTGCACAAGCGAAACATCAGTTTTCCTTGGCAATGGTGAGGTAAAACGGGATGGTACAAGTCAGTTGGAGGCAAGCTTTTACATTTAATCAATCCTTCGTATTGTCGAATGTTGTTCACGTCGATGTATTGCGTTAGCAATTGCGGTTGCCCTGCGGGTAAATGATGCTATTTGCACATGTAAGGATACAGCGAACACACATCTAAGTATTTGATTTCTTCTCCTTTCTCTTCCTCGGCGTGGTACAGCAAACAGGTTACATCCGTCCGTCCTCCATACAAAGTGTCCATAGGGTTCAGTGGGTCCACCATCTTGTTACTTTCCACGATGCGTTTAAACTCGGTATCTGTTTTCAAACGATGATCGTACTCGTGTTCCCACAATCCACCACTTGGTATCATTGCTGCTCTAACTTCAAGCGTCGCTGATAAGTGGTCTCGTACAAATCTGATATGGTCCGTTGTAAAAACAGATTTTTAGTGTCACGTTGAGGATAGAAGAGGGGACATGCGTGAAATAAGCATCCGTTAAACACCTACACACTCTTGGGGTTTTCCCAGCCATCCACCGAATACCTTCCTATGGTCTTTTCGCCTCCTCCGTTTCGGGCATCTTGGATCCATTTGTCTTCCTTGTCACACACGTAATGTAGCCAGCGTAGGGCTTTGGCCGAGTAATGACGTGTGGCAAAGTTCGTCGTTTAAGGGCTTATGACAGTCACGGTGTTATCGAGCATGAATCATTGGCGGTACAGTAAGGAACAATTTGGCGATGGTGCAGGCTTCTTTCACTAGATCGATCCCTCCGTGCTGCATGAATAATTATCGAAATAATCTACAGCAACGCGTAAAATGTCCACGTCGGAACGACAATACTTTAACATTTCTTCCTGAAAGTCGAAGGGATCCGAAGCATGGTACCAAGTGTTGAAAGCTTCTCGTTGTTTGGTACGCATGTTAGGGTCGTAGTAGTGAGCGTCAGGTAAATGGGATAGAACAGTGTGTTGACTGGCTTCGATATTGAAAAAGTGTGGAACATAGCCTTTGGTCATTTCTGTCATTCCAAAAGTTTTTAAGTAATCGACTCAAAGGCAGGGCAAGTATCTCGCCGAATCTGTAACCTGCACTTGTCCCACTTTATGGAAAAGATTCTGGCTCCGTTCAATGTCATTTTAGGATGTTCAGTACTTTGTTCCGTATAGTGTCTCAAAAGATACTGTCCATCGTATCCCGAGAAATTGTGAGCCATCACCGTGGCATGGCTATGACAATCTCCGTAACGTTCGATGTCCTTGGGGTCTAGGATCTATTGGGCGAAATCGGCTAGTGTGTTCGGTCCCCGAAATGTTTGTTCACGTCCTCCAGGAATCTTGCAGCAGTGCGGACAGTAACTAACGATAGGCTGTTGGATGCACTTCTCGCACGCTCGATGAGCCACGCAGAAATTAGGAATGTGAATACCAGTCTCTTGCATGCATTCGAAATTGAAAAAGATGAAATTGCCTTTCTTCTGGTCATCTTCTTCATTGTTGGGCTGGTATTTTTGAATGTAGCATTCGTGTTCCAAGTCCACGATTTGGTAACAAATGTGACATCGTTTCTTTCCTGAACCTACGTACACATTTGCAAGTAGGGCACAATCTCAGGAGTTGACAAGCACTTTTCTACTGCGAACTGTGTGTCCTCAGATGGTGTTGGTAACAGGCAGGCCTGACAAAAGTGCGCTGACAAGCAAGGCAATGCACTCGTTCTTGTCCTTCGTCAAGACAGGGTTGGAAGGCCAAACATCGTAAGCATTTTGATGCACAATGCTTGTTTTACTCTTGATTGTTATAGCCATAGTCACATTTCTCACAAAAATAACCGTATCCCAGGAATGTGGCGATACTGGTTGTGGCATCGAAATATTCATCGGGATGATAGACGTGAATCTATTTTCTCTCTTTGATATCTTTGCCTCAAAACAGTAGAGGTCCTCGCACTTCGTGAGAGTGTAATTTCAAGGTGCATCGTGTAGCCAAGACTTCTTGCAATTTTTGCATTTCAGCAATGCCACAGGGTGTGTCTTTCGATATTCCCGCTTGCTGTAACAGGAGTTCTGATTCTCTTCGTTGTTTGGCTCGGTCGAATTGTTGAATATTTTTCCAGGCTGTTTTCCATTCTAACGTGTCGTTCTTGTCGGCATACGTTCGTCCTACGACGATGGCACGGGCTAAACACATCTTGTCTTGAAGGTTGTTAATTTGGACGATACTCATTTTGTTGTTGCGAAGGTTGTCTACCAATAACACATTTTTGTGTCCTGTCCCTTGGGTCATGAACAGTCTCGCTTTTCCATCGGTGATGCGAAACTTGTTGTTGGATTGTTGCAAGTGTTGAATCTGGTCGATGACTTTGGAAGGTGTCAATTCTGCTGGGCTGCGAAACTCGATCCAAAAGGGGGACTTCAAACTGTCGTGATGAATGAAAAGTCTCGAGCGATCTTCTTCTTTGGCTTGACATTGCCGTTTCAGTGTGGTTAACAAAGAACCCCTCACCTCGGTGATGAACCCCTCTGCATTCTGCAGCGGTACTTCGGACTTGCAGTCTTTCAACTTGACCGTGTAAATGCAAGCCATACTTTTAAATTATATAGAGGAGCGCTTTTACTCCTCTCTAATGTGGTAGTAGTTTTGAGGGGTAAATGGTGGTGGACTTTGGGTGGGTGTAGAGTCTCTGGGTTTGGACTCTGGCGCACTCATGTCATCTTCAAAATCTCTGGCATGGATCTGAGCCAAATCTTCAGCTACTGTGCGAGGTGATAAGTCAAGTTTCTGCCTTTTACCGTCTTCTCCCTTCTCCACAAAATGACTACGAAAGGTCAAATTACATCTTAAACGTCCCTTTATATCCATGTCAGACCTGTGCATATATAAAGGGCCAGTGTCTTCCCTTCCAGTATTCATTTCACTCTCAAACCAACAAGAAAGATGGAAGAGCCAACAGAGATCGAACTTCTCTGATCAGAGCTTTGCGAGGTGTCATGCGAATGTTTTCTTCAGACAAGCAGACGGACTACTCACCCTCCTTTTGAGATAAAAGTCAACATACTTGCCCTATCTGTAAGAAGAAAGGGCATTGGGCTATAGAGTGTCCAAAATAGCAAGACATGTATCAGAAGGGACAAATGTTAAGATACCTGTTCGCATAGTCAAGAGAAAGGACTTAGGTCTTGAGACTGCCCTAAGAAACAACATGAGCAAGAGGAAGAGAGGGGATCAGAACAGGAAGAAGAGGTACCCTCCCAAAAGGAAGAACTCAGACACGTACAGAAAGAGGGAAAAGAGAAGAAAAACAGACGAGGAGAAAGTGAGGAAGAAGAACAGGTAAAAGCAAAGTTAGTGAAGAAATTTAAAAAACAGAGAGAGTAAACAAAGACACGGAAGAAGTCTATGAATATTTTAAAGCGTCGTGTTGAGATATTGGAATATAACATATGTACCAGAATAGACAAGACAGAAACGTAAGTGTTTCTTCGTTTTGATTTTTATAATCATATTAAGAACCTTCACTCACGCACTCACTCACTCAAACACGTACATCATGGGCAAAAAAGGAATTTTGAGTTTTAACTGATTTTGGCAAAATGAATGCTGTCTCTTTTCGAGAGAAGTTGGTGGCACTGAAAAGGACCGTTGGTTGTTGTTTTGTTATATAAACAAAACAGGAACGGGACGGAATCAGCTTTAACTGCCTTAAGCTTTTGCCACACACAATTTTCAGCACGCAATATTTTGAGTGTAAGCAAATATTTTTTTAATATTTTACACACATTAAGAAATCGTCTTTTTCAGTTTTTGGGGAGTTCTTCATCAGTCGGGCAGCATTTGTCTTTTTTTCTACAGGACATGAGGTAAATTTATTGGACATTGATCCTATGTTTATAAAGTTGTCTAAAAAGACTTTACTGAAAACGTGGAAGAAATCACAGGTTAGTATAGATCTGATAATTGATTTTTCCTCGTTGTAGAAGTTCATGGGTTGTTTTCTGGAATAATTAAGAAAGCATTATAATAGATTTTTAAAACATTTTTCCTTGGTGCAAGCAAGACAAAAATATTCCAAATATCAGAGAGGCTGTTTTAAACAGTGAGGACTATTCCAGTGGAAATATGTGATTTTCCAAATGAGATGGGGAAAAATATCTTCAGTTCAGTGAGACAAAGACACGCCATTATCTTACCTACACGCCATTTTTTTTACCTACCTTGAGCGTTTCAAATAATAACGCACAAGATTAACGTGTAACTACTTTCATGTTACGAGTTTGTGTAAGAAAAAGAATTCAATAGTAACAACTCTATCGTTATATGTTTAAATTATGTATGTATGCATGTATGTATGTATGTATGTATGTATGTATGTATGTATGTATGTATGTATGTATGTATGTATGTATGTATGTATGTATGTATGTATGTGTTTTGAGTGGTCAAATGCGTGCGTATTTATGTCTATACTTGCCTGCATACTTGTAAAATCTTTAGCACATTTTTACATGACACTTACTTTACCCTTCCATCAGGATACTCCATTTCTTGCCGTTTCGGGATAAACTTGAATGGGGCTGTTAAGGGTTCGTAGAGGTAGAAAGCATCAGGCTGTTGCTGAAGAATGTGCCCTGTGAGAGGCGAGCCACTTCCATAGTGGGTCTGGATTATCACAGCTGTACAATTAAGTTTACGGTCCCTTTTCTGTTCCATTAATTTGCTGATCTCCATTAAAGTATTGGGGTATGAGTTTGAAATGTTTTCTAGGCTCAGATGGTTTAAATCTCTGTGATCTGAAATTACAATATAACCAGTCTAAGCGGACATAAAGTACAATATAACCAGTCTAATCAAACATCGGCATATAAAGTATAATATAAACAGTACCAGTGGACACATGCATATAAAGGATTCCAGTTCTTCAAGGAAACAGGAATCAAAACCTTTCTTCATTTTACTTGCAGACATAATCTCAAAAAGAAACACGATACAAAAGACAAATATCAATGGTCGCATGTAGAAATGTTATCACTGTAAAAATAGTTTCTGTTGACCTGAGAATTGCAACAGCAGTATGATTCCGATGTAAGCAAACGAGCGAGCGAGCGAGAGAGAGAGAGAGAGAGAGAGAGAGAGAGAGTATATCATACAATTATCATGAGGGGGAATAATAGCGGCCAAATACGAGCTAAAGATAGAAAATGGGCGCAGGATATAATTTTCACTTCAAAATTGACTAGTTTTATGTATATTTGATTTAATATATATTTATTTCAATTTAATTGTTTGTCAGTTTTAAAATTTGTTATTTTTCATTACATGATATTGTAATGTAAATTTATTCACTAGAGATGATACTTTTTTTTAGAAAATAGTTTTTGACCTTGATTGTTAGTTTATAAACACCAGGTGTTGATATAAATCCTGACCTTGATTCAGATTTTGTAGCAACCTTCGTAAACAAGTTATATTTTATTTTAAAATTATTGGTTGTTTCCAAGGTCATGATGAGACCTGTCTTTAAGATATAAACTTAATTTTATTTCTTAGAGTAAAAATGATTGTTTTTTTTCGTCAGGGTCATACTGGATAAACGTGATTTGTAAGAAGTACTTGCTTCTATAAACTTCCAGAAGATGATCACATGAACACTGTTTACGTTTTAGAATGACCTTATAACCCATGTTTTGGATAATTAATCTCAGTCGAAGCTGGGCTGTTAAACTGTTAGTTGTATGTTGCGCTGTTTAGAGTATTTCAAATTACATGATTGGGAGTTATTCCAAACTACTTTGATTCAAAAGGATTAATTCTGTGGGGTTTCTTTTCTTCTGGAAAATACGTGTGTTATGTAATATTGTGGAACAAAAACAGTTATGTTTTTAAAAATTTGTTCAGCTATCAGAAACCGGAGAGATAATTCTTGTTTCTACAAGGAACTGTAGACTTCAACACTACAGATTACAATATACGTCATCGTCTTCCATCTTGGATTTTTCGTCGGGATTCGAACGTGAGGTCATGATGGACCTTCGTCTTTAAGATATAAACAAGGATTCAAAAGGATTAATTTTGTTATTTTTCTGGAAAATAGGTGTGCACATGTAATATTGTGGAACAAGAACAGTTATTTTTATAAATATTTATTCAGCTGTCAGAAACCGGAGAGATAATTTTTATTTCTACAAGGAACTGTGGACTTCAACACTACATATTGCAATATATGTCATCGTCTTCCATCTTGGATTCTTCGTCGGGATTCGAACGTGAGATCAGTAGAACATTTTGTTATTAGGACTACTAAAATTTTATTATCGGATTATGTTTGGATTTTTTTTGGATTTGATTCTTTAAAACCGTAAGTTCATATCTTGTTTTTATTTTTACAGAATTTATCCAGGGAAAAAATTATTGTACTTTTCAAAGCTTGTTGTTTTCACTCTTACTTGTGTTACTGTTTATTCGAGCCTAAAAAAAATGATATAAGACCAGAAAAAGCAATGTTTAGAGTTGTAAGAAAAGACGCATGAAATCGCCTGTCAGTGACAAAGTACAAAGATAAGCTCAGGAGAAAGAGAACTAAAGTTACAGTAAATGGTATCTTCCTATCCCAATAAGATACTGTGGTTTCACCATATTTTACATGCAAGAGATAATTTTGCCACCGCGTCCTAATTTGTTGCTACCATCCCTTAAACCTGGGAAATTATTATCAGGATTGTATGCCATTTATCAATGTTATTCACATGGTTACTTTAGCTTTTTTATTATTGCCAGAATCAGTTCCAGGACCCATCTATCAGTTATACTGATTACGATTGGAATAACTCTGTTTTCTGTGTGTATAAATCTCAGTACGAATTATTAAATCTACACAAACATTGCTGAACTGCATGTAATTGTTAAATTGGACCATACTATATAGGTCTCTTGGCTAGTACATAGTGATTGGACCATACTATATAGGTCTCTTGGCTAGTTCATAGTGATTGGACCATACTATATAGGTCATTTGGCTAATGCATAGTGATTGGACCATAATATAAAGGTCTTTTGGCTATTACATAGTGATCGGACTATACTAGATAGGTCTTTTGGCTAGCACATAGTGATTGGACCATACTATATAGGTCTTTTGGCTAGTGCATAGTGACTGGACCATACTATATTTGTCTCTTTGCTAGTGCATAATGACTGGACTATACTATAAAGGTCTTTTGGTTAGTGCATAGTGATTGGACCATATTATAAAGGTCTTTTGGCTAGTGCATAGTGATTGGACCATACTATATAGGTCTTTTGGCTAGTACATAGTGATTGGACTATATTATAAAGGTCTTTTGGCTAGTGCATAGCGATTGGGCCATACTATATAGGTCTTTTGGTTAGTGCATAGTGATTGGACCATACTCTATAGGTCTTTTGGTTAGTGCATAGTGATTGGACCATATTATAAAGGTCTTTTGGCTAGTGCATATTTAATAGAAACTAACATAAAAAATTAATATAGGATTTGTCTTCCAAACAGATAAAATGTACATGAACTTTTACTTTTTTACTCCATATATACGATCAGTTCTTTTTCAGTTGGTTTGTTTTCTGCGAACCATATCATTAGTTCGACTCAAATGTCGGTTTTCACGTACCGATGAAATACAATTTTCCGTTCGTATCTGCGATGAGAGTGATTTTTATCAATAAATCGTAACATACCTAAACCACAAAATATAAACATCAGTTTTGAATCGATCAAACATGTTGAACACATTTTAAAATGTTTTATAAGTCATCAAAACACCTGAATGCTTAAAAAAAAACGTGAGGTGCATGCATTAATTTTTGTAAGTATTAAAGACTTTAGTATTCCTGCATCTAAGATGATCAAAACTGAAGAAGGAATGGAATGCGAGCTAGTGCCCTATCCTGTTGTTTTTCTTTAATACCCTCTTGAATCAAAAACAAAATACCCGTCTTACAATTAACTGAGAAATACCCAGCTTATATTGATTGAACAGCCGTTTTTAAACAAAATTAAATGAATGCAGAATAATACAAACTAAACATTACAGCCGCAAAGATAAGGGACCGGATTAGACAGGTGCTAGTTTCATATACGAATAATGACCAAAGACGGTTTTGAAACGTTTTAACCTTTATCGATCGCTCTGGTAGACTTTAAGTCCTTGGGCATGCTTCACCTTCGAAGTCACTTTTGCTTGATATTTACCTACACGTCAATATATGAAAGTTGATACCGTGCCAAGGTAATTGAAATAAAGAAATTTCTTCTAATGCACTAAATTTTTCTGTCATCGAGTCTAGCACGCTAACCAATTGAGCCTCAGCGAGGGAAATTTTTCCTTGTGTTCTGGCGAACGTTTGACTTCCGCAAACAGCGTATGATCTTCCAGTAATAATTTTACCATCTCGTAGATATTGACAGTTTAACATTGACCCAGTAAATACATCTAGATTTATAGCTAATTGTGGGACTAACTTATATTTGAACTACCATATAAGTGGTTTTTAATATGACCCACTTGAGCCGTGTGCAGGCAGCATATGGTTCAGCAAATATATGAATCGATAAGAAGCACGAAAGTTATAAAGATTTCTTGTCCAATATAGTCTTCATATATTAACCATGCAGCTTTAAAATTTGTAATAATCTGCAGTTTGCGTAGTTTAGCGTTGTCACAAACTTTTTTGACAGTTTCTGAAAGGTTTTAATTTTTATCGTAGCGTAGTTCAGTTAGTATTTGAACTCCCTATCAACATTTTACATCTACCTTACATCTTTTCTATAAATATAATGCAGATCATGTTTACGTTTCCAGAAGTAATCCTTACATAATTTTTTAAAATAGAGTACAACCTGTAATCATGTGAATGACTAATCCTGTACGTTATCAACAGATGCTTAAAATACCAATAGAAAATCAAAAGTCTATCTGTCATGAGCAGTTGTTCATCTAAATCAATAGTTAGGAAAAGCTCAATTGTGTCTGCTTCTGTCAGAAATGGATGATGCGAATGTCACAATCGAATGACATAAACGACTTTTCAACAGCCTTACTTTACTTGGCGCTATGTAACCAGGACTGTTCGTATTTGACATTAAACCCATTGCATACCCGCATACATACAATTTTTATAAAACGTGAATGCTGTGGTAGATCCGAATAAACAGAAATAGATTTGTTCTCCTTTGCTCCATGTGCTGTAGTTACACATGTAAAAAATGGAACCAGTCAGTAATAAATATAATGCGCATCCAACTGCAAATAACACAGACATCTCTGGCGTCGCATAATAATTACAAATGTATAGAAGCCTTCGTACCAGACATTTAGGTCGGTTACCATAACGCCACGTGACGCAGGAAAATAGAAGTGCATACTACGAAAAAGAACTACTTAAGTATTTAAGCGTCCTTCTTGTCTGCTAAGTCATCAAGATGGAAAATCTATCACTCATAATGCACTAGGACATACGACTTGTTATAGTCATCAAGATGAGTAATGTTTTGCCTATAATACACTAGTACATACGACTTGTTATATTCATCAAGATGGGTAATGTTTCGCTTATGATGCACTAGTACATACGACTCGTTTTAGTCATCAAGATGGGTAATCTTATGTTTATAATGCACTAGTACATACGATTTGTTATATTCATCAAGATGGGTAATGTTTTGCGTATAATGCACTAGTACACACGACTCGTTATAGTCATCAAGATGAGAAATATATTGCTCACTATGTACAAGTACCTACGCCTCGTTAATGTAATCAAGGTGGGAAATCTTTTACTCACTATATACGAGTGTCTACTCCTCGGTACAGTCATCAAACAATGCAATATATTACACCTTATGTACGAGGGCCTACTCTCGTTACAGTATTGAATGCAGTGCATGTATTCGATTTTCAAAACATAACGACTTGGTGAATTCTAAAAAATGACGTGAACCTCAATTCTTAAATATGAATTCCATATAAAGTGTGAAGCTCAATTCTTAAATATGCCACCATACCAATGTGGTCACTGATCATTTAAAATAATATGTAGATCGACCAGAGCTTACACTGAAATCATATCTGCGGCATATATTTTTTATGCTTAATTTGTTTTCTTCAATCTTTGAGCTTCTTTCTGCAAACTTTATATATTTATTAATGTGTGTGTGTGTGTGTGTGTGTGTGAGAGAGAGAGAGAGAGAGAGAGAACTTTACCATCAAACCTCTTCCCATGTACATGGCAGTGCAGAGTACGAAGATCAGCAGTATCACCAATAATATAGTAATTATTCCCTTCCTTATTTTTTTTTAACCATGGCGGTTATTTTTGTTTGTACACGGTTACAGCCTGTTGAAATGTGGTTATTGTTTCTATCTTACGATGCAGATGATATACAGATTCCTCCTGTTCTCGGAAATAGGACGAAACCATACTATTTCTATACAAGTAAATGTCTCAATACATCCCCGCTATGTGACGAGAAAACCAGAGGTTTTAAATCGCTGTTCGTGTAATATTTTTCTGAATTTTCTTTACTGCATATGTAACTAGAGAATTTATATTAGCAATTGAAGCATTAAACGAGAAATTAATATTATACTGTAATTTAAAGAGTATTACCACAGATGATACAAATTCCAAGGGAGATACCTTTTTGGGGATCTAAGCTATTACCCATTAGAGTAACCTCAGCCATTCTTATCAGTCAGAATAAGCACATGAAGCAGACTGCTTTCCGCATTTGGGGGGAAAACGCAAATTGGAACAGCACAAATGCTTGTACAAGAAAGTAGCACAGGTTGCTATCTGCTTTCTGAAAATATATGGACTCAGTAACAGGTCAACAATATAGATAAAATGAGGGCACATTGTGACTATGCTTTTGGATCTTTTTGTAACAATGACAGTTTTAGAAAAGTAAGTAAAATAATCTGAATGTCCTTTAAGTTAAAAGCTCCCCACTGATACATGCGTACAATCCACTCATGTTGAGTAAAAAGCTTCCGCCTGACACATACGTACAATCTACACATTTTGAGTCTAGAGCTTCCCACTAACACATTCTTACAATCGTCTCATTTCGAATCTAGAACTTCCCACTGACACATACGTACAATCCGCTCACTTTGAGTCTATAGTTTCCCACTGACACATATGTACAGTCTACTCATTTTGAGCCAAGAACTTCCCACTGACACACTCGTACAATCCAATCATTTTGAGTCTAGAGCTTCCCACAAACACATACTTACAATCCACTCATTTTGAGTCTAGAGCTTCCCACGGACACATACGTACAATCCAGTCATTTTGAGTCTAGATCTTCCCACTGACACATACGTACAACCCACTCATTAAAGCAAATATAAAAATGTATGCAATTATTTTTTTTATCTTCATATAATTATGTATGATATGCTGTTTAAATGGTACATTCAAATTGATGTTAAGCATGAAAATAAGTTAATTATGCTCATTTTGCTCTTGCTTACATAATTTGCTATGAGCCATGTTTGTGTGAGTAGTGACCTTACTTATGGGGAAATTAAAAGTCTTAGAATACAGGAATACAGTTGCAATAAGTTAAAGAAATATATAGTGAAAAAGTTTCTTTTCATTTATTTGCAATGAAATAAAAAACTAAATGATGAGAATGTGAATTCGCTTTTACCATATTAAACAATAGGCAAATATTTTACACACCTTTGACCTTTATGAACCTAATGTATTCCATCCCTTTTCAAACTCTAAAATTCATTGTTGATATCTTACAAATAATTCTGGCTAGTTTCGTGTTCCTGTCATTCAGCATGATTTTGGTTGGTATGTTTGCAAAATGTAATGTGCATTCTTAAAATGGGGGGGGGGGATTGACTTGTTAGAAACTCTGACGCTCATAAATACTGTCCGGTGGGGGGAAATGCAGGAGAATCATTCAAAAGGACTGTTTTGATGCTTGCGACTTAAATGTTTCAGCCATAAAATCATAATTAAATCATACAATAATAATACCTATATTCTCTTTATGGGGGCGCTCACCAGTTATTATGTACTTTTGAGACAGTGACGTATGTAAGGTGAAGCTGTTTGCATTTAAAACATGCACAATGGAGAGAATGGTGGCACACCTCTATGCTACATTAATGTAATGTGGATGATATTTCTTTGGCTATTGTACTTTTGGATTTAAACACATTGCTAACTAAAATGAATGCTCCCTTTTGTTAAAAAATCAGTCTGAATTAGTCTAAAGTACACTATCCATAGCAGCTATTAAAATAGGGAAAATTAATTTTGCCAGACTAGGCAATACCAGCTTCTGAAAGGGCAAGGAATGAATTATCAAATATATAAAATGTAAAAAAAGTTCTCGGCTCTTTTTTATACAATTTACCTCTGAAGTTCAGGAAGTGAAAATGATCAAGTGGAGCTAGCACGTTTTTTTTATAAGGCCAAGCTGTATACTCTATAACCCATATTATACCCATCAATCATATACCAAAATAAAGGGAATTAAAGGTTATTTTAATTATACCTAAGATATACAATGTGTTTTATAAACAGCCAGTATACCCAGTGAGGACAGCCGGGGAAATTCTTTTTCTTTAAAATCCTAACCCTATGCAAAATATGAAACTGTTGAGCGACACCTTAAGTAAAGAGCTTCCCCCTGACACATACGTACAATCCACTCATTTTGAGACTAGAGCTTCCCACTGACACATACGTACAATCCACTCATTTTGAGTCTAGAATTTCGATTGACGCATACGTACAATCCACTCATTTTGAGTCTAGATCTTCCCACTGACACTTACGTACAATCCACTCATTTTGAGTCTAGATCTTCCCACTGATACATACGTACAATCCAATCATTTTGAGTCTAGACCTTCCCACTGACACATACGTACAATCCACTCATTTTGAGTCTAGATTTTTACCATTGACACGTACGTACAATCCACTCATTTTGAATCAAGAGCTTCTCCCTGACACACACGTACAATCCACTCATTTTGAGTCTAGATCTTCCCACTGACACATACGTACAATCCACTCATTTTGAGTTTAAAGCCTCCCATTGACATATACTTACAATCCACTCATTCTGAGTCAAAGTTTCTCCCTGACACATAAGTACACTCCACTCATTTTGAGTCTAGAGCTTTCCACTGACAAATACGTACAATCCGCTCATTCTGAGTCTAGAGTTTCCTCTGATACATACGTACAATCCACTCATATTGAGTCTTGAGCTTCCCACTGACACATACGTACAATCCATTCGTTTTGAGTCTAGAGCCTCACATTGACACATACTTACAATCCACTCATTTTGAGTCTAGAGTTTCCCACTGACACATGCGTACAATCCACTCATTATAAGTATAGAGCTTCCCATTGAAACATGCGTACAATCCACTCATTGTGAGTCGAGAGCTTCCCATTGACACATACGTAAAATCCACTCATTTTGAGTCTAGAGCTTCCCACTGATTCATACGTATAATCCACTCATATTTGCCATAGTTCTCATCCGTGTAATGAATGTAAATTTAAGTTTCATAATTTCGTACGTGTCAGTGTTCACAACATTTTGATAACGGAACACTGAATCACATAACTCATCCGTTTTGACGACGCAGGCAGTGTGACATCATACGCTTTCAGTACATATTACTTAGATTCATGTGGACATTTGGATTACAAAATTAAACTATATTTATTTAACGTCCATTATGAAATACGTTTCATTATCTGATCCGAGGCGGGCTCGACGGCTCAGATTTCGTTGTGATGACACCAGCATCCAATAAATTTTGTTGAATGAAAAAGAAACTCCAGCTTTTAAGCTCAAAACCCGAATTCTTATACTGAAAGCGCAAATTCTAGGTAAATTAAATTCAGCGCGTTGTTGGAGACATCAAAATAAAGCAGCTGCTTGATGTTCAATGATCTTAATTTGTTTCGAGTTCGATAGGAACTTGAGTTTTTTCCTTACATAAGTTAGAAATGCATGACATGGTCTTTAATGTGGAGGAAGATGTAGAAGTACGAAGAACCCATCGTCTTTTTATTTGTATGGTTGACCATCACAATTCTGCTACCTGTCGAAACCAGGGAATCGAACTAACAACCACAGGAGTACATAATAATTGTGCTGCCCTCCTGCCATCTGGTCCCAAATGAAATAAGAAACCCAAATGTTATAAAAGATGTATATTTCTATTTCATATTAAAACGACTCTAACTTGATATTTGAAATCCTTCAAGAAATGTAAGCTATAAATATTATAATGAAAGTTTCTTGGTAAAAAGTCAAAACCAGCAGAAAACGTTACTGCATATCAATGTCGTACCATTGTAACATAACCCTCCGTTCCACGTATATAATAACTTAAATTTGTATGTATATACAGAGAATGCTTGATAAATTATGACTAATATATGAAAATGACAAAATATAAAGTTTGCTTTCTTTTTGTCTTTTTCTTGGGGGTGGTGGTGGTGGCAATGGCATCATAAAAAGTATTAAAATGGGAAACGTTAACCAAGAAAGGCACATCTGGACAACTTAGAAAACATGATTACCTGATTAAATAATACGTTCCGCACAAAGTCATATTGTTTGGGTGATAGCTTTTCCATCTACAACAGGCATTGATAACGGTTATAAAGCGCACTACCACCATCTTCCCAAAGGGTCTCATCAGCATCATAATAGAATGAAAAGTTTTGTCTCATCAGATAACAATTTGTTTATATTTTGACTTTCTGGATAAGTCTTCAAGCTCACCCTACGATTACTCCCTACATACTTTTGAATAAATCAATATATCCTACCCGTAACTGGCATCCACACTCATTCGATAGCTATTTTCTTGGTCATTGTTTACCAAGGGTTGCCTAGCGAACTAGTTTTTAATTTTGTTATGATCGATCCAGCTCGCACTATGATTACTCCAACTGACCTACGATTATTTCATCTCTCCCCTACGATTACTTAAGTTCACCCTATGATTATTCAAGCTCGCCGTACGATTACGTCGGCTCACCCCACGATCACTCCTACTCCAGCTCAACCTACGATCTCTTGGAATTGCACTGAACGCTTTAGGATAATTTAAGATTTAGTTAATAATACTGTAATTTATTCTCAAATTTTCATTTTATTATTTTAGTAATTAAGTTATTTATTGTATTTTACAAAACTTGATGGTTTTGTTTCTTTATGTTACTTAGTTTATGACATAATTAAACAAAAATCTACCTTTATAATATTTTCAAGTAAATAACCATAAAGGCTCAATATAACTCAAAAAATTGTCTTCTGTTCATAGAGGCTCTTCAGCTTTCACGCTGTGTATATCTTACTAATCGTAAAGTTGGTGATTTGCAGTAAGACTATTACGTTGAAGGAAACGTTTTTTCTTCATTTTTTCTTCATTTTTCTAATTATGTCTAAACGTTGTCCATCTTATATTGAATGACCCCTGCCCAACAAGGACCCTACCCCTATTGTATGCATAGTTACGATGGCAACCGAAGTGCCAAATCATATTTGCTCCTATACATCTCTTATTGGAAGATAACCTGTGATCTAAAAGTTGTAATCTTAGGAAAATAGTTAAGACTGGCCCAATAAATCAATGGTTGGCCATTATGCTTGTAACGTTTGCAACAAACACGGAAGATATAATCAATTGTAATAGGGATCATTGATTAAAGTCACGAGGACTTAGTAAATCAAATCAGAAATTAAACACATTGGGAAAGGGGCTAGGTTGTAGACTGTCATAGTCCGGTCGATCTTATAACATGAATTTTTTCACGTTCTGTTTGTATTGATCCTTTATAATTATAAATCAATCCATTTGTATGGAAAAATATGAACGAGTTTTTTCTCAAAAATAGAAACCTTTTTATCATATGCTCATTTTGTTTAACTACCAAAGGCTTATTAATAAAAGACATTACAAGAAATAATGTAACTTAATTTAGGCTTTATTCCAAAATAAATTCACAACCGGACACACAATAAGAGTATCCATGCCCACGCTCAACGTTCTTTTAATTTAGTCGCGCGATCTACATCAGTTTCAAAAAGAATTGTCGCTTGTACTTAAAATTGAAATTTCGAGTCATATTGTGAATGAATACACGTGGATTTTGTTTCTTTATTGATCCAACTCATTTCTACTTTTATGATGATAAAGGGCTGGATTATCTATCCAAATCCAATGCAGTAAGGTGAACGGATTTCGTCCGAAATGTAGCCAGTCAAAATTTCAGTAAGGCTTCTGTGTGTATTAAGTTTTGCAGGGACATGTCAGTCGGATTAGAAGAACTAAGAAAGTACAATTTGAGATAATTCAAGATGCATAAATGTAACTATATTTTTACCATTGTTATTACCAGTTAAAAAATGCTTATGCCGTCACATGATCTCGCTGTTGGAGGGACCCAAGCTATGACGTGCATCATACAATGTCTTCCATCGCTGACCTAACATTGTTTCAAATTAGTTACACAGGGAAAATTGAAAACCAGCTGTTGTGTGACAGTTCACTTAACCGCAAAAATAATACTTTTTCGTCGTATTGGCTCTGAGATTCTAAGTTTTCTACCAAAAACTTCAGTTGCATTTTTTCTCGAATCTAGTATTTTGACAGACTTGTAAAATGGTTTGTCTCTGATAGATATGTGCTAGCCCTTGGCCTCAGTTTGCTTTTCTATGGTATATTTTTTAGACCCTAGAGAGCAATCGTCATAGTCTACACCATCTATTTGCGAAAAGATATGAATATTATCCTAAATAACTTTTCAATGATTAGAACATTATTTTCAATTACTGCGTCTCTAACTTTGTTGATGACATTGCAAATATCACATTAATTAATTTGCTTCTTGAAAGTTTCGTTTCTGACTCACTGAACTCGTCCAAATTGTTAACTTTATCGTCTTTACTTTCATCAAATGGACGAAACAGTTGCTTTAGTTCATTCACAAACAAGTTTAATAAATCAAAATCTAAAGCGTCTACTACACGAGTGTACATGGTTTGTTTGCAAAGTAGTTCCTAATACACTATACTATCATCAGGCACACGTGTCCTACTCGTGCGTGCAATATGAGGGTGTTCAGTATCGCAAAATACCGCACATTTCTGACAATGTAAAGTGTACTGAGACAAAACTCAGCATATAATAATTTAAATTATTATTTATATAACAGTGTATATAATATACTGTATGAGAATGAAAGATTGAAAAATCCAATAAGTGTCGTCCATTTCTCAACATAATGTATAACTCCATGCAAAATGTAACGGCTTAACTTAGGACCTTTAGGCAACAATACTCATGTGGAAATCTCCTTAACTAGGCCCCTGTCAGCTACATACTGGCATAATATCTACCTAACCAGATGGCATTTAGCTACATAATGATATGGGTACCTCCTTAACTAGGCCCCTTTCAGCTACATACTTGCATAATATCTACCTAACCAGATGGCATTTAGCTACATAATGATATGGGTACCTCCTTAACTAAGCCCCTGTCAGCTACATACTGGCATAATATCTACCTAACCAGATGGCATTTAGCTACATAATGATATGGGTACGTCCTTAACTAGGCCCCTTTCAGCTACATACTTGCATAATATCTACCTAACCAGATGGCATTTAGCTACATAATGATATGGGTACCTCCTTAACTAGGCCCCTTTCAGCTACATACTGGCATAATATCTACCTAACCAGATGGCATTTAGCTACATAATGATATGGGTACCTCCTTAACTAGGCCCCTTTCAGCTACATACTTGCATAATATCTACCTAACCAGATGGCATTTAGCTACATAATGATATGGGTACCTCCTTAACTAGGCCCCTTTCAGCTACATACTTGCATAATATCTACCTAACCAGATGGCATTTAGCTACACAATGATATGGGTACCTCCTTAACTAGGCCCCTTTCAGCTACATACTTGCATAATATCTACCTAACCAGATGGCATTTAGCTACATAATGATATGGGTACCTCCTTAACTAGGCCCCTTTCAGCTACATACTGGCATAATATCTACCTAACCAGATGGCATTTAGCTACATAATGATATGGGTACGTCCTTAACTAGGCCCCTTTCAGCTACATACTTGCATAATATCTACCTAACCAGATGGCATTTAGCTACATAATGATATGGGTACCTCCTTAACTAGGCCCCTTTCAGCTACATACTTGCATAATATCTACCTAACCAGATGGCATTTAGCTACATAATGATATGGGTACCTCCTTAACTAGGCCCCTTTCAGCTACATACTTGCATAATATCTACCTAACCAGATGGCATTTAGCTACATAATGATATGGGTACCTCCTTAACTAGGCCCCTTTCAGCTACATACTGGCATATTATCTACTTAACGAGATCGCTTTTAGTATGTACCTCCTTAACTAGGCCCCTTTCAGCTACATACTGGCATAATATCTACCTAACCAGATTGCATTTAGCTACATAATGATATGGGTACCTCCTTAACTAGGCCCCTTTCAGCTACATACTGGCATACTATCTACCTAACCAGATGGCATTTAGCTACATAATGACATGAGTACCTCCTTAACTAGGCCCCTTTCAGCTACATACTGGCGTAATATCTACATAACTAGACTCTTTTCAGCTACATACTGGCATACTATCTACCTAACCAGATCGCTTTTAGGTACATAATGCCGTGGTTACCTGCTTAACTTGGACGTTTTGGCAACATAATCTTGTGGAGACCTACTTAACTAGGTCCCTTGTAGCTAATAATGGCACAGTATCTACATAAATATATCCCTTTTAGCGACATACTGGTACAGCTAACTATATTTATTCTGCTTTTAGCAGCAACTATTCCCATTTTACGGGTACTTTATAACTAGACTCCTTTGTCACCAAGCTTGTATGGATAACTGTTTAAATATTTTTTGTAGCTACACACTCCTTAAGGATACCTTCGTAATTAGGATCCTTTTATTTATGCCTGTTATACCGCTGGTATAGGTACCTCCTTAACTTGATCCTTTATTTGCTATATACTGGTAGGTGCACCTTCTTAACTAGGGCCTTTCTAGTTACACAACTGGTATGAGTACCTAGTTAACAAGGGTCATTTTAACCGCATACGAGTACGAGTACCTCCTTAGCGAGGCCACTTTTACCGACATACGGGTACTTTTTTTATCTAAGCCACTTTCAGCTACATATTGGTATGGGTACTGATGTAACTAAATAGCTTTAAGTCAGATATTGTTATGGGTACTTCTATAACTAAGCCTCTTTCAGCTACATATTGATATGGATTCATTTTTAACTTAAGTCCATTTTTAGCTACATATTGATATGGTTACTTCTTTAACTAAGTCCAATTTTTAGCTACATATTAATATGGGTGCATCTTTAACTAATTCCTTGTTAGCTACACATTTATATGGGTACTTCTTAACTAAACCCCTGTTTACTGCATATTGATACGGGTACCTCCTTCACTAGGACTCTGTTAGCTAGCTATATACTAGTATGGGTACGTCCTTAACCATGGCATTTCTTAGCTACACACTCATACGAGTATCGCCTTAACTATGTCCGATTAGCTACAAACAATGCATCATGAAAAAGGAAACTTGATAGAAGGATGGACAGATTAAATGTCTGTTTCACAGTGAAAATATATAAAAGCGCTTTTAATTTACAAAATGTTGCACTTTGCTTGACCCGTGAAGACGTCATTACACGTCCCCCTATCATGATCAAGATTTGGAAATTCATAGAATTTAGGGGAAGACTGGCAGTTTCGGGTGAGAAAATATTTCATGGGCTCGTTATAGTTGTAACATTGTTTCAGTTTTAAAGAAAGTCTGAGGAACCTTGAATATAAATGTACCATTCTGAGTTTTAATTGCGATAGTTTTGAGTAACGACGACAATGTTTATATTATAGTGACAGTTACTTCCCAATATTTAAAGAGGATACCCTAGGAACCCTGAGGACTTAATGTTAAAACCGGGGGTTGTACCCTGGGGACGAATGTGAATTTCGCATTGTGGGACTGTCTAGGGACAATGGGAATTTAACATTGGGATGCATAGCGACAATGTATTGGGACTGTCTAGGGACAAGGGGAATTTAGCATGGGAGACGGTACTGGACACTGGGGAAACAATGGCAACAATATTGAAAGTGGCTGACCTCAAACGGGCAGATCAGTGAGGAACAGTGTTGCAAGTGGTTGACCTGAATACGCGTTTCTCTATGTAGGAACAAAAACAATAGAGACATAGACATAGAGATATGGTTTGATACATGTATAGAAACTATTATCATCTATGTTGGGGTGTGGCCCGAGAAATGGAAATCCCAGTCAAGGGGTTACATTATTAGTCTCCACATGAGGCTTGCCGAGTGGGGAGACATATAATGTAACCCCGCGACTGGAATTTCCTTGTCTGGGTCCAAACCCCAACGTAGATTATTTTTCTCGCCCAATATTTTCCTTCAAAGTAAAAAGAAGTCTTCACTAGTGCAGTATAGTTTACGTCCAAATTAGGGACAATATATAACAGTATATAATGTTTCACGCGAAGTATTTCAAACTAGATAGGTGGCTTTAGTTACACTTAATGACGCTGACCTTAATATGTACTGAGTTAGGCCTACATATAGGATAAAATTGACCATGCTATGTGGAACGAACTAGCATAATGCCCAATAGCTCGACATCATGCGCGTGTGTGTTGGTCTCTCTCGAAATATTGTGTATGGTGTGTTCTCACAGATGAATTGACCTTAAGTTACTATGTTTTTTATATATATTTCTTGTTGTTGTTGTTTGATTTTAAAACACATACGTCAGTCACAGCAAAAGACAACAAGGGTTTCTTTTTAAAAAAGTAGTTCTGAGCGCGTGGACAACTTGACTGAGACGACTGGTCTGAGATGACTAGACTAAGATAAGAAAGGCAAGGTGAGCAAAACAGCTAGATTTCTCTGTCGCATGTGTAGGACATAGATCTATCACACAAACATAGATTTATCTACATAAATCTATCACAAAAACAACTATAGAATGTTTTTGGCAAGATAGAATAGGCATCGTTTCTAGACATATAAATGGCACTGAATAGGGCTTTTGGTTTTTTGTTGTTGACACCATTCAGTTAACGTAGAGTGCATAGCACGAACTTCTCTTCCTCAAACTTCGTCTGACAACTGGAGCGTAGATTAAGACTCGCTTCAGAGAGCCTTGGCTCTCCAAATAGATCCTTCGTTTTCAAGGGTGTTCTTGGTTATAGTCCATACTGTTTTCACATTCGTTGGATAGTCCGGGTTGAACAGCATCGACGATATGAGGTTAGACGATTCTAAGTTAGTTGGACGAGAACATGTGAATGGAATGAGGTGAACCATGCTTATTTATAGTGGAAGAGCTGATCGAAACGGGAGAGTTCTTTTACCAATCCGAACACGAGTAACAATGTTGAGTCACAAAGTGGAGTCTGTCTTCCAGTCCGAGTCACATTCCCTATATGTGCACTAGCGTCTGTGCGGAGTGACTCTATGCGACAGAGTTAGAATATGACGGAAAGTACGAAGACGATGAATTGGGGTGCACCGGCTGTGGAGACGAGGAGTGATGGCATAGCAGCGACTACCAAGGGAAACAAAGTCCTACTTCCAGAAGAGAACGATTTTAATTGGGATTTAGTGGATGTTCTCTCTTCTTCACAAGAATTTTTTCCGGTACCAGTACCTTCGCCGCCTTCTCCTTTCTTACCGTACGTTGGGGATTTGAAACAGAGGCAGAAAGAAGAATTCAAGCATCGTTGTACGCATGAGTCAGCCAAGGAGTTCATAACTGTTTGGCTAACACTTGCACTTGCGACTTATATCGGGGGCTTTTAAACGAGACCACTTTATGAGCATTGAGACCGATGGTGCAATAGACTATACTTTATTGGAACAAATTTTGGGGTATGTAAATGACACTAGAATTACGATCGGCTGGTAAACGAATTCCCAGAAAGGAAGTGACTAAGACACACAACACACGACCACCCCAATTCAATGGACAGAGTTCTCATAAAAAACGATGGTAATCCTCCACAGCCTGAATAGTGTGATTGAATTCCTTCAACAGAACTTGTTGCGTCACTTCTGATAAAGGTCGTGTCGTGGCATGGTAGCAAGTTTTTATGCCCTCTTTTGTCGGAGGTAATAAAAATGTTCTTTCTGCACAGAGCTGATCGTACTCCACTGGCGATTCCAAATTGTTTAGTCACTAACTCACTAACTTGCACACCACACGTCGAATAGAAGAAACCTCTCCAACCAAGATTAGTCAGTGTAAAAGATTTTGGTAATCCTCCAACTCTTCCTCCTGAATTCGTTGCAGTATGGACAATCGTAAATAGAAGGAATAGCATACAAATCCTTCTGGTCCTCGGCTAGATTATCAATGTCTGACCACTAGAACGCTTTCATCCAATATGTCCTCTTATAACATTCAGGTACCAGTGGTTCTAACATCGGTGACGTAACGGATGTAATTTTTC
This sequence comes from Sinohyriopsis cumingii, assembly GCA_028554795.2. Classification (NCBI taxonomy): domain Eukaryota; kingdom Metazoa; phylum Mollusca; class Bivalvia; order Unionida; family Unionidae; genus Sinohyriopsis; species Sinohyriopsis cumingii. Next base: position 104,530,804 of record CM068831.1, read on the forward strand.
TTTGCGTTTCACTTCTAGTTTGACAAACGTGTATTAAATGCATTCCCTAAACTCAACGGACAAACCATGAATGTTCTCTTGTAAAGTATCCATGAAGAGATTAATGGGGTCCACCTAAATGTATGTAATGAAAGTGCAGAGACCATCGAGCATGTTCCATTTGAGATGGATCATTCTGCTCCGACTCGTGAAGAGACACAACACACCTGAAGCACTTGACTTTACCACCTTCGCCAAAGTAGACAAATCAAGCTTTGGCTAGTTCTTCATGGGTAGATCCTCCCATATATTTGGGCCAATTTCCTTTGAACGCTTGGAATCGACTTACAAAGTCGCAGTATCCAGACATCCTTCACATATTTATTTCAATGAAGATGTGGTAATACATTAAATAGTTTGCTCAGGCATGGAAGACATCCGTAGGGTGGTAGCTGCACAGCAGTATTACACTGAGGATAAAAACCAGTAATGTAATTAGATGCACTGAAATGAGTGACATCGCTTTCGCATCAGTCAGGTTTGACACGCACAAGATCACTTTCCATGGTAGGTGTAGTATTAGTCATGGCAAAGTTCCCATGATGATGTGCAGAATCGCTGAGGTTTCAGCGTACTGCATCACTGGAACCACAAGCCACAGCATCGCAATCCACTTGCGAATAACGGAGCTTCAACTGTTGTGTGTCTGAAATGATTCATCTTTCTAGCTTAGCGTTTGTAGTCACAATGAACTATTGGACTTGGACATTTTCCCTTTTTATATGATGACCAATATCGACATGTTCGTACGGCGAAAAGAATTCGTCAGCCTGTACAAAGTCCAGTTCTTCTTCGTAATTGAGAAAGGTCGAGTCTTCAAGAATTAGGTGCACTTGTTTCATGTATTTTTCTGTGTCGTGAATCATCTAGAAATAGAGGGAAGGTTCCTGTCAAATACTGTGTCTTCGGTAAACTCAGTCGTTGTGTCATCCCCCTCCCCCAACAATTTGACATCACTTTGGCAAACGATCGACTTCCTTCGTTTTTTTCTCGATGTGGTCTAAAGTGAAGCCCTACTGGTCAAAGTATTTCTATTTGAATTTCTCTTGGTCTTCTGGAGTGTGGAACCAGGAAGGATAACCGTTAGCATCTTGTTTTAGTTTCAAAAGACATTGACTTAGTCTGCGAAAATGCCTTGTCACCCTTGTGGTACTGTTCAGTCTTGGGAAAGTGGTACATTTCGTACACTTCTAACAATTGGTATCCCAGGTCCAGAGCTTTAAACAATTCTACGCTGACCCACGTTCTTGTCAAGTCGCGTTCTTCCTGGGTTTGATGACATGGATGGTCTTAGTTTCAACATTCGACAGAGTATAATTTCTTTATAATTTGTACCAGAGAATAGACCAGAAAGAAAAACGTAAGTGACTCTTGGTTTTGATTTTTATAATAATAAGAACCTACACTCACGCATCCACACACGTACATCATGGGATAAAGGGATTTGAGTTTTATTTGATTTTGGCAAACGTTGAGTAGTCTCTTTTCGAGATAGGTTGGTGGCCCTGAAAAAGACCGTTGGGTGTTTGTTTATTTAACAAACTTATCAACGGGAGGTAATGCGCTTTAAATGCCTTATCCCTTTGCCACGTGTAAGGCATACTTCTTAACCTGCTACTGTCGGTGATTTGGTAGAAATCACTAGTGTTGGTATCTCATGCACATTGCACGTGTAGACGGGGTTGTGAGAAGGTCCTTTTCTCTTCGGTCATATTAAAGAAATTTGATATATTTGTTTCAGACTCGGTAATTCTGCCAAAATGTCTAAGAGTACCGTTACCGTTTGATTTTTGATGTCCTCCTTCTCTCCCAAACATTGTCTCCTCTCCGCTTCTTCTTCTTCCTGTCGTTTTCTTCTTGCATCTTCTTCTCGCTGTTGCTTTTGAAGGAGAAAGGCTTTTTCTGCTTCTTTCTGCCATTGCAAAAAGTTTCCCTCACGCGTATTTACGCGTGGATTTAAAACCCACTACCCCCGATTATTTGCGATTTCGTACCCATTTGTTTCACCACCGGTGCCAAGACGGAGGACCTGTCGTGTACACGTACCAGTGGACTTAACAAATATATGTGCAGCATCATTGGCGAAAGAAATCCACAAATACCTGGTCGTGTCTTACAAGCCAGTCTCAAAGAAGTCTCACGATGGTTTACGGTGACAGCACGTCATTTACTTCAAGGCATCATTCACATCAAACCAAACGCTTTTTTGATAGAAACAAAGTAGTTTTGACGCAACTGATAGATCGCCGCATCGCCGCATCGACGCTAAATCCCAAATCAAATCATTTAGAAACCTGGAGGTAGCGGTTCTCTAGGATGTGTCATCATTCGCTTTCTCTTAAAATGGGATCATATTGCCCCAAAAGCCCAAACCACTCCCCGACCCATACGTACAAAGTAGAAAAAGGCAGTGGTTTCAAGACCATATCACAACCCCAGAAAAAGAAAAGTCAAAAGAAAAGACCCAATAAAAGATCCAAGAAAACAATTTTTTTCGCAAGAGAGATACGGCGACCCAACACAACATTACATCCCCAAGCCACGACCTGCAGGACGGTGACCATGTCTCCAGTAGCCCAAGGTTCTTCCACTGCACTGTTGCTGGTGATGCCAGCCAAACCCAATTTGTCATCCGTCTTTCCTCATTTGATACAAAAATGGAAATCCGTGTCTCCACGAACTTCTCCTCCAGCAGTGACATATTCCTCTTCTTTAGCTGAAAACAATGTACCCGCCCCTAAAATCAAAGTCAAAGAGAGATCGGGAATGTTACAGAATTTACTGGATTTATCCAAGCAAGAACTGGCACGATTTAGTCCGTTGCGAACCTCTAAACGACGAGTATTGCCTGTCCCAAAATTGATACGACGTAGCGACAATCAGTAGAGACGCATTCCACTAAAAACAATACCCGTGCCAGACGATGGGTATCAGTATTTATGTGCTCCTGAACGCAAAAGGATATCACCCAGCAGAAGTGCACACCGGCACCATCGCCGTTCTCCCGTCCAAAAAGGAAAAAAGAAAAGGACAATGTCCACGTTGGACTCCACATCTGAAAGAAACGTCTAGCCCAACATCGTTTACCCAAGAACAGACCCAATCGTCCACAAAATAAAGGAACAGCCAAAGGGGAAGATTAATTGATGGGATAGTCAAAGAGTTCGACAAAAGACTGGCTACAAACTCTACGACCTACTCAAAAATACCTCACCAAAAAAAGATAAAAGGACTTGTGACAAGTCATTGACGTCAGTGTATTCTCTATGTGTGCTCCGGAACAAACAAAGATGTCCCCCCAAGAGGTCATCTCTCTTTCACCTCAAAAAGGAAAGAAAAGATTGGGACGTATAGGCAGTTTTGTCCAAACCTCTCCACCCATACGAAAACAAGTAATTAAAACAGCCTTGAAAGACGTCGTCAATACCGTGTGCGAATGTTTCCTGAATGTCTTGAAAGAAACAATACTTTTGTTTCAACATCAGAAAGAATGCTTCGCCATTAGAATGTTAGTGCAACGCGGATGATTTGTGCACCTGCTGTTATCACCCTTGGTGAAAGGGGTATTGGGAACAACGATTTCAGGACTCATGACGGGAGCTGCTTCACAAATAGGTCCAAGATTTTAAAACAGTTATCAATAAGATAATATGTACCTCTTGGGTGAAAAGATCTCAGACGTGTATTTTGGAATCTGATGGAAGGGAGAAAGCTAACTTTAGTCACTTACAAACGACTGATGCAGTTACATGATTCGCAAGAACAACGAACCTCGCATGTAACTCCCAATCATCATGTGATCGAGATGTCCCAGTTACAACACGAACTGCAACCATTGAAGGATCTCAGCGATTTGTCAGAAACGGAAAAATTGCGACGGTACGGCCAAGTGTTAAAAAGTCTTCAACTCTTGCACCAGAATGCTTTAGACGAAACAACTTCACCGATTCTGAAAGATGTTAATACCCTCATGCAAAGTCCATCGCCGCCACTACCCGAGGTAACCAAGAGACGCAAACCCCTCCCCATGGAGAATAGAGGAAGAAGACGCACGAGAAGTATTTCATGGCGTCAGCGGCTCCAATTCCTAGTAAACTTGCAGCATCCTTGTTGACCCCTTTCCGTCACACCTCAACGAGAAAAACTCAAAGATTCGGTTAAAAAGAAGCTGTCCACTCTTCCTTCGACAGAAGTGAAAAAGATAGAAGGGAAACCAGGTGTGAAAAAAAAAGAAAGCAAGATGAAAGGACCTACCATTACCACTACCACTACCCTCGACGTATACTCCCTTGGCACAAATGTCACGTAATGACACTGAGAAACCACCACCTCAAACAAGTCAGAGTTGCATTCGTGAAGATTGGGTGACTATTTGAAGAGAGAAAGAGAATCTAAATGGAGAATTTGTTAGCTACTATTTACTACGATCCAGTCCATTCTGCTGGATTCGGAGGAGTTCAAAAATTGTATCGTGTCACTGGACGAGTGCGTGGCCGTCATCCTTCTGTCTATAATATTGGAAGATATGAACGGGGAAGTGTTAAAAGGAACATTTTACTTGCCAGAGTTACAACGAGTGTCCGAGAAAGAAGACGAGGTGTAAGACATCGAAATCATTCTCGATCGAAGAACCCACGAGGTGTAAGACATCGAAATCATTCTCGATCGAAGAACCTGTAAAGTAAAAAACGTGGTGTCAAAGAAGTTAAAGTACACTAGAAAGACTATTTCCCCAATTTTGATCCTTGGGTCGACGCTTCGCAAGTCATGGTTTATAAAAAGAAGTGACCACTATATCCTTTAACAAAGCCTCAAAAACAACAGTGATCACTCCTGCTCCTAGTTCTTCTCTGCGAGATCTACGAAAGCAACCCTTTTGAAGGTGGTGTGGAGAACGTGTGCCTAAAATGCAAATCGTCTTTTTCAACCAAATCTTTGAGACGTATTGTGTCATCGGTGCTGTCATTGCCAATTTGAGTTTGCAACAATGAGACAAACAAATTTTGACCATTTTACTGAGCAGTTTCATCGGTTACTTCTACCCAATCCTTCCTTGAAATACTTTAACGGTAAGAACGGGAACCTTGTGGCAAATGCTAGTCACTCTCCCAACAATCACAACAACAACAACAGCAACAACAACACTCTTTTAGACACTCCTCTGACCGCGAGTGACCCCTCGGACAGCAGCATTCTGGAATTATCAATAAACAATTTTACTTCACTTTATCCAATGAGAGTTCCATGTATGTGTTTTCCCACAATACCTTGTGCTGTTTCAAGGCCAAATTACCTCAGGCCATCCATGTGGATAACGAAGCACAATGGGAAGTGGCTTCGGTCAAAATCATTCATCCCCCACAAATAAAAAGTATCACTAAAGCTCAAAACACTTTCGACGTCGAAATCCTGATCGACCAAGTGCAACAGTTCAAGAATAAAATCGGGTTTCAAGGTATAAAAAAAATTCAGCAAGCAATCCGTCATTCACCATCCATACTGTGAAAATTTCGGTAGGTTATTATTTAAACGGTCAGCATTTGGTATACACGAGTGCTTCCTGGTATGAGAAACTGTTTGGGAAAACCCTAAAGAGAGCCAAACCAGATCTCTAAAAAAAGAGAGACTGATCAATTTGACAATCATATGTTAGTGTTTGTTGGTAATGTGTGTATGTGTGTGTGTGTGTGTCTTTTTCCCCATAAGAAAACCCTTGTCGCTACTCTAATGAGTGTTTGTTTTGTGTGAAAATGGAGTAGTGCAACTATAAACACTGACTCCTTTGCTGATGTAATAGTGCGTGTGCGTGTGTGAGTGTGTGTCTTTCCCTTAACAAAACCCCTGTCCCTAAATTAAAGAATGTTTGTTATGTGTTATGTGTCAATGTAGAGTAGTTTGACTATAAACACTGTGTGTGTGTGTTTGATTGGTAGGTATTTGGTAATTGTAGATGAAGGTTTGTGTATATCTTTTTTTTTAAATACCCTTCTACGCTATGTGTTGGCAGGAAGTCATTTGATTGTAATATTGTGTTGGATTGTTAAAAATTATTTTTAAAAAAGTTTATTTTACCTTATAATTATTAGTGATTCGCATTGTTTGGCATGTGATATGTGTATTTGGTATAACTGGATGTTTTTCCTTCACGTCCTTGCTTCGGGTATTTTAAAGTGTATATTCCAACAATCTGGCTGATGAAATCGTCGCGCATGCACTATGTGCGCAAGCGACGCTAATCAAATCTCATCATCATCAGTCTGGTTACCTTCGTTGACCAGTCAACGCGTTAAAATTAAATTTGGTTAATGATTTAAAAGATGGTTGGTATTGGATGATGTGTGCAGGATATGTGGTAGAACGGATTGCAGCTGAATGGAGTTATCCTGTTACCCTTGATCTTGTGACGAGTCAAGTGACGGGTCTAAAAGCAGTCTGAGATCTGGTCAAAGACGTCATAGAGGAGGAAGTGGAGAAGTTGGGAGTATTTATTAAGTCTGAGTATGCTTAAGTGAGTATAATTGAAGGAGGCTCTTGATAGTGTGCCAGAGTAAGGTGTTATGTTTTTTTTAAAAAGAAATAGATAATTTAACAGATTGGTCTTACCTGTCCCTCAGGTGTGTGAAGTGGGAATTAGAGAAATTAAATAAAGATGAACAACTAGTTCGAAAGGTGATGGAAGAAGAGTTGAAGAAGATAAAAGCTACATCGGCTAAGGATAGAAAGAGGAAAGAAAATAGACAGGAAAACGCGTCCTTTGACAGACTGAATGAAAAATTGATAAAGGTGCAGGAAAGGTTCAGAGCCATGGGACATCCTGACTGGAGACAAGAGGATTAAAATAAGACGTAAGGAATAACATAGAAAGTGATAAGATGGTGGAAGAACTGGAGGAAATAGAAGAAGATGAAACCATATGTCTGGTAAAGATGGCTATTCTCTCTTGTATAAAACATGTTTTAGTCCATTGTATAGTTATTTGTGTGAAAGATTTAAGCAGATAAATATGTTTGTGTGATAGATCTGTGCCTGTATACATGTCTCTAACCATGTCTCTATGCCTAGGTTTCTATTGTATTTGTCCCTACCTAGAGTAATACGTATTCAGGTCAGCCACTTGCAACATTGTTGTCATTGTTTCTCACCCATGCGACAGAGAAATCTATCTGTTTTGCTAACTTTACTTTTCCTATCTCAGTCTAGTCATCTCAGACTAGTCGTCTCAGTCAAGGTGTCCACGCGCTCAGAACTACTTTTTTAAAAAGACACCCTTACCTGACGTAGTTGTTCTAAAATCAAACAACAAAAACAACAAATATATAACAAAAACATCTTAACTGAAGATCAATCCATCTTTAAGAACACACCATACAAAAACATTTCGAGAGCGACAAAGATACACACGCATACGACGTCGAGCTTTTTGGTATTATGCTAGTTCGTTCCACACAGCATGGTCAATTTTATCCTATATGCAGGCTTAGCTCAGTATATTTTCAGGTCAGCGTCATTAAATGTAGCTAAAGCTACCTAACTATTTTTAAATACTTTGTGTGAAACAAATTACATACTGCTATCGACATTTAATGACGCTAACGTGAAAATTGGCTGTGTTACAGATAGGATAAAAATTCTCAATGCTGTGTGAAATGAACTATGAGAGAAAACACTGATAACTGCACATAGACTATAGACCTATACACGCCATAGCCTACCAACTCTCTTAACAACTACTGAAAATTTAGTAACAGCCAGAAATATGTTTTGCCAAGCATGTTTTATTCCAATTTTGTTAAGCATATCCATTGTGCCCCAGTTGAATAAAACAATATACCTACAACAATTAATGATAAATAATGGACTTACCAGCCAAAAGGAACCATTTAACTTCAACACATTAATCCATATGCAAATTTCACTGAAAAACTTGCCACATTTCCAAGACAGAAATATAAATTTTCAAAGAATAATAATAATAATGACAATAATGACTTTGTATAGTGCCTCATCTTTAGAAGCTCTAAGCGCTTTACAACATTAGACAACACCTATAACATACAAAACATATAATGATATGATTACAAAATAAAAACTCCATGAAATTAGAAAACATAAAGTCATGCTGAAAATATTTAAGGTTGGAAACATTAATAGGTCTTTACGTTTGTTCTTGCAGTTGAAAGGTGAGTTTTAAGAGCACTCTTGAATGTGATCACTGTGTCTTTGTGTCTAAGTTCAGTGGGCAATTCATTCCACGTTGCTGGGCCCTGGTATGCAAAAGAATGCTGTCCATATGATTTTGTTTTCCTAGTGGGAATACTGAGTATACAATTGTCAGAAGAGGAGTGTAAGTATCTTGCTGGTGTGTACACATGGGTGAGGTCGGATAGGTATGTTGAACTGGAGTCTGTCAGTGAAATGTAGCACAGAGAACAAATTTTGTGTTTGATTCTGGATCGAATGGATAGCCAGTGTAGGGTACAGAACAGCGGGGAGGTGTGCTCTGATCGTGGTACTCTAAGTATGATCCGAGCAGCTGTGTTTTGAACTTTTTGAAGTTTCTGGAGCAGATATTGAGATGAACCAGACAGAATTGAGTTACAATAGTCCAGTCTTGAAAGTACTAATGAACACACAAGTGTTTTAGTGGCATCAACTGAAAGATATTTGCGAATGGAGCTGATGCATATCAGCTAAAGATATGCAGCCTTGCATATGTTCATGACATGTCGGTGCAGTGTGAGAGTACTGTCCAGAGTAACATCTAGGTTTCGTACTGATTGTGTGAATTTAATGTTGGCGTTGCTGATATTTATTGTTTGAGGTAAAGGATGTGAATGAGAAAGTTTTTGTGTTGTGATCAGAATGGCCTCAATTTTATCATCATTCATCTGCAGCTTGTTACATGTCATCCATGATTTCACATCAGAAATGGACATCTTTACACCTTGGATGTGAATCCGTGAACTTGAAAGTTTAGCACATGGTTATCCACTGGGGTCCGTATTTGGACGGTCTTTTATATGCGGGGGTAATTTTACAATCAATATTAATTACAACACAAGTATGTCACAAACAGTTTCACATCCTCCAAAGAAAAGGAGAGCTATGTGCGATAGTGACACATATATCTAATTACCCACGAATAATCTAATGCAACATGTTACTCTTCGTTACTGCTTGTACTAAGTGTAACTACAGTAGAGCTGAGTACCCAGTATCGTTTCATTATTTACAATATAACTTTTTAAAATCGAACTGATGAAAATGAAACAGTTTCTTGTAATAAATATAAATTATTTATTTCGATTTCATATAACATCCAAATATTAAATGTGATAATACATCATTATGTTGTTATTTTTCTTTGCTCACGCGTATAAACAGTGTACTTCGGATGCAACAGTAACACCACAGCCCTCATTAACATATTTGTATTATTGGGCCACAGGTAAACATTTGCACGTGAATTATATTACACTAGTAAAGTGTTCTTTCTGCACTAAAGAAAAATATTGGGTGAGAAAAATAATCTCATGGGGAGGCAAATAATGTAACCTTTTGTCTGGGATTTTCTTGTCTCGGTCCAAACCCCAACAAAGACTCTATATTTCGCCCAGTGTCCAATACCGTGACGTCACCCACGTTCAATTCCCCTTGTCCCTAGTCAGCCCTAATACATTGTTGCTATACATCACTATGTTAAATACCCACTGTCCCTAAAAAATCCCACAATGATAAATTTCCCTTTGCCCTCAGGGTATACCCACCCCCCACCCCCCCGTTTTAATATTAAGTCCCCATTGTCCCTAAGGTATCCTCATGAACTACTCTTCCCCTTCAATACACAAACTCCAAATACCTTTACGAAAACGAACAGATGATATTGTATACCATTTATATTGAGTGATGAGAATGACATTAGAACAAAATAAGAAACATGACCACAAGGCCAAGAATATATTATTTATGAAACAAATGCATACTTTCTACTAGCCTAGGGATGACCAAATATATTTTTATTAGAAAACAAATGCGTACTTTTGTCAGCTGTTAGATGGGACAAAACTGATTTATAGGAAATCGACGAAGAAACCGGTATACATCGAAAGATTTACCACATGGGCTCAAAGTCCCCGTTTCCGAAAAGTGAAATCATTCGGTTTACTCATACCTTATTCACACTCCTGGGATTCATTGGCGTAGGTAGGATATTAGGGCCCCTATGCAGAGCTTACTGATGGGCCCCATGCAATGTTAATAGCTAGCATAGTTGGGCCCCTACCCAAA